>VWZY01013497.1:0-68870 GCA_013399075.1 Chloroceryle aenea | reverse complement strand
GGGGGGTGTTCAGTACTGGTTTTGTACATATTTGTAAATATTCTAGTTTTATTATTCTCATTCAAGCTGTTCTAGTTTCCTTTTCTAATCACTAAGTCTCTCTCCCTTATCCCCTTTCTCTTCCCCTTTGGGGAGGGAGGGGGGTTAACAGAGACCATCTGTTGGGTCTTAGGGGCTGCCCAGACCCTAAACCACGACAAATTCAAAGACATATAAAAAAGATTTGTCCAACTTATTCTCTTCACAGTTCAGGAATTTAAGCAGTACTATGCTGGCATTCCTGGAAAGAAAGTTTCTTCTTTGAAAAAACAGAACATCAGAACACCATTTTGATAAGACTGAATGTTCCTCTAGCAAAGTATTTTTTCTCTAACCATGGCCAACAGTATATTCTGGGGCATACAGCAATTAAGAATGCAAGAAGTGTATGGTGAAACTATCCACTATGACTCAGACATCAATAGCTTAAGACTTTCTTTTCCAGGGTCTGCATCTTTATACTTGATAGCCCTCAGTGGCCTGTTCTTTTAAAAACCAATTTAAATTTAAAACCAATTTAAATTATTTACTTCAATTATTTACTTCCATAACTTCCTGCAGCAGTGTGTACAGTAATGAAATTATACATGGTCTCATGCAGTACTGTATAAGAGAGAAGTCCTGTAAGGGCAGAAGAGATGCAGGAATGTGTTCCTCTGAGCACAAGAGCTAAAAGTCACTAGAGAAAATATGTTAAACAATTCTCCAATAGGCTTTTACATCTGTATTATGGATTACCCAAAGATATATACATTATTTTTTTTAAAGCATCTGGTTATTTCTGGTTATTTTTCAAAGCCTACATCTATTTTCTGTAGAGCTGATATATATATATTTATTTATTTCAATCTGGAATTAAAACTATAAACAAAGAACTTCTAAATTATTACCGAGTATAATTAATTGCAGGTAAAAGGGAAAAAAACATTGAGCTATTCTGCAATACATGGATTTCTATGCCTTTGTGCTTTAGTTTTCATAGTGAAGAGTCACCCAGATGTTTATTTATTCTAGATGAATGTCATTATGGAAATTTAGGTAGGTGTTTCTCTAGCTTCTTTTTTCATCCTCAGCCATCCATAATTACAGGTATCAAGCAATAGCTGCTGCCTAAATTAGTTGGAAAGTCTCACAGGAATGTGCTTTATGAAGAACAGTAATTCACAACAAAATAACTGAGACTAAGATGAACAGAATTCAAGTAACAATATTAGGAAAAGAGCTACGAAATTATAGTTCAGTGAGGGTGCCTCAACTGGCAGATAGAGTTATTTCAAATTTTTCTTATTTATTTATTTAAAAAAAACCCCAAACAAACAACAACTTAAAAATCATGTCCAAGGGTAAGTAAGATCAGGATTTAGTGTTTAAAGCAGAAAAAAAAAATTCTTTTTTTTTGCTTTATTTAAGAACAAACGACTGGATGTGTCTTTTTAGAGTTTTGTGTAGGATACACTGCTGTTTCAAAGGCTAAGATTATGAACAATTTCCTCATAGGTTTTTATATTTGAAGCTACATCTGCATAACATTTTATAAACAGATATGTACTGGTGTCCAAGTCAAATGTTCATTTATCCAAAAGACATATGTCCATATTGGCTGTGCCTGAGTTTATAACACATTTGAGATTCTTAGACTTTTAATCTGAAAATAATGATATGTCAATACATAATAATATGCTAAAAATGGATTTTGGATTAAGGCAGGTCTGAATTTACCAAAAGTAAAAAAAATGGTCACAAGGATTAAAGGTAATACAGACATGGACATTATCGTGTGTTTGAGTACTGGCATTACCTCAATTTTCTTTCCACCAATAATCAGATGGAAACAGAAAATGACTGTACATAAAATAAACTTTATTTTTAATAGACTTGCTGAGAGACAGGAAAGTTCAATTTAAAGTCATCACAAATAAATTCTGGAAAAGATACTTCAATGTAAAATGCAAGCCTTGAATTTAGAGAGAGAATAAAGAGTTTAGGCGTGATTTAAACGCTCAGACAAGGTGGTAGGAATTCTAAATGTTTTCTCTCATGTTTTCTCTCAGTTCTTAGGTACCAAAATCAGTGAAACAAGATGGGTTTCTTGATATTTTTATTCATTTTTTTTTAATCTCAGTTCTACTTCAGTTGAAGGCTTGGGACAGAAATGCTGTTTTGTGTATTTCACTAAGTGCTTAGATAACTGTTGTCTGTTGTTGTGAGTCAAGATTTGCATTTGTGTTTCCTAATGCTCTTTGCTTGTAACTTAAGTAATACAACATTTCATTAAATGTAAATGTCATGTAAAACACTTTAGACACTCAAGTGGAACAAAACAAGCATTTGACTGCTTTAAGCAACAAGGTGATATGCAAGAACAGGATTGTAAAAGGCTTCTTAGACCATTCAGAGAATGAACTGGTATCATACTCGTTGTAAGACATGAAGTCAGTAAGTCATTCATTGCCCATGAAGCAAAATGGAAGAAGTAATTTAAATTCATCCATTACAAAAGAGGACACTGGAAGAAAATCTGTTGACTTAATGAAATCAATCTCCTTGAATACTTTAATCCTGTGCTAGATTGTTTGGTCTGAATAAGTAGGTACTATCCTGATTTTGTTGAATAAGATTAATTTTGTATACTACTGGACTGTGTGAGGTATTATACACATGTAAAACTCATTGTCTTTTCTGGTTCTTCATATGATGAATCTATTTGATATACTGAACTTGGTCTTTAGGGTGGAGTTATGGCAAATGAATTAAAGAAAGAAAGGCCTCTGCATTTTACAGTTAGCTAAACTAGTTGTATTGCTAGAGTGTAAAAAGCAAATCATAAAAGATATTATCAAAACTGTGGTCACCACAGAAATCAGAAGACCTGAGGATAAAGAAAGTAATTCCTCACAATTTGGAAGATTTTGATTTCATGGCTGGGTAAATGGATAGCATACTTAAATCAATTGCATGATTTAAGGACAGCTAGAGTGGGGGGCATATAAGGAAGCTGTCCAGGCAGTCAGAGACCTGGTTAGAAAAGCTAAAACTCAGTTAGAATTAAATCTAGCCAGGGAGATCAAGGGAAACAGAAAAAAATTCTGTAACTATATTAATGGAAAGAAGTCTAGGGAAGGTGTGGGCCCCCTCAGAAAGGAAACGGGTTAACTGGTGATAAGTGATACTGAGAAAGCCAAAGTTTTCAACGACTTCTTTTCCTCAGTCTTTTTTGGCAAGGGCTTCAGCCACACTTCCAGAGTCACAGAAGATGGCATGGGTTGGATGAAAGAACTGCCCATTGTAAGTGAAGATCAGGTTCCTGACCATCTGATGAAGCTGAAAGTGCACAAGTCCGTGGGACCCAATGGGATACACCCCTGGGTACTGAGGGAACTGGCAGATGAGGTTGGTAAACTGCTCTCTATCATATTCCTAAAGTCATGGCAGTCAGGTGAAGTCCCCACTGACTGGAAAAGGGGAAACATAATCCCCATATTCAAAAAGGGAAAGAAGGATGGACCAGGGAACTATAGGCCAGTCGGTCTCATCTCCATGACTGGTAAGACCATGGAGCAGGTCCTCCTGGAGGCACTGCTGAGGCAGATAAATAATGAAGAGGTGATTGGGTACAATCAACATGGCTTTACCAAGGGCAAATCATTGCCTAACAAACCTGGTGGCCTTCTGTGTTAGAGATTCAAAATAGCTAAGGTAATATAAATGAAAAAGAACTTGTTTGGGTTAAATGGTAAGGTACAGGAGGATGTTAGAAGATGCCTTATGCTAGTATGACTGGAGATGTGTTATATTCCCAGAAGACTAGTTTTAGCCATGGATAACTGTTTACCTAGAGAAACAATACGTTTTTGTCTTCATTTAGTCAGTTATTCTGTCACCAAATGACACACACCCTCCCCACCCTGAGAAAGGCATCAGGAAAAGGAAAGGAGACCCATGGGCTGTAATGGAAATAAATGTAATAAAATAGTAATAAACCCCCTCATATTAAAACTAATATGAAGTGCAAAAGTTTATACTCAGCCCATGTAGTGGTTGCAAGCTGTGCATTCCCAGCAGTGAATGCTAGAGCTCAAGCACTGCAAGCTCCACAGCTCCAGCAAAAACACAGTGGTCATGACTAACAGGAGAGTAGACCTTAATAGCAAAATGACAGGTGAGACCCTCCTGGGAAAGTGACAGATGAGATCATTCCCTGTAAACTTCCTAATTTACAGTGAGCATGACATTTATGGTATGGAATGCTTCTGTTGGCCAGCTTGGGTTATCTTCTCTGGCTTTCAGTCGTCCTAGCTTTTGTACCTGGATGACTCAAAGCTGTTAAAGCTTGATCACTGTGGAGATCCATATACCATGGCTGGCCACAAATGCAAACAAAGTGTCTTACCAACTTTGTTCTTACTGAACTGAGTGCTGCAATGTTCTCAAAACTGCAGCTTTCCTTAGCAGAAAACTGATGGTATGATTCTATGCCAGCAAACCCAGGACAATGTAATTAAAGAGATTTAAGATTACATTCTAGATAAAAACTACTACTGATAATGGCAGGATTAATATTTTTTCTCTATATGATAATTAACAGATGTCTTCATCAGTCAGAAAAATATTATTTTGTTTTATTTTCATTTTGATGAATGGTAAGATCATAGCAAAAATGGAAATGATAACAAGTTTATTAAGTTTAAACTAAATGAAACATAACAAAATCCTGCTGACAGAAAAGATTTATGTGAATTAAAATTAAACATTCAGGAATTGAATAATGATGGGTTAGATTTCCTTAAATCACAGACTCACAAACTATCCGAAATTTGTATTCCCTCCAAAACCATATTTGACTTAACTATCAGGAACACTAACTTAAAGAGATTAGTAGTGCAATTAAAAATAATCAAACTAATCCTACTTAAGCAAAAATGTATTGATAGAAAAGTGGGTTATTTTCCTGTGACTAGTAGCACACAGTAAATTTTTCTTGTTCTTCATTCTCTTTACCATCTCATTGCTCAGACTTCAAAGAATGTTATTGGTAAAATTATCTTAGGCAGTGTATTGCTGAATGTTTGTTTAATGGCTCATACAGCAAGGGATCCATTTTTTTGTAACTATGATACATAACACACTGCAAAGTCCTTCTAAAAATTTTGACAATGGCTCAAAATGTTTAAGTCCCTATACTTTCAAAGTACACACTCTTATCACAGTAGATAAAGGGAGGACTTTGTGTTAACATGGAGATTAGTATAAGCCCTGAAATTTGAGGGTAAATCAGTCCGCAGGACTTTTGATAGCTTATATCTTTATGGAAAGACTTCTCATTGTGACAGTGACCAAGTAGGAGGGTCAATGGGGCCCATAAAAATATAAATGAAGAAAACAAGCATTATAGCTTTAAGCCATTTGCCAAAATTTTCTATATGGCCTCACTTCCATAAAGCTCTGTTTTTGTTGTTAGTCTGGTTCTTCACAATGGAGAATGAGTTAGAGACTTTGCCTGAAGCAAAGGCAATTTCAAGAATAAACATAAACTACTTTTCACAAAAAGTACTATTCTTACAATGTGTGTTAATTTAAAATATGACCCCTCTGTACTACACTGGTTTCAAAGCGCAGTATTTAAGTATTATATATTGAGACACAGGCCTCTGGTTTGGTTATATTCTGGTTGAGTGGCCTGTAACAGGGGACCACCACAGAGCCCTTGCTTCTTTGATCTTGACTCACAAGACTTCAACCAGTCTATCACCCCCTCCACAAGGGAGATCAAAACATCTGTGATGCTCTTACTCTTGTTAACAAAGCCCGGTATCTTGTTAGCAGTTCTTTTTCATCAAAGATGGGAACGTGGCATAAATAGACAAAGTCCTGCCTATAGCACCAGCCACAGCTAATCAGTAATGTTTATGATGCATCCTCTTTTATCCAAGCTTTGCCTGTTCACCTGGCCTCCTGGGCTCTTCTACCCATCACCTTTGACCCTAAATTATCTAAATAATTAACCTACCCTAAAGTATTAGTGTCTGTTCATTAGCCCTTATATTTTGTATATATTTTTCTTTTTTTATTAATGCTGTTGCTCTTTTTGTTATTTATTTTGTTGTGCTGTTGTACTAAAACGTCCTTATCTCAACCCTCATGGGTTTTTATACCTTTTCTCCTTCCTGGTTTGTTTGTTTGTTTTTCTGTTTCTGGTGGAGATGGAAAGAAAGCCAGGTGAATTGAAAAAGAAATGGATTTTTGCTGTCCTTTGCCAGAAACACTGGCATTATCATGAAAATATGAAAATTAGACTTCTCTTTCTGACAGTTTTGGTTTGTTTTGTTTTTTAACTCTTTGCAATGTGCTGTGGCAGATAACCCACTAATAACAAGTTATTAGTGTTTATGCAAACAGAGTTTTGATAACTGTTGAAAAAGGAAAGCAGGATGGAAAAAAAAATGGTCAGAGGACAGCTGCTATAATCTTCAGCACTTCTGTGTTACTAAAGATCAGACACTTGGCCATATATATTGTAGTAACAAAGAGTCAGCAGAGAAAGCAAGTTAATATTCCATTCCATTTGCTCTCATTAGTGCAGTTAGTTTCTTTAGACTCCTGACCTTTGATCTATGCTACATCTAGTCTTGGGGAATCAAACATTTAAACTGCCATTCACAGTTTATTATGCATTAAAAAACTCCCCCACATTCTGATTTAGGAAACTCCCAATCTCCCAAATTAGGGAAAGTGTTCCAATAACTTAAATAATTTTATATTGCATGAACCCAGAATTCTCCTCACTTTCAAACTCAAATACTTATAAAAGTTTCTGAAGTACTCCAATACTTTTACACTCCACCAAATCAGGATGCCATTGGCTTTCTTGGCCACTTGGGCACACTGCTGGTGAGTACATGAGTATAGATTCTTATACAAAGTAATAGACAGCCCTATCAACATCATTACAAAGCACAGAAACTACTTGAAACTTAAAGCTATTTTTTTCAGGAAAAAAATGACATAAACAAAACCTTACAATGAGAGGTGTAAGGAAATTAAATGCGGTTTATCAAAGATGACTTGTTCAGGTCCAACAATTATTTAATTAAAAATGTTACTTGGCAGAGGAAGAATCATTAATTCAACAAATAAAGGTATAGGAGATGATAAAATAACATGGTAAAGCTTAGACCCCTCTGAATAAGTAATAGCTGTAACACTCATTCATTCCATTAGGACTCCACATTTCCTATCTTGCTATGACTTGAGTGGAACATTATGTGAGACCCATGATTCATTTGCACATAGTTAATTGGCAGAGAAAGAACTGGAAAAAATATAAACACATCTGCTAAAAAGATTTTTGATAATACCATTACTTGTTCAAGTGTCAACTCTTTTCTAACTATCAGATGTATCTTAACTATAAATATTTCGAATACATTTTACATTTATTACAAAATAAGAGTAAAAATCTTGTAAGAAAAGAATAATACTTATGTTTTATTATTATAGTATTAGCCTATTTAGCATATCCTTGTAGTTTAATGTATCACATGTAGTTTAATGTATCACATCACATTTAGCATATCCTTGTAGTTTAATGTATCACATCATAACACACTTATTTTGATAGCACTGGTTAGCTTAGAACCTGATCTTGTGAAAAACACTCGTAGCAGATTTGGACTGAAAGACTGGTTTGCTAGATGTTAGGAAGAAATTCTTTACAGAGAGGGTAATCAGGCATTGGAACGGCCTTCCCAGAGAGGTGGTGGATTCACCATCCTTGGAGGATTTTAAAAAGAGATTGGACATGGCCCTTAATGCCATGATATAGTAATTGGAGTTGGATCAGGGCTTGGACTCGATGATCTTGGAGGTCTTTTCCAACCCAATCTATTCTATGATTCTATGAGATTGCTATCCACCCCTGAAAAACACATGTACAGCCAATACAATTCTTTGGATCTTAATTAGAACACAGGACTTCTTTTTGTCCTCCTTTGTAATTTCTTTCCTCATCTTTATCATGTTTTGCCACCTTCTTTCCACTGTGTGACAGTGATATATGGTCAGCCTGTGGATGAGTTAATGCTCTGTGCAACCTGAGTCACCTAGCAGGTAATTTCTTCAGTCCTTGAACACCTGACCTACATTTTCAAGGTACAAGACACATCAACCTATTTCCCTATTATTCTCTACATATTCTGATACTAGCTAAGCACCTTGCATAGGGAACCCAACTCTAGACACCCTAGAAATGTCTTCCATATTCTATAATGATTGTAGTTTCTTCATATTGTCTTTCAACTTCAAGTAATCTTGGCATCTTGTGGGTTACTCCTTAGTGATGATAAATATATTATTTATTAATTATTATTTATATATTATTTATGTGATTCTAATTCCTACAGATTGGAGAAATTTACTTGTTTCTTACCGAATATTTTAATAATGTGGCTAGAGAACTATAAAATAAAATTAGTATTTCCTTTACAGAATGTGTTGAAAGAAAATTAATCTCTTGTTTACTACGTAATCCCTTCTAATCAGCAATATTTTCAGTTATCACTGACACATTTTGCAAATAGTATCTGCTTGCCTAAGAGGTACCTGTAATGCAAGTCTGAGAACCAGGAGTCTGCTGTAAACTTCTCTCTAAATATAATGCTGTATGAAGTAAAATATTTCTGGACAGAAATCTAATGAATGATGTGTGCTTGTGTCTCCAAATATTTTAATTTCCAGACTCACTGGTAATGATAGCAAAAAAATACAACTGACTTTCCAAACTTTTAGTTCTTTAGGACTTTGCAGGCTAAAGAAGGAAATTACTTCATTTCTTTCCATTTATTTGTATTAAGTTCTGTCTTTATAGCACTTGTTTACAGAATCCTTTTTACTGCAGTATTCAGAATGTGAAAATGTTTGAGACATACTTCATAGTGAGAAATATTCTCTGTATTTAGAAATTACTAGTGCTACCAGTGAAGCAGTACAGCTCATTTAAACTTATTGCAAAGGGAATGAAGTCACTGCATAATTTTTGTTTGTTATAATAAAATGAAGGTATTTTCATATGTATAATCTCTGACTTATAAAAAAAGTATCAAGATTTATTAAGAGTATGTGTTGTACATATTTAAGANGATGCAGGCCAGGATGCCATTGTTAGCATTTGCACTGAAGCCATTCTCCAGAAATTATATTTGATTGCTTATATCCTTTCCTCTGATGCAGATTTTCTGAGAATTTTATTTCAAAGAGTAGTACTTTTACTGATGTGATGTGTAGGCTGTATGAATGGAAAAAGAAAAAAAAAAGAACAAAGAAAAAAGAAAAAAAAGATTCTATTCTGATTAAGTTCAGAAGTTTCTTCCATTGTCTTAGTTCTCTGATCTGTTTCTCATGCGTGTACATGTAGATAATAATTAATTTACATATGTTTCTAGAAACTTCCCCCTAGACACTGAGAAAATTATCATTTAGTCAATGTCAGCTGGAGGTGCAAGTGTTCTGAAGGGGAAAAACTGATTCAAAAGCCCCCAATATATAAATATTTTTATTAAATAGGACTGATTTTTACTAAAAAAAATTAAGTTCCAGCAAAGTACGCATATGGTTGCAATATACTGAAGGCTTTCCTGGACAAAATCTTGATAACCAATAACAGGAGATTCGATAAAGGATTTAAAGTAATTTGATACATATGCTGATACTTCAATTTTCTGTTGAAAAGTGCTCCCAGCCAATAAAATATTGATCACATTACCCCGTCCAGAAGGGCATACACCTATAATCAGTATCACTGAGCTAGCACCAAAATAAATCAATATTTTCAACATTTGTTCTTTCCTCTTCTGAATTGCTGTAAACTGATTTATTTATTCAGTTTAGAGGAATATGTTTCATCCAATAAACAGTGTCTGAAATTATGTTGAAATATTTTTCATTCAGTAGTCCTGTCCATCTCAAAAGCATTGAAGCCTTTTCTAAGCAGAGAACTACATATTTTTAAGTCTCTGAAGGAGTAACCCTGCCTCCATCAATGAATCATTTGAAATATCATTTTTTTAACAAAGCTTGTTTTGAAAATGTTTACAGATGTCAAATGAGTAAGAAAATATGTGAGTAGTTGCCAATATCTAGGAAATTATATAAAACATACACCTATCTGTACTGCTGTGAATTAAGACATCATTTTATCTTAGTGATTAAGGCAAATACAGGATTTATTGTACTAGAAACTGAGAATAACACATATGCTTAGTCAATGTTGAGGAAATGGATACTTTAAAATGCCTTTCTAAGAATTTACATTCATTGCAAGACACAATGATAGTTACTAAGGGTGCAAAAATATTCAACTGGTGAATAAGAAAAGTTACATTTGCTTGTCCATTGATTTACTGTAGATTTTGTTGTTGTTGTTGAGCATTTTCAGCAGAACTAGTTAGAAAAATGTAAGAAAAAAAGTGGAAAAAGTTTTGGTGGCATTTGTTTCTTGTGAAATTTTTCATGGAATACATTTACTATTGCCTACCTGTCTTCAAGTGTCTTCAAGTACTTCAAGTAATAATGGGATTTCACTGTCTTTCACATTTCCTTTAATAGACTTAGATACAGTTTCTCCTGATGTCTTTATAAGCGAGGTGAAAGTGGCAGAAAAAGTCATGTGCCAAAGGGATACCTGAAGATCCTCCTCTTCACTTTATAGTCAATACACTTTTCTCTCAAGTATTCTGATTATCCACAGAACAGGGATGCTCAATATCCTCCTTGCAAACATTGTTATCATACACCAAGAAAAAGGGGAAAAGTAACTTTGCTTAACTAACTGAATTACAAAAGCAACTAAGTAGACTGCAGATGGCTATTACTATAAAACTAGTAAATCATAAAATACCCACATTTACTGCTCCTGTCCCAAGTGATATTACAATTTTACCTTGGGCTTTCCACTATGAGTAAGGGCATAGTTAATATGAATAAATATGAATAAATATGAAATTTCATAGCAAATAATTGCTTGAGGGAGGGTCTCTGTACAGTGATTGATAGCTAAGGACAAAATATTTAAATGGAGCTATGCAGTTTTAATAAAAAACTGCTGATATGGGATGTTCTCTCTGTGATGTGATTAATGGAGACATATAAGAAATAAACTCCAAGAGGTGCACAGGGACTTAAGCTGTGTGACTCATTAATGCTGGTGACAGTTGAGCAGCTAGATTACTGTGTACCACTTTGAAATCTAATTTTGCTTCAGTAATGGCTTACAAGTTATTTGAAATTGTTTTAAGAATTAAGCACTTGAGAGGAAACTTCTTATGCAAATTCAGTGTCTCAAAATGGTAGCTGAAATTTTTAAGCTTGCATATGGACACTTATTTTCCTAAATTCATGTTCAGGTTCTAAAAACAAATGTGGAGATTCCTGGAAAACATCTTCATATGCAGTTAGTACAAATTACATTCTCATTACAGTTGATTCCTTGGTTTACAGGAAAATGTTTGACCTAAATGAGGATGTGGGAAATACAAAAAAAACATAGAATGAAGACTATCATGAGATGTCATCCCCTGTCCCCTCTCCCACCACCCCTTCTCTTACTGCTTTTCAATGTTACACTTTGGAACATTTCCATTTTGAATGGACCACTTAATGAGCATCCAAGTGGAAAAACCAGTTGAATAGTGAGATTTTTTTAGTTTGATGAAATGTGCATGAACATAGTGATACCAACTAAATAACAGTTGTTCATGGAGCTGGCACAGGCCTGTGTTTTGCTGCTCACATCCCTTAGCCCCAGAAGAAACTTGTCTGTCTTCTTGTAATGGAGGAGTCTGCAAGCAGGTCCTACTTGATACCAGTGATGAAGCCACCTGTCCTTGACGTCATCTAAAAATGTAGTAACAAGTTCTCAGCTGAACATCCTTTCTATCTGACAGTTCAAATGATGAGTGGCGCCTCTGTAACCTTTCCACAAGTGCTCTGCACCCTGACTGGCAGCCCTTCGATACTGTACAAGTTCTCAGCATCTGAAGGGATGCACTGTTAAAGGTACTATCCTCTTCCTTTATAATGTTAGCTCCAATGAGTGACCTTTCATATAATCATAGAAAGTTTTGGGTTGGAAGAGAGCTTTAAAGGTCATCTAGTCCAAACTCCCTGCAATGAGAAGAGACATCTTAAACTACCTCAGGTTACTCAGAGCCCTGTCCAACCTGACTCTGAATATTTCCAGGGATGGGACATCCACCACCTTACTGGGAAACTAGTTCAAATGTTTCAGCACCCTCACTGTAAAAAATTTCTTCCTTATATCTCATCTAAATCTACCCTCTTCTAATTTAAAACCATGGCCCCTTGTCCTGTCACAAACGGATCCTGCTAAAAAGATTGTCCTGACATTCTTATAAGCCCCCTTTCAGTATTGGAAGGGCATGACAAGGTCTTCCTGGAGCCTTCTCTTCTCCAACCTGATTGATCCCAATTCTCTCAGCCTTTCTCCATTGTGGTGTGGTTCACCAGTATTGTGGTCTTTAAAGGTAGTGGTGGTAGGTGTTAAGAATTTTCTTAAAAGTACTGTGGCATAGAAGAAAATTGTGTTACTTCAAAATAAATCTAAGGATGTGCCACCGGTACCACCCCCGATGGCAACTGGGTACTGCCTCCAAGATCTTTTGTTACAATTATTTGGCTAAGCTCATCCTGCATAAAGGCATTGGTGCAGCCCAGTCCTGAAGACAAAATGAAATGATCACTTTCTACTAAATTCTTTTTTTTAAGTGGGGAAAAAAATCATCTGTGAAACTGCAAAGCAATATAAGTTTCCTAACTGTTCAGGCTGCATATCAAAATGATTCTGTTTCTGATGGACTTCTTAGGGTCAAGAGGGTGCACTGCAATTTAACACATTAAAGCAAGTAAACTTAATCTGGCTGATTTTTACATAGTTACTCCTATTGCTGTGATACATAGTTTCTTTATGTTTGACTTGGCTTTTCAGCTTTTTGATTAAAGGGGTTAAAAAAAGGGCATTTTTAATCATAGTCTTTCTGTTTCTCTTCATTCCGTTCTCTAATTATTTCTCTTTCTTCTTAAGTCTTGTTGACTACTTTGAAACAAATCTCATGGAGAGGTAAGAACTCAAATATAATTAAAATCCACCCCATTTCTGTTCAGCAGAACAGAGAAAAGTTGTATAAATGCTGTAGATGTGAGAAAGCTTTGCTCAGCACTTACACTTTCTAACACATAAAAGAAAAGAAGCCTTGACTTTAGTGGGAAGTGTTTAGGACATATGGGGAAGGTTTATACTGAAAAAGCTGAGAAGATGGAAGCTGTGATCTCCTTCCTGCCTACTCAGATGTATCACCTGTCTGCACCCAGCTTCCTGAGGCTATTGGTGTCACAGGCAGCCAGTCTGTTTTCACAGTCTGGTCATTCATGTTACTATTGCTTTTTCAAGACAATTCCATCCTTCGCTGCACAATCTGAGTTTCAGATGCAGTTGCAATCATTTATCTCATTCCTCTCTTGACACTTGCTCATCCCCAGTTTCTGGTTCCTCTAACTTCACTTTCCTACCCTTATTTTATCCTTTGCTTCTTCTGCCTTTAGAGGCCTAATTTGAAGTAAATACAACATCCTTGGTTTCTTTTACACTAATCAGTTCCTTAATCCTGCATGTCCCTTTCAACTTATGGTTTACCAAATGACCCTGAGCACACACAGAATCATATTGAAGGTTGAAGAGAATCGAATTAGGTCAAGTTAAATAGTCTAGTAGCTGCCACTTATGCTGCCATACTTACATATGAATGTGTTATTTATGAGTGGTTAGAAAGATATTTTAAATACTCACATAATTCATATGTGTATATAATATATATCTTAAACATTCCGTTATTGTGTATCTATCCATGTATCTTTATATCTGCTCTTTTAACACTACAAGGTAAACTGAATTTCAGAAGAGCTTGAGAAATGTTGGAAGCCTACTGTATGCATGATTAAAAACTTTATTGAGACCATTTTAAATCAACTTAGCTTGGTGCCCCTTTGGATCAATGTTAGCTCTTTTGTTGAGCCTAGGGGAGATATTACCTAAAACACCCAGTGCTCATGTTAGGATAGAGGTAGATCCCAAAATTTATTTGACCATGGCATCTGATCTTTTATAGCATTCCATGGCCATTTAAATTCTTGTGTAAAATAGAAGTAATTCTATTGAGCATTAAAGAGAAAACAAAACAAAACAAAATGTGCAGTTCACCATTCAGAAATATCTTATAAATGTTAATTTCACATTATAATATATACAATAGATGAGATTTTATGATGGATCATACAATGAGTAAATATGACAGTACCTGATTTTTCTTCATTTTCTTAAAATTGTTATTTGATTGTTCATATAGATGAAAAGCATTAACTTGACATGAAATGATCAAGAACAGAAATACAGCTCAAAGACGACAAATTGTGGTATGCAGGATTTCTGCAGAGGAATATGTACTTCCAATATTGAATGGGATCAATTCCCTTTAGAGGTGAGAAAAATATAAAGAGCATTCCTGCAATGACTGTGCTTATGAACCACTGAAAATGAGAAAAAAAAAAAAATTACATTAATGTAAGGTCAAAAGTGAATTGGTGATATGACATCTAGTAGGAAATTAGTTAAATTTGCAGATGCTCTGAAAATATTCTAAATATTAAGGAGCCTGAAATGCACAGTAATTTATTTAGATATTTTTGTTAGATCATTGCTTAATATTCTGTATTGAATGATGGGAAAAATAGCAAATGGTAATGGTGGCTCCAGAGTCTTTACTGGTTCACTGACTTTTTCTGAATCTGAAGCAAGCTATTATATTAAGAAGGTTAATATGAGTATTATTAAGAGAAGTCAATGAAACTGATTTGTCTCTCCCATTTGGCATTATTGTGCCCAGATTAATAATTTTTACACATACATATCCTGCAATCAGTTTACACCTATCTTATGCCTTTAGTTAAAAGTAAAATATAAATTGAGATGGTATAAAATTTTCAAGATCCAAACTCACAATTTTTTATTTTTGAAAATAAAAATATAGTATATATATTTTTTTAATTATTGCAGTTATTGAAAACACATTGTAGAAGACTGAAGCAACCCTGAATAATAACTAAGAGGTCAGTAACTGCAGTGACTTGTGTTGCTAAGTCTGATGTCAGTATGCATGCTGCTATTCTTAACACAAGAAAATTAGGATAGATTTTGTTAATGTTTATAAAGTTCTTGTATGGATGGAGCTGTCTCATTCAAGGCTACACAGCTGCATGTGATCAGAGCTTTCTTTGAACCCAGACAGCTAAATCCTTACACTTGGGAGTTCTAGGCAGGTACCCTCAGGGTCCTGACAGC
This sequence comes from Chloroceryle aenea, assembly GCA_013399075.1. Lineage (NCBI taxonomy): Eukaryota > Metazoa > Chordata > Aves > Coraciiformes > Cerylidae > Chloroceryle > Chloroceryle aenea. Next base: position 53,428 of record VWZY01013497.1, on the reverse strand, counting down.
AGTCACCCTGGATACTCTAGATATTAATTAAAAATTGGTCAAATTTATCATGTAATTTATCTACTCAGCATAATTCAGAAACCCAAGGTTTTACCTGACAAGTATATTCTCTACAGTAAATTCAAGGGAAAGGTTAAAACATAACAATCTATATAGCTGGTAAGCTTGCTGTTCTTTCTCTATTTACCATAGGTGATGTGAAGAAATTATGTAGGCACATATGGATGGAGTTCAGCTGGCTTTATGAACTAAACACCACAAAAGCCCTACTTAGTTCTGTAAAGTGCTGTTCTTCCATGTCTCCAATCGCATGGACATGCAAGAGTAAATCCTAGAATATTCCCAAGAACAAACTCTTGGTACAGTTTTGTTTTCTTTCCTTTTTAAATGTGTTTTATAAGGGTAAGGCAATTCACTTTAACAAAAAGTAAGCAGTGACACCTACTCAAAAAAATTTTAAAAGTTGCCTCGTCTAGATTCTTGGAAATGCATTGCTCTCTCAGCTGTTCAGATATGGGAAAATGGGTTTTGTTTTTTCGGTTGGTTGGGTTTTTGTTTTTTTTTTTGGGGGGGGGGGTTAGATAAAAGATAGTTCACACTTTTCTTCATTATTTGTTTGTATGAAATTGTTATTTTTTTAATTGTAATTTATTAGCAATGTGTGTATTGGTTCATCTACAGTGGCATGTCCCTTAGCTCCCCAGTTCTCTACTAGTTCCTGAATGACCATGACATTAGTACCCAAAGATACTCTGCAGTGGGTAGCATGGCACATTCAAGGGGAGCATTGCAATATATGCTTCAAAAGTGCCCTTCTTATCTGAACTAGAGCACTAACATAGACACGCATATTTATTTTGCTTCTGAGTTTCCTTTTGAAGAAACCCGACTATCTGTGTTTAAAATGACTACAAGTAAGGTCTGAAGTCAATTTGTTATGGTCATTTCCTAGCAGCAGTAAGAATGATACTTTTGTCTGTCCTAGCAAACCCTTGAATACTATCACAGGATCATAGAATGGTTGGGGTTGAAAGGGACCTTAAAGATCACCTGGTTCCAACCCCTCTGACATGGGCAAGGACACTTCCCACTAGACCAGGTTGCTCAAACCCCCATCCGGCCTGGTCTTGAACATTTCCAGGGAGGCATCCTCAACTTCCCTGGGTAACCTGTTCCAGTGTCTCACCATGCTCAGAGTGATCCTCCTAATTTCTAAGCTAAACTTACCCTCTTCCAGTTTGAAAACAGCAAGCCTTATCACTACAAGCCCTTGTAAAAAGTCCCTCTCCATCTTTCTTATAGGTTGCCTTCAGATACTAGAAAGCTGCTATAAGGTCTCCCCAGAGCCTTCTCTTCTCCAAGCTGAACAACCCCAATTATCTCAGTCTGTTCTCATAGGAGGTGTCCATCCAGTTTAGAGACAAAGATGTTGCGAGGGACAGTGTCAAACATTTTGTACAATTCCAGGTAGATTGCATAAGTAGCTCTTCCCTTGTCCGTTGATTCTGTAACTTCACTGTAAAAGGTAGCTAAATTTGTCAGGCACAATTTACCTTTTGTGAAGCCGTGATGGTTGCTACCAATCACCTCCTCATTTTCCATGTGCCTTAGTAGAGCCTTCAGGACGATCTGCTCCATGACCTTGCCAGGCACAGAGGTGAGACTGATTGGCCTGTAGTTCCCTGGGTCAATCTTTTCTTCCCTTTTTGAAAACAGGGATGATGTTTCCCTGTTTCCAGTCATGGAATCATAGAATGTCAAGGGCTGGAAGGGACTTCAAAGGATCATCCAGTCACCCCTGTCAGAGCAGGGTCTCCTACACTAGGTCACACAGGAACGCGTCCAGTTCCAATCAGTGGGAACTTCACCAAACTGCCATGACTTTTCAAATATTAATTTAATCCACTAGTTCCCTCAGGATCCATGGATAGATCTCATCTTGTTCCACACCTTCAGGTCTTTAGATGGTCTCAAGGATGACTTTTACTTAAAGTGCATGGATCTATCTTCTCTCAGTCCCTGCCTTTGCCTTCTGTGACTTGGGCAGTGTGGCTGGAGCACTTGCAGGTGAAGAGTAAGGCAAAGAAGTATTTGAGAACCTCCTCCTTCTCCAGATCCCTCGTGACCAGGATTTATCCCATAAGTCCTGCAACATTTAGCACCTTCTTATTCTTATGTTGTACCCCAGAGCAGGAAATGCATTATATTTAATGACATGCTACAAAAAAGCTTTCTTTGGTGAGCCCGCATGATCAAAACTGCATTTCAGGATTTTAGCACCGATACAACTTTCTTTGAAAGTAAATCGGATTTTAACAAATCACCTTTAGTGTGAGAGCTTAGGATACTTAAATTCTAACTGAAGGGAAGTAATATCCATTGGGGGATATATTTAACTGCTCCAGCAATGTCACAAGTATACATCTGACTGTACAAATGCACACTTTTTTGAATTGCTTTGGATTCTCCCCCTAACTGACAAGCAGCTAACATATCCCTTGTCACTGTTTGGTGACATTTAATGTTATAATACCAACAGTAGCAGGTATAAACTATCACAATGTAAAGACATCAAAACAAGACAAAAATCAGGCAGATTATTCATGCAGATCAAAGATATTTATCCACTTGGTTATATGTGCAATTTGCTTGTTTTGAAAAATTGTGAGGTAGCAATTGAAAGTAAAATGAGGTGGCAGAAGACATGCTGGATTAGACACTGTGACAAGTTGCTGCATGAAGTTGTGGAAGACAATAATGTACTGAGTTTCTAAAAGGAACTGCATCTTTATGTGGATAAAAAAACACCACTTCCAGGTGGTTTATCATTGTGAACAAGTCACTGGCAAACAGCATCCCTGTGTAATGCAGAAATACTTTGAGCTGGAATTATGGAAGTAACTTTAAAGACTACATTCTCTGGTATTTCCATTTTTGCTGTAATTGGTCACGGTTAAAGTGATGGCCATAGTAAGGAAAACATAGTGATTTAAAGACTGCTTTTTTGCTGGGTATGGCTCATAGATACATTTTGTCCTTCTGTTTTGGACTGTGGCCAGTTCCAGAAAAATTGCCTAAAGTGTCTTCAAGGCTCTGCAGAGAGATCTGTGTTCAGTTTGGTTTTATCATCAGCAAATCCTTTCCACAAACCATGAACAATGCAGTATCCATTGCCAGTGGCACACAAAAAAGTCTATTTTTGTTATAGCCTGAGGTGCCTTTCCATGGCAGATGAACGTTCATCATTTTCCTTTCTGTAATTTGTTCTGTCTTGCTGTTTCATTCAGTTAGGTGACAAACCCATCTCTTGACATGACTGATGGAACTGTGTATGACGTCTCACATTACCCACTGTAATACCTGACCAAAACAGAGTTTGCACTGATATAAAAAAAAAATCAGGCTTCCAGGCATAGAGATGTGGAGAATCATAGAAAGAATATTTCCCCCACTTACAGGCTTTGTAAAATATTTTCTTGTCAGTACCTGTTAGCAGTAATATTTTAAAATGTTCAGAGGTAGGCAGGGAATTTCTCATATTAACATCAGTTCATTGATTAGCCTAACAAAGAGAGTATTAAGTGAAGTGCCTTTATATGAATGTTACATTCAAAAGACAAGGCTTTGGGGAGACACTGTCCTTTTTTGGAAATTAGACAAATTACTCCAGAGCTGTTTCTTTTATTGAAGGTCAGTCCTCAGTGTAATTTTGAAATGCCAGCAGCACAGAAGCAAGTAGAAGTTACAAACCACTTTTCTTTAGAAGCTCATTTCCTTCAACAGCATTGATATAAGGCTAATGAATCACAGAATCACAGAATTGTCAAGGTTGGAAAAGACCTCTAAGATCATCAAGTCCAACTGTCAACACAAAAAAAACGAACAAAAATTTATTTATTCTTTCAGTAAATAAATTCTTCCTAATACCTAGTCTAACCTCCCTTGCCACAACTTCAGGCCATTTCCTCTGGTCCTGTCATTATTACCTTGAGAGAAGAAGCTGCACCCACCTCACTCCAACCTCCTTTCAGGTAGTTGCAGAGAGCGGTAAGGACTCCCCTCAGCCTCCTCTTCTCCAAACTAAAAGATCCATATTCCCTCAGTCTCTCCTCACTGGACTTGTTCTTCAGACCCTTCACCAGATTGGTTGCCCTTCTTTGAACTCTCTCCAGCAACTCAATGTCTTTTTTGTGGTGAGGGACCCAGAACTGAACACAGTACTAAAGGTGTGTCCTCACCAGTGCCAAATATCAGAACAAGATCACTTCCCTTCTCCTGCTGGACACACAATTTCTGATACAGGCTAGGATGCTGTGGCCTTCTTGGCCACCTGGACACACTGCTGGCTCATGTTCAGCAAGGTATCAAGCACCACCCCCAGGTCCTTTTCCACCAGGCAGCTATCCAGCCACTTATCCCTGAGCCTGTAGAATTGCCTGGGGTTGTTGTGACCAAAATGCAGCACCTGGAACTTAGCCTTGTTAAACCTCATACAACTGGCCTCATCTCATCAATCCAACCTGTCCAGATCTCTCTGCAGAGCCTTCCTACCCTCAAGAGGATCGACACTCCCACCTAATTTGGTGTCATCTGCAAAGCTGCTGAGGCAGTTCAATCCCCCCATCTAGATTGTTCATAAAGATATTGAACAGGAGCAGCCCCAAAACTGATCCCTGGAGGACTCCACTAATGACCATCCACCAGCTGGATTTAACTCTGTTCACTACAACTCTCTGGGCCCAGCCAACCAGCCAGTTTTCAACCCAGCAAAGCTTTACTGAAGTCCCGGCAGACAATGTCCAGTGTCTTTCCCTTGTCCACTAGATGGGTCACCTGATCATAGAAGGAGATCAGGTTGGTCAAGCAGGACCTGCCTTTACTGAATCCATGCTGGCTGGTCCTTATCCCTTGGCTGTCCTGCAGTGGACATATAAGCTTACTCAAGATGAACCTCTCCATAATTTTTCCTGGTACCAAGCTTAGATTGACAGGTCTGTAGTTCCCCAGATCTTCCTTCTAGCCCTTCTTGTAGATTTGCATCACACTGACAAGTCTCAAGTCATCTGGGGCCTCCTCTGTTAGCCAAGACTATTGATAAATGACGGAGAAAGCTTGGCTAGCTCCTCTGCCAGCTCTCAATACTCTGTCAAGGTGGATCCCATCTGTGAAACTCTGAGGTTAAGGTCAACACAAAAATATATATATTTCTCAAAGAGATGAATACTTTTTTTCCATTTTTCTATGATGCTTTTACAAACTTATTTTATTTAACAGAACTGTAACAATACTGATATTAAAGATTTTAATTTTACTCCCGTAAGAAACTGCAGTTTTTAACACTTCTGACTTTTTCTTTACAGTTGTCCAAGAATAGGGGAATAAGTTAAATGTTTATATTTTGTGTTCTGATTTTATTATCACTGTTGCTAATCATTGGGTTATAACAATTTTTCCCTGAAAACTGGAATACACCCAAATGACCTATGATGCCAAGGATAATATGTGGAGATTAAAGTGAGAAGACATTTTATTAATAGATTTGTGGAAACTGATATGATCTGAAACTTACTGTCCCAAAACATCAAAATACAGAAACAAAATATGCAAAAATACCATCTTGCACACACAGCATAAACAAGCCCTCAGGTGTGTTCATCCCATTTACTTCTATGCATATGCAGAGCAATATGCAAATCATAGCCAGATATATCTGGCTAAGAGACAGCATGGACTGGCTGAAGAGAGAGAGGAACCTGTTGTAGAGAATGTGGAAATATTTTGCTAAGGCAGGAACAGAGTATCCTGCTGATCATAATATGCATAAGCTCCTCAAAATCTGTACAATGAAAATTACATTCAATGTGTCCTGCAAAGGGTTTGGATTATGATATGAAACACTGTATAGCACTCTAACCTTGACCAGTTCATATGAAGGAGCCTGCCTACACGCTGTGGATTGAAAGTAGGATAATTCATTCAAATTACCTGCATTGCAGCTGAGCAACTCTTAAACTCCTCTGAAATCCTACAGCATTTAATGCTGCTTCCCAGCCACGCAGAAAACCAGTTGTCATAAGATCATATAATTCATTTCTCATGCAGTACACTAGAGACGGACAATTATTGTCAGTGCTCAGAACTGCAGTTTTTATCATCTTCTAGAACAAAAGACACAGGATTTGGGCTGGGTTTTTTTCCTTTTTTTTTCTTTTATTTTTCTTTTTTTTTTTCCCCTCTAGGGGAGGAAAAACAGTGAGAGCTTTGTCAGCCTTTTTGGCCATGAACCTTAAAGAACTCACTCACTTTAACAGCCTTAATATCTTTGTAGTGGTATAAATAAGGATCTGTTTTCCCAAGGTAGCTGGCATTTCAGGACCAGATACAAAAGAAGAAAAAAGGGAGAGAATTCAAGCAATGATAGCTCAGATTGGGCAATCACCAGCCTAACCCTTTTGACATTGAGACTGGCAGCTTGCTATAAATTATCATTCCACTGAAGAGGAGAATTATATTTGATATGCACCAAGGTAATTTAGACAGAAAAATTGCATAGCATCTCTTCTACTAACATGGGTGACCTTATTTTGCCAGGTTATTGTAACTTCAAAGAGCCAACATGGAGCACCTACTGCTGGCAGTTGTTCCTCTGCATTAATTGCTGCTTCGGAATGAAATTGCCAGAGCAAGTGGCTGGCTAAGTTTTGTGGATATTGTTTTCCATCACAAAAGGCTACCTGCTTTTTCTGTAAGCTGAAATCCCTTTCATTTCTTTGCAAGAAAAAACAAATGTCCCTCACAAACACTTCCACTGCTGTACTGCGTTACATCCCTGTGCAACATAAGGATTGATGTGTTACGCTTGCTCATTTTCATGTCTGTATTTCAACCTTGTTCCCATGGGGTTCATTGCTTGTTTATCAGTAGTGATGCCCCTTAGAGCAGCAGGGCTTCAGCATTGCTGCAGGCTTCCTAACATTACAGCCCTGCAAATGTCAAATGGTGTTCCAGTGAAGCCTACTGGCTCAGTGGTATTCATTTGCTCGGATCGTTCCCCTCCAGGCTCTTTCTAGCTTTCTCTTCTTCCCTCCTCCCTAAGAGGCTGATGCTTGGCATGTTTCCCAACTGCATTAGTCATGCCAGAAACAGAACCACGTATCCTCAATTGAGCTGGTTCCACAAGCTGCCCAAGAGCCCTTATGAGGCCAACAGACCATACAGCTTTGATAATTTTGCTAGAAATACACTGTTTATGGATGAGGAAGCAGTAATTGTGTATTTCAAGTGCTTTTTCTGGGCTTCTAATAGTGATAACTGTGAAGTTTGTTTGGTGTAAACAGGAAACTTAAGGTTATTGTTTAAATGTGTTTAATTTTGTGGTGTTCAAACAAGCTTTTGTAATCCAGAACCTTATATTTTTAAATACAAGCCTATTTATATTTAGCTGTCAACATACTTGTTACTCCATAGGAGAGACACTGTAGCTTTTATGGTATATCTATCTATATTAAACATAAGGAGAAATCTGGAAAACAAAAGAAAACCAGAAACAATCTCCCATTAGTTTTTGTTTATCACATCTTCGCCAGGAAAAAAAAGATAAAATCAAAAAATATATCAGGAATTTGGTGTCCACAAATAAAAAATAAATAAAAGCCCACACTTTTTGTTTGTTTGGTTGGTTTTGGTTTTGTCTTTCAAAAAAACCTTTGTGGTGTTTTTTTCCCATATTGCTAAATGTGTCTGATTGTAAACTTTATGGTACTGACAGAGAGATATATAGTTATATGCACATGTCTGATTTACAACCTTGCATTAACCTCTACTGAGCATCCATAACTTTTATAAATGAAGTGGCAATAATTCCATAAGCCTAAAACCCATCTACACTGCTGATCGGGGTGGGAAAGATGGATGGAGAATTAAAGTGGGCCAAAAAAATATGTGTTTGTCCCTTTGGAGGGTGAGGCATCCACTGCTGAAGTCCATATATAAGTTATTGACACCATTTTTTTAGCCCCTATATTAGCAAACACAAAAGAAAAAATGTCAATTTTTGTGTGTAAAGTTTCAGGTAGTGAAAGATACAGAAGATACTGCAGGGAGAACAAAAGAATACAAGGATGTAAGAAGTTGACAGAGTCTATCAAAGATGTTATCAGAGCAGCACAGCAATGTACAAGGATGCCTGTATGAATTAACTGCAGTAGTGACAGTCTTCAGGCTCATTCTATAGAAGACCCAGAAATGTCAGGCCTGATATTAATTTAAATTCTAAAAATATCTTCTCTCTGTTTTCCTAGTGGTAAAAAATATAAGCTTTGGAAACATATCCCAATGTAAAGCAATCTTTAAGCTTTTATTCTGGTCTATTCAGAAACCTGCATCTTATCTATGCAGGATCCTCTGCCCTGTGTTATGATATCTGTGCATGTCACATTAAGTGATGCACCTAGCACTTATCTCCTATCTTTTCTTTAACCCTATCCCAAGACAGAAACTCACTAGATTTTAAGAACTGAAGAAGTCTGTTAGGTGCTTTGACTGGAAGTGAGTGCTACAGATTTGGACAAGTTCTGAAAAAGTTGTGACTCCTCCAGAAATAAAAAAAAATGGCTAAAATCAGATGTCCGAGTCTATGACTGGAATAAGGCACAGTTCTGTGTTGTGAGTTGAACCAAAATTTGTTAGTACACAAACTGTAAGGCTAAGACCTGATGACAATTAATGCTGCCTGTCTCACACAGACATAGAGGAAAAGTATATTTAATTAGTCTGTTTAGAGGCAGTTATTATTTCAAAATTTTTGTGGCAATTATGTATTTAAAATACATAAAAATGTTAGGTTCTATCCAACTTTAAGCTACAAAATACTGAAAAAGGAGTTACACAACTAAGTACCCACCTTGATTTTGAGTAAAGTAACTCTTTGAGCACCATTAATAACTCTTCAGTGGCAGTGGAATATTTTTTACAGTAAAATAAAGATATTTGGACTAAAATCTGATGGAATGTTTTCATCAAAATATGCATTTCAGCAAAACCTGAAACATTGCAAAGATGTATTGATTTTGCTGACCTTTTCAGCAGGAATTGCTTCAGTTATAGGATAGAGTTTCTATCACTTTCAGAGGAAGAGAGACACACAGACACAAAGAAAACACTACCCTTTTCAGTCTGAAATAGGCTTCATAAGACCGATCTATTTTGTAAAGAAAACCCCAACCAACCAAAATAACAGAAATTGCAACATCAAATTTCCATTAGAGTCTGTAATAATGATAAAAATTTAATAATAATTGTCAATGTTTCCAAAGACCAGTGTTCTACCATCTTTCTACCTCTATTTTTAACCAAGATCTTTACCATCTTTCTCGATTATTGAACATCTGTGAATGGCTTTACACCCCTATGAAAACCAGTCATAACTAGATGACTGCTCAGATCTTCTCATGTGAACTTCTCTAGTACCTGGATGTTTGTCTTCGTGAGGTGAAGCTAAAATTCTGGAAGACCTAATGAAAGACGATACTAAGACTTTTTTTTTCCATCTGCTACATAATAAACTTCAAAATCATATCTGTACCTTTGTACAGATCAGCTTCTAGGTCAGATGTGGTATACAGTGTCTCATGAACTGCACTACCTGATGCAGAATTTTCACTCCAAGACTGAACTTGTAATCTGGTTAAAGTAATTTAGTTAAAAGCCAGTAGGGGGCAATCCACTTTTAGCCTATTACCAATTCACTTTGTGATAATGAATGTATTTAAATGCTGTCTGACATGATTCTGATGTCCTCAGTGAAGGCCTTGTATGTTAATAGCTTCCAACAACTGGGGATGTCTCATCCAAAATACAAAGCCACAGTTTGAAAGATATATTACAAACCCATGCATGTCACGTAGTTCCTCCTAATCTATAACAAACAATTCTAATGTTTTAGAGTTTCAGTTTTAGAAAGTTTGGTTTTTGGGTTTGTTTTTTTCTTCTGGTGGGTTTGTTGTTTTTCAGAATTTTCATTTTGCTTTTGGTGTAAAGAAGGCAGGAGTTTTGACTCGTTTGTTTACCTGACATTTCATTTTGTTTCTTCTTATTTAAATGGAATTTCCTTTATGAAAGAGAACTTCTGCAATATAGGAGATAAAAGTGGGAATAAATTTCTTTTTTTTTTTTCTTGAAATATGTCTTATTCTGTGATTGGACAATAGTGCTAAGAACCACAGCTAAGCTCTGTTCCACTCACCTACTCATCCCTCATTTACTGCACTTTTGCTCTTATTTATGAGTTAAAATGCATGATAAACACAGATGATTAATAATTAATAAACTAAATAACTAGGATTAAAAACTAAATGGAGATATTTTATCAACTGTTAAAGATACTCATCACTTTTAGTGACTGAAATTCATGTAGTTTGTTGGGGTTTTTTCCTAATGAGAATGTTTCTAAGTCACTGAAATTACATCTCAGATAAAAATATACCAAGGGAATGTTATTAAGCAATTACTTACTGTAAGATGCATAATTTATACACATTCTCTGTTAAATTTATCACACAGTTAAAGTATCAGTGGAAAACCAGAAGTATTTAATTGAGACACTTTCTGCTGCAAACAATCAGCCTTGCAGAGGTAATGCTCCTGTGAAATGGTTGGTCTTAAACAATCAGCTAAATGGTGATTCCCTGTGAAATCTTGATGAACTGGACTTTCAAGACTATTTTTCCTAAGGTCTTATGCCCAGCAAACACCCTATTTATTTTTTTACTTATGACTTAAATTTTTGGTGTAAAGTAAAATGAAAAGCCTTTTAAGAAAATATATTTTGAAACACTGTATATGAGAAATGGAATAGGTTTTGGAGTGGATTTTTTATATGGGTTTGGTTTTGTTGTTTATTTTTTATTTTCCCCAGGAAGTATGGTTCTGATTAATTTTCTTTTCTCCAGGTAAAAATCCAAACCTGATTAGAACAGTAAGTGATTTTTTTGGAGAGAGTTTTGTAATTTGTCATATTCAACTAAGAATCTGAAATCAATCAGAAATGTTAAGAAAAAACGTTAGCAAATGATTTATGAACAAAGAGTTTTGATGTAGCAAAAGAAAAGTTTGAAAATTTAGTAAAATTGAAAACAATTCATCCATCTTTGGGGAATAAGATGCCCTTCAAACAACTATCCATGTATCCTGTCCCTATCTCAGCATTTATTGATATTTATGCCATAGGAAGCAGAACAAAGATAAATAATCAGCTTTTTTTTTTTTCTGTGCTACAGATCACCAAGGATGATCATTCTGAACATACATTTCAGCATTGTCTATCAGACATACCTGCATTTGCTCTTAAGCAGTACTTTACATCTTTCACACAGAAGTACGTGCGCAAAGTAAGTATGTCAAGAGACCAAAACTATTTTTTCCATATTCTGTTAAACTGCAAACTTCTGCAGGGTCTTGCTCATGATTGTAGGCAGTCTCTTCATCAAGCCAGAGACTAGAATATGGAGCCCAAAACTACACATATATGTGTTTTATGCTATTCTACATTGCAGGAAAAAAATTATGCAGTTCCCATGGCGAAACAAGTCATACTTACACAAAACAGGAAAGTTAGTCATACAGTTCAGATTCAGTTCACATTTGTACTTTCCAAACTACTTTTTAGATTTAGCTCATGTAAGATAATATTGCTACATAAAATTAGTGGGCTTTACATTTATAGAAAGTTATATATGCTAAAGAAAAAGGGGGTGTATTATCATCTTCCCCTTCATTTTGGATATTTTTAATTTGTATTTATGTATTTAAATTTTGTATTTATGCTGCCTTCAAATATCTTTACTTAAAATTAGAATTTGTTTACCAATGAAGAATGATCTTTTTGGTAGGAGATGAGTAGAATATTTATTCCAGAAATCAAATTACTATCTTGTTACAATAAGTTGTAAATGTCTTAGAGTCATTAACAGGAATACTTCTATTCTGTCTTCCTAAGACAGTATTTCCTGCCATGAAGAAAATATTACTGTGAAATTCTGTCCAAACTCTGTAATTTAGGATTGAAAGTGTATACTACAAAGTCTGTAAAAATTGGACATAGCTTCTTGCAAACTGGTTTCTTTAGTGTGTTTAATTTTGGAGATCTTTTACAGATTGTTTTGTTTTGTTTTGTTTTGTTTTGTGAAGGCAAAGCATGTATGTTCTACAATTCTGGAGTTTAATACAGCTTTTGAAAGTAGAGACAGAAGTAAAAGGGTGATGTGAGACATTAACTGAATACAAAATGTCAACCTGAAAGTTTCCAGTTTGACACTTATGAGTAACCAGCTCCAGGCTGTATGCATATCTTTCTTTTTAATGGATGGATTTCTTTTGCATATGAGCTAAATATCCCAAGACAGTAGTCTTGAAATCTGTGACATATTCATGTCTAGGAAATGTATTATGTTTCTTCCTAAAGATTTTTTCTCACACTTACACACATACTTCCCACAAGTTAAACAACAGATTGCATCTTCCTTTAACTGTACAAAATGTGGAATATACAGGATGAAGGATGATACTGTGCAGAATTTTTATTACTTTTTGTTTAGCATAATCTAGCTAAAGAATTACTTACTATGCAAATAATGAAGCAATCACAAATACCAACTTATAAAACCATCATATCACATCAGCTGCAGCTATATTTTAAATGATCATAAATGCACCTCATCGAAACAGAAAGTCAAAAAAGCAGAGAAGTAATTTTTAAAATCAAGTAGCATAACTGCCCTGCTCAGATTCTAGGTTGCCAGTAAGTTCAATCACATGTGAAAAGCACAACAAAACTAACAGAAGAAAGCCATTAGTATTTAGATCATTTCATAATTTCTAAACAGCACTATTACTGATATCAAACACTATAAAATCATTTTAAAACCTTAAAACATTGTTAAATTTCTCTTTTTTTTTAATTAGATTTATCCTGTATTTCTTTTTCATTAGCTACTACACAAGAAATATAAATCAAGCTTGCTAATACACAGACAGAACAAAATGCAGTGATACATAGTAACAAATTCATACACATTTTGAATTAAAATGATATTGTGTGCTCTGATTGAAAGCTTCATGAATAATTCAATTCATATTACATACAGAATATATAGTTTCCACTAGGATTTAAAAAAATATATATTTTAACTCTGAATGCACTGCAAACAAGAAAAAATGAATTCCCAAATTCCTCACAGAGATTTATACTCCCTCAAAAAGAGTAAATTAATGGGTGCCAAAGGGGATCTCTTCCTTTTCACAACAATGGTTTTCTGGGCTAGTGTTCCTGTTGTTACTTTTGTATTTACTATGTAATGCTTCCAGTCAGAAACAGGAACATCTCTGAGGGAAAGGGATTTCAAGGATCAAAACTAACCCAAACTGTTCAATTTCTAACCCCTGTTAAAAATCAACAGGAAGTGAGTGGCCAAACACATGTGACATTCACCCTTTGCAAGCACTATTCACTTATTTCATTCTGAAAGTTACTACACTTATATTACATAATGAGGGACAATGAATAAGGAGGGGTTAAAATGGAAACAGTTATCCTCAGTAGCATTCATGAACTGAAAAGCTGGTTCATAACAATATTTTACTTTGATGACAACTGAAGATTTTTCTTTACTGGTTGATATATACAGATAGAATCAATATGGATGAAATTAAAAGATATTGAACAACAACTAAGTATTTAGTGTCATTCAAATGGAATTTAGCTACTGATTTCTAAGGAGCAATTTTTACAGTTTTTCTTAACTATTTTAAGCTTTAGAAACATATTTCTTTTCTGAAACAATTAATGCTATGAGATCCTATTTATTTTGGAAGCCTCAGTTCTTCCTATATTGATGCTCAGCCTAATGAAACATCTCTATGCCCCCCTGTGGGGTGTTGATTTAAATCAGTGACATGCACAACGAGGATGAACTCAGCATGGATACAGTACCTGTGATAATGGTGCTGTTGCATTATTATACAAATATGTATCTGTGTGATTCATAATGGCCTCAAGAAAGAGAAGTCATGTGTCTTTCTTAGTCCAAGACATTTTCCATTTGATACAAGCCATCTCCAAAGATGGTCTTAGTGTCAGAGCAAAGATAAGGTTAAAGTGAAGGAAGCCACATCATGATATTGTACTTATGGAAAGGCAGATTTGTAAAGTCTCATTTCCTAGACTAATATTGTAATGAGAAGACTGTAAACTCCAATATCTCCATCATATTTCAAAAGAAGAGCATATTTCTTGAGCTCTAAGGGAAGATTAATGTATTTGTGGTTCAAACCATAACCTGCACTGTTCCTTTGTGCAATATTCTTTGAAATCTCTATAGCCTTACATGCACACGCACTCCCTGCAAGAATGCAGACTCACACCTTTCTGTTAGGATGACACAACATCTAAAATTGTCAAAGCCACCACTAACCACCACATGAGCCTTGTACACTTGGGTTGCAGTCTAGCATACATGTCCAGAGAACACTTTCCGACATGCTATGTTGTTTCTTTACTTTCATAGATTATAATTTTATAACATTCTTTAGGTTTCATATGCAGTTGCTCAATGCATTCTTTTACCTAGTTAGACTCAATTCTTTAGAGCTCTTCTGTGCTTCCAGCTCTACCTGTACCAACTCATGCCTCTGTCATAGATTTCTACAGTATTGATTAGCTTCCTCTGATATATTACCTTGTTTTTCCCCTCCTGTATCTATTGCAGATTAAGCTGTCATTTCTGTGGCTTTATATTTTCTACATTTTGACATGTAGCAAACTTACTCTGTCTTAGCTTCATTGAGTTCTTCATCCTCTTTAATCTTTTCCATCAGAAATTAAATTAATTATTTGTCCTTTGACATTTTAATGCTATGACATAAAAGCAAGAAGTTCACATATTTTAGTGTGTGCTATTTTCACCTTGCAGAGTTTAAGATGGATAGTATAGATTTCTCCTTAAAACAAAGAGGTGTATATGTATTGAAGGGCTTATGTCACAATTTCATCACACTGAGAAGCCAGCTTTAGCAATAAACAAATAGTTCAGTGGCAACGGAGATGCAGAAATGTTGCAATTGCATAGCAAAATTAGAAGTGGAGAAAAAAAATATTTGATTTTAATACCAATTTTGATTTAATTTACAACAAAATATGTATATTTACAACAAATTTTACAACAAAATATGTTGTAAATTCATTAATGGAAATTTTACTTAAGAAACTTCACCATAAATAGCAGTAGAAATAGAAATAAGGCAGCAGATTTAGTTTTAGACCTGACACCCAGAACCCAGTCCTGATGTGAACCTAAAACTAAACAGGAATTACTGAATTTTCAAATTCATGTATATCCTGCTTTATATGAAAGAAGTTTTAGAGAGAGCAAAAGCATAGCACATATGATAAATGATCCATGAAAACAACATGAATCCAAGAAGCTGTAAACCTCATGCCTCTAAAAATAATACAGAAGACAGAAAAAGTCTCAAACATTGAAAAAACAGGTGTGCCTTCCAGGGCTGACAACTGCTCAAATGCCTCTCCAGTACTGAGCTACTGTCACACTGAGCAACAAATTCAAACAGCTCTGAGACTGCTTTATTTACAGTGAAGTTACTGAGGAGCTGGCAACCACTACCAGTGCAGCTGTGCAGTCTGGCAAGGAAGCAGCCCACTGTGCCCTTGCCTGTCTGGAAGTCAAGGCACATTAATAACTCTCTGAATGTGAAAGGTTCACCCATAGTGAAGGATTTATAACGTAGCATAAGTTAGAAATGCTCATGTCCAAATAATACTTTAACAAGGGCAGTGAATGCTTATAAGCCAATAAACAACGTAACAGAAGGAACCAGATTCTTTATTAACAGCTGATCTTCCTACTCAAGCAGCTACCACATACACATAAGAGGTAATCTTGTCCTGTCTCTGAACACCACTGAAAAGAGCCTGGCTGCCTGGCTCTGTCTTCTTTGCACTGTGCCTTCAGGTATTTATATGCATTAATAAGATCCTCCCTGACCAAGCCAATAGTTCCTAATATAGTTTAAAAAATAAAGAAAATATCACCATCCTCCCCCTGCAACACTACACAGAAAAAAAATATAAAAAATAAAAATAAGGAAGAACCCAAATTTAGAAGTCAAAGGTAGTAATATCTCATATGTTGTGCCTTACTTCATACCACTGACTTAGGATTTCAACTAAATGGTGTATCAGCATACTTGCTAAAACATAGCACTGTCCTTAGTTTAAGTTCAGTATCGATCCATGGAGATTAACAGTCATGACCATTGTGTACAGAAACAGTTACAACTGCTCCTGCCATGACAAAATGGTTCTTTACAAATGATAATGAGTTTCGATACCAAGATCACCATATGGCAGAAATAATCATTCATTGGACTCAGCAGTCCAGAGGTTTTGGGTCCCGCTGATGAGGAGCAGCAGAGCTGTCACCATTGACACGACCAGAAATAGTATTATAGATTGGGATTATGTAACCTGAGACTGGATTTATTTGGCTTGCTTAGATTATTTTCCCATTACATGCTCAGTATATCATAGAAAGAGGACTCTGTAGGAATGATGGTTATTCTCCAAGAATTCCATAGAGCCAGCAAGTCAGTTGATCTTCACTCAGAAAAGTAAGATGGAGAACCACTAAAACCCCTACTCTACCTCTGAAATCAGCAGAGCTGGCAGCATTGAGTGAGTCTCAGCAAACTGAAAGGCAAGGACATTGTCTTAGTCTGAGGAAAATGTTGGTCTGCTTGTTTCACTATTTTATCCCTTTTTGAACTGCCTCACTGTCTGCAGTGTTCTAGCCTATTCTCCTTTACAATAAAAGAAAAGTATTTTTCTTTGTTACTTTACAGCATGAATTTCCTACAGCTTTTGTTGCATGCACTTCAGAGGAAGGACAAAATAAATAAAAAATAAAAAAGGAGAACAAAATAAAACCAAACCCTAAACAAATCAAAACCCAAACAACCAACAATATATTATTTTAGTTCATAGCTGAGATGGTGGGACCCAGCATGTATGTACCTATTGCTTGTATCTCCAGCAGGCATAGCCAGGGACCATTGACATTTTAAAAGAACTTTCAGTATATAGTGATATAAATTATCCCTTCATTTATCCTTTACATAATTCTACTATTTCACAGTATGTAAATACTTTTTAGGAAACTTTTTATTATACCTGATGAGATTTGTCAATTCCCAGCTTCTGTAATAAAGACAAAATCTCTATCAAAACTGCATGTCTTAACAGTGTCACTGTAATGGATCCTTATGAAAATATCTTCTAAAAAGAACTGTTATGTCATCTTGTATTCCTCTTTGTACATTCCCTTTTAGATTCTTAGCTGGTGTCAGCTGAGGTATGTTGATTTATCAGGAGAAAGAATGAACTGATAATCAGAGAGAGAAAATGGGTTGTGAAATACCTGAATGCATTTCTCTAGTCTATAAAACCCTAGCATGTAGCAATAAGCAATTCCGATAAGACTAGACTCATCCTAGCCAAACAAAAGACAATTAAAGCTAGGCACCAGGTAAAAACATTAGACCTGTAAATGTCTAATGGCAACCAGGTGAATATCTGCAGAGAAGGAGACTCCACAGCCTCTATGGGTAGCATGTTCTAGTGCTCCATCACCATCAAAGTAGTTTTTAATTTTCACATTCCCAGCAGCCTCATCATTGTTGGTGAGTATGACACCGAGGACAGCACCTCTCCTCAGTGGCTTTTCAGTAAACTAGAGGATAAATTTATTATCAATGTAGTCCATAATCTCCTGGATTTCTTTTGTCCTGCTGTGCTGTGCCTCCAGCAGATACCAGGGTGGTTGAAGTTCTGCATGAGAACCAGGGCCTGTGAACATGAGGCTTTTCCTATCTGTCTGTAGAGGGCATCATTCACTTGTTCTTCTTGGTAGGGTGGCCTATAGCAGACACTCAGTAGAAGGTCCCTTTTGCCTGTACTTTGCTTAATCCTGACCATAAGTGTTCTGTTGGCTTCACATCCATCCTCAGGCAGAGCTCCACACATGACAGCTGCTCTGGCAACTCTCTCTCTTCTTCCCATCCTGTCCTTTCTATAGAGTCTGTATACCTCAAACACAGCACTCTAGTCATGGGACACATTCTATCACATCCTCATGATGTTATCATGGATCATAGCCCTGCAACTGCACACAGACCTCTGTTTATTTGCTGTACTCTATCTATTAGAATACAGACACCATAGAGAGGCACCCCAGCATACAGAGTTCCTGGAGAGATTTTGGGGTATTTCTCCACAGTGGTGCCTTGCAGGCACCTGCCTACCAACATGGAAGTGCTAGAGATGACCCTGCCCAGGTTTAATTTTGTTGGCTTTGAGAACCTTTCCTGTCACACCCCACCATGACCTTTATTCAGCAGTCCTGTCTGTTGTTTCACTTTCCCTATTTGTGTTTATTTTACATTTATGCTTCCACTTACTGTAAAAGAAAACCTCTTACAAAATAACTAAGCATAAATTAAAATTAATATAGAAACATAAAAATATTGTGTAGCATTTATTTTTAAAAGACTTATTTTAGCTTCATGACTCATGTTCTGAAATTTCTTGCCAATGAACTAGTCAATGGTTACTACCTAAATCAGTAAAATATAATGCTTTACATAGATATTCATTGCCAGCTCTATATTACATAAATATCAATTTAATTGTTTGATTCTTTGCTCCAGTTATACACATTCTCTATGTTTTGCCTGTAACGTGGAACTTCAGTCAACAAACTAGGACATGAATGTATGATTACTTAAGAAAGTCAGATTTGCTATGCCTGTGATCAATAATAAACAATTAAAAGCTTAGAAATCAGAAGCTCACATTTGCTAAGACAAAAAGTCTTACCTGTGTTGAAATAGATGGCTGGCAATATTTTTTATTTTGCAACCTGGAAGGAGAATACAAGTGTCACTTCTCAGTATGCTGACACAGAGCATATGCTACAACACACTGCACTCACAGAGCCCTATAATGAATGTCCTATGCAGATATTATGCACAATGTAAAATTTATGTAAAGACTGCTGCAAACAATTAAATTAGAGCCTAGGAGTGCAAAGACCTTGAACCAGCTCTTTGCTCAGGTAAGCTAAGGAGAATTTATTGTCAAGATTCACTTTAAAGTAGATACCAGAAAAGACAAGAGTTTTACATGATGACTGACAATGTCCTGTTACAGCATAGTTGTATTTTGATCAGTATGATATCAACAGTAACACACAGATCTGATTGTTTCTATAGACAATTTTCAGGGTTGTAATAGACATCATTCAAAATCTGTTTCGAAGAACAGTTTCATGTAGATTTACTTTCCCAGTCAAAACATGTGTTCCTGAAAGTCTTACCTTCATATTTTGTCTCTTAAAATGCAAATTTATTTTTTTAAAAAACCCAAACAACTCCTGCACAGAGTAAATATGCTACTTCTCCTCATATCTGTTTTTATTAATATCAGTGTTAGACATTTTCTTTCCTGAGTAATTTGCAGAGAAATATAACCTTTTGCTTTGCCTCTCTGTGGGTACATCTGTATTAATGTAGTACCTCCAAAGATATCTAATCACAACAGTGTAGAAAATTATCCTTGATATCTAAGAACTGTTTTCATTCAGATCAATTTATCCCTTCAATTCTCTTGAGAAAACAATCTCTGTGAAGACTAACCCCTGAGTGATTATTTAAGTTTAAACCACAGGTGCACCAAATCTTTTTATTCTGCCTGCAGAGAGATTTTTGAACAGCCCCACATCCATTTCAGTAGCAGTAATTGGTTTATAATAGCAGCCTTGGACAGCATATGCACAAAGTCTTGAAATCGATCCAAAAAAATCTGCTATTTATTTTATGATGTTGTTTAAAAAGAATTGACTGTATTATATAATTTTACATGATTCAGGATAGAAGACATTTATGCAATTCTGCTTTAACATTAAAAGCTGTCTCTTCAGTACAGTTGTAGAAAGACAATATACTGTCACCTTTCTTTCCCTCTTTCATTGTCCATCTTGCAAAGACCTTGTTTTTGGCATAATTTTAAGGAATAACTTGCATTTGGTTTTAGTCTGAATCATCAGGTGATAGAGCAACTGCTGTAGTTTAGCCTTGGATATGGGCTAAATGTAGACAATGCCTAATCTATTCTTGTAATGTTATTGAAACTCATACCAGAGTTAGAATACTGTACCAGGTTTTGTACTCTCTGAAAAGATCTTTAGAAGTCAAAGAAGGAAAAAAACTTAGAGAAAAATCAAGAAAAAAGTTAAGAACTTTTATCCCCTGCTTCTATTCTCTTACAATTAGATTTATAAAATATTGCTTGATTTATAGTGTACCAAATACAAGTTTATCTGACATTTATATTCCATCTTATTGAGGCAGTAGTAGTGTGCTACAGCATTGTCT
Source organism: Chloroceryle aenea (assembly GCA_013399075.1). Classification (NCBI taxonomy): domain Eukaryota; kingdom Metazoa; phylum Chordata; class Aves; order Coraciiformes; family Cerylidae; genus Chloroceryle; species Chloroceryle aenea. The sequence goes on along the minus strand of VWZY01013497.1, from coordinate 32,926 downwards.
GACAAGAAACAGGTTCTCTTCTAATGCTTTGTCTAAATGCCACGTGTTTTGCCAAGGCCTCTCACTGAGACAATTTTGCAAAGTTGCAAAGATAGGTATGTTTTTAAGGTGACAGATTGCCGTTGATAAATACACTTACTGCAAAAATTGAGCTCCACTTAGCAATTCCCAGGTACCATCCAACAAATTTGGGAGGCATGAGTCTTATGAAAAAGATATCCCTGCTTTGGGATGAAAGCGGCCCAGGCCTGTCGACCCATCTGGATAGTTGGAGTTTTCAGCTTCAAAACAGAGGTTTCTCCCCCTCCTCTCCATTTAAGAGCCTTGCAGATGAAAGTAGGAAAAACTTAAACAAAACAAAAAATACAAACATGTTTAGAAAGTACATCAAAGGGAATGTCACAGCAGGTTTAATTAAAATGAATTCCCTTCTGTGGATGACACTAGTGGCTTCCAGAAATATGCAGATATGAATTAAAATTATTCATAATAGGGAAAGATCACTAACAACCCTAGACTGAATGAAGCTTTTGCATATGTAGTGTAAGTGATCTGAATAAAAATTGGTTGGTAAAATCACATTTAAAGGAACGTGGTTCTCCTCTTAGATTAAAATTAAAATAGGAAAAATAAACAGAAAAATTACACAGAGCTATCACGAACCTCCAGGATGCATTTCATTGTCTTTCAAAATTGCAGATGTTTCATTCAAAACATGCCTGTTTGGTTTAGGAAGCTATACACCTGTTTCCAATATGAGAAGTTTTATGTTTTGTTGAGTGTACTTCAGTTTGCTCTAGATGTATATCGTCTTATTTCAGAGGGAATCACAGAGGCAAGAGTCTTGTCTACAGTGTGGGGGGTTTTGTTGTGCACTCACTGTCTTGCTATCAGAAGCAGATGGAGCTGAGAGAGAGATTTTTGGCTTATTTTCTTTTCTTCTACATGTCCCGTTGATTTTGTGCCACAGGCTATGAAAAGGAAAAATTTCCAAATAACTGTTCAGTTTTCAGTTTCCCTTTTTATCCAAGCTGAAGGTGGGATAGAGCAAGCTATGGTTCCAGTTTTAAATTCAGCACTCAGCAGAGGTTTGAAACATTTATGAGTCACAAAAGAAGCAACTCCCACTGAGTCCTGAACTCCTATCCCATAGAAAGACGACATGACAAATGTAATGTCTAACATTACCCTGTCTTTCTGAAGAGTGACAGTGCCTAGATCTCACTGAGTTTGTTACAGACATTAAATATTCAGTTTGAGAGAAAAATAAATGTTAGGCATACTAGCTCGAATGATTGCTTAACATTTCTCTGACATGGAGACGTGTAGTAAAAATGATGAAGCTTTTTATTTCTGTAATTCTGTTGAGCATGGTTATACACTCAAACAGGTTATCCCAAAAACTTGTGGACACCCCATTGCTGGACATGTTCATCAGGCTGGAAGATGCTCGGAGCAACCTTTTCTGGTGAAAGATGTCCCTGCCCGTGGCAGAGCAGTTGGACTGGATGATCTTTAATGGTAACTTCCAGTCCAAACTATTCTGTGATTTAATTTTAATTTTTCATAAAGGAAAATACTCTGGACAACTGTAAATGTTGCTATACTGAACAGTTTTAAAATTATGTACTTTTTTAATGGAGGTTAAAAGAGAAGACATTCATAGATTTCAGATGCCTATCTGGAGTTATATGGACTACACACTCTACCAAAAAATATTTAACACTTTTTTTTTTCTTCTATGATATTTGTTTTATTCATTGACAAAATCTGAATGTACAGAGAAAACTGTACAATTTACTAGGATATCACTGCTGATGTTCTCCCAGAATAGGAAATAGGTTTAGAATATATCTTGAAGTTACATAGGGCTTTTAACAACTTTCACATTATGATGTTTTGCAAGACAAATGCATTGGTGTCTATCAGACATTGTTGTTCATGTCTTACCATTTTGGTCAACAAAAGTTTGTAATATTCTCAATATGTGTGGGAAAGTCTTAAAATCAATGAGTTATAGGAAACTGAGTTTTGGGGAAAAAAATGGTAATATGTGTTAAGTTATGGCATTAATAAAAAAATGACTTAAATAATATAGAAAAAAAAGAAGAGTGACCTCTGTTTACCTTCACTGCTTTTAAAATAAGATGAGAACTACAACAGGCCAAAGATAAATTATAGTTTAGATTTTACTCAGCACTTGCTGTGCTACACAGGCACAAAAAAAGTCCTTAATAAGCAAATGTTTTACGTGATCCTGAAAAGTGCCACATGAACCTGATTTTGAAAAAATATGTGAATTCTGGTATGCAAATTTCCTTTCTGGATCAAATCCAGATTTGTTTCACTCTCTCATTCATATGACTGTTAAACCTGAAATGTGATGATTTCTTTTCCCTGCCCTTTCTTCAAAACTTAACTCTGATCAGTATTTCAAAATGTGTAATACAGTGTTTACAGCTTTATCTTCCCTGTACAGTAGATAAGAACTAAAAATGTAACATTTGAGCCCTCAAGCTTGCTGTACTATCAGACGGTTTCAGCTGAAATGAGAACACAACTGTTACTGCCAACACAGCAGTATGTTCTGTTTTGTTAATTTACTTTGTGGTTCCATTTTGATTGCTATGAAATTGATTCAAAATGACACCAATTTATGTCATACCAGCAAAATAAATGTTTAATATTCAGTAAAGAAAATTCTATCCATTAAACACAGTTTCTTTCTTTTAAAAAATATTTTTCCCACTTTATTTTTACTTTAAGACTTTATCAAAAGACTACATTTCTTTTAAATAGATATTTTCATATAATTTCTTTCAATCATTTCTGAAAGCTTCTGATATTTATGATTAATTGTATTAAAATAAATAAATAGATAAATCTGTCAAGAATTGTCTTATACTTTCCAGTTTTCATCTTTTGCACAGCTAGCCTTTCTCAGCTCAAATCTTGCTCACTCGGGGGTTCTTCTTTCAGATGACTGATTCTGTTGACAATTTCTTTATAAGTTATTTCACTTTATGTATCTGAAAGCCTTCCTGTGTATGTTTAACTCTGAAAAGGAATGCAGCTTTTAATTTTCCTTCTAAAAGAGATTTAGTTTATGAGAGTTCTATTTGAGCATAATACAAAATTTAAGTCTGAGAGTGGTTGATGATAACAGTGAACAGAATAACTCTACCTGAAAGTCCATAATCAGAACATAGCCAGTTAACTGGTATTTGCAAAGTCAACAGGATCAAGAGAATAAGCCCTGTTTCATATCATTACTCTGTACTAATCATCTTTGATGTACGGGCATCCAAGACTCCCATTCTTCACAAATTGTCTGCATATGTGACTCTTGATCTAAATGAAAAATCATTTAATTATCTGCTTGTTTCTTTTGAGGTCAATGAACAAATCATATAGTTATTTAATCTAGCATTCACATCTCAATTTAACAAAACAGGAAATATAAAAGAAGCAAGAGAGCAAGCATTATCCATGATGACAAACATGGACATGAGGAATTACAGGAAGAGATGTTGTAGTAAAGATTATAAATATAGATTGTTTTTTAAAAATATAAAATAAAAAATTGAAGGACTTTATAATACTGCCCAGAAATACTTAAAAAGGTTCCTATTAACTTTATTCAATTTTTGAACATAGTATTTTTGGCTGAACTGATTTGAAGACAAACAGAAAACTCACAGGTTTCTTGTATATGCAAAGTCTTGGAGAAGAAATAGTCTTTATTTACCTAGGACTACAAGTGTCCATGGTGGAACCATGTTTCATACTCTGCTGCGTAGGTTCTATGGCTTAAGCAGATAAAATAGAGGAAATTTTCTATATTTGCCTTATACTTGTTGACTATCAGGTAAATCTCTGGATAAAGTACTTTTTTTTGATGAGAGCAGCATAGCAGACAGAACTATGGCAGTTGGCAGAAGATGGTTGTCTGCAGCAAGGTGTCTTATTTAACCCAGGGAAAATCTGGGTAAGGGACTGACAAAGCAAAGACAACAGCTAGAACAGAAATTACCAAATCTGTGAACATACATGCATTAGGATAATATTGCAAGGGCATAGCCTGTTGTTACTTAAGAAATTCTATATACATAAGTTTTAGAGATTTAAGCCTTTAGTGACTTCCAATTTTTTTAATAGGTCTTATGTAATGTGGTTATGGAAAGTCTCTCTCATTTTGTGTTATGAGAGAGGAAAACCAGGCACATACATTCCTCCTTTGCCTCCTCAAAACTCACGTCTGAGAATGACAGCAGTTGCAACAGAAACTGCTGGGGTCATTCCTTGGCACTGCAGCCTTTTGTCACAGACTGGCCCACAGCCATGCTGTTAAGTTTCAGACCCCAAAATACATAGCTTTATGTAAGCTCCTACTAAGTAGCTCCTGGACCGTCTCCCAAACTGCACAAGGATTACTGGGGAGAGTAATTTTAATGGAGTAAGAGTGTACTAGGACCTGCAGTTTGAATATATAGATAATTGCATGCTAGTGCCAAGAATATTCCATGACACTGTCTAATTTATTACCAGCAATAAGCAAGGGCAATGTATCACTACTTCTTGCTAATTAATTTCTGCAAAAAGGCAGAAGGAAAGTAAATAATATTTATATATCAGTCTTTAAAAAATAAGTCATTTGTAGGAAGAAGAAAAAGAGATTGTTCAAGTAATTTTTTTTTTTCTTCCTTTGCTGCTATGCATTGATGCTTATCAGATTTTAGTCATCATAAAATGCTAGTGATCTAGATTAAAGTGATTGTCTGGGTCTCCTTGACAGCCAATGGAAAAATAAAGGAATGGGGAGAGCACCTCCAGAGAATAATGCATCTTTGCTCATATGAGAAGTCTAGTGTTTCCTTCCTTTCTGTAAAGGAACAAGGGAAAATCCAACCATGTAATAGGAGGGAAAAAAAGATTAGAGTGGCAAAGTAATGGGATTTTTATATATTCCAGAGAAGTGAATTGTACATCAGTAAATACATTTAAAAACTTAAGTGGTAAGATCTAGAGCAACCTGATTTAAGCTGGCTATGTTTGCAGCAAGAGTAGAAACAGATGACCTCCAGATATCTCTTCTAACCAAAATTATTTTACAACGTATTGTATTTCTTCTTGGGTGTGATTAGATCTATTTTTTCAGCCTCCTTTCCCCTCTAAACAGTGTCTTAAACATTTCTTGCAACCAGAATGATTCTATGATTCCAAGATTCTCCAGTGACACATCAAAAGAACTAGTAAGAGACCAAGACATGCATAGACATAAAAGTAAGGAATATTCCATGGCATTAGGCCAAAATTAAGTTGAAACCTATGTGATTTTTCTCGTCATTTCTTATTTTAAGACTATTTATAGTATGATATTCTCAACTAATTATCTATATCAAGCATATTTTATTATTATTCACAGTTTCATTTTCCTGTTTTGGGGGTTTGTGGTTGGTTTTGTTTTTTTTTTACCTTCTTGTCTTTTTCTAAAACTAAACCAATTGCTTTACAAAAGACAAAGATGTAATGCCACAATTAGGTCTGAAATTAAATATTTCAGAAAGATTTTTGAATGCGTCATTATAAAATCTCTTAAACCCTGAACGCTGTGAGGACATAACATAGTATATAAGAAAAAGGAAAATTCAAATTTGATCCCTGTGTTAATCCAGGAAGAAATGACAGGTTGAATTTTTTTCTATTAAAACAGAAGAAGATCCCTGGATGAACTGCTATTGGAAGCAGTCTGCACATCTATTCACTCCCCTCTTGCATATGTTGCTAAGAGCTTAAAACTGCTCCTGGCCCAGCCCCATCACTGGTGCAGCCTCCTTTTCCTGTGCTCAGAAACCACACTCTGAGTAGGTTTGCAGCTAAAATGCAACACTGCAGTGGTGAAACAGGGTTAATAGAGAAACTTTGCCAAGCTGTGAGGTAAAAGACCTGTGTCACTTCCCTGCCCTGTATTTGTCATGAGTTTGTCACCTCAGAAGTACTCTCAGCTCTGCTGTTTTCTTCTCCCCAACAAATACCTTTCTTTTCAAACGTCTTATTCAATTTTACTTTTAATCTGCTCATACTTGACAAGGAACTGAGATTCCTCTGGGACAATTCTATTCCACAGTAAAATCAAAGGCGTCACACCATTTCAGGATTATTAACATGAATCACAGCTCCTAAACTAGACAGTATATAATCAGGACAAGGTATTCAAGAGAAGCAAAAGAATTTTACTCACTGATTATAATTATATTAGGAAGTTAAAGTTTCACTTGGAAGCACTTAAGCATATAGAGTGTTTTTAGTATTAATATTAAAAACTATTGTATACAACATAGGTATTAAGTACATGTTTTAATCTCATTTACATTAATGGAATTTATGTGTGTCCATAAGTTAAGCTGTTGCCTTAAAATTTAGTATATTCATGCTTTCTAAGTTATGGAAACTGTCTCTGTTCAGATTCCTAATATCTTGAGATATTTATAGGCTGTTCAAGGGTCAGGCTTGTCTTCATTTTTTTCTAAATTAGTTTTGGATGACTATTGTAAGAAAATTACTTAGAAACCAGTAGGAATTAACATTGCTTAAAGCAAAACTTTCCAAATTAGTCATACTTGGATTTTGTAACTAAAGCATTATTTCAAAGTGAGAAAATAATTATATACATTTATCTTGAACTTAACATGATTAAAGTTTAGCTGAATATGCGAAGACTTTTTCTTGTGGCAAATGTAGCTTTGAAATAATATAATGCAATTTTACCCTTTTTATCCAATTTTGAATTTTTTGTTTAAACTATTATTTACTTATGAATTGAGTTTTTTCTAGGCTTGTCAGACTAGCCCTAGGGATTTTTAGGTTTGGAATGAGTACCATCCAAGGGCTGCTTAACTAAACTGAACTGAAATTTAGCACAGGAACATGATCCTAAATCATGTACATTATAATTGCTTTTCTTTTCACTTATACTGCTGTTTCATTCTGATATTACACTGAGCCCTGTTCTCATTGGCAATAAAACCATTATTGTGATCTCTAATATGTAGGGTTTTTTTATGACCTTACAAGCAAATAGACACTAAATGCAAAAATATTGTGACCTTAGTTAGTATTTGGCACTAAAATTCTTGAAGGATCTCCCTGACTTGAAAATACTTATTTCCAGTTCTGCACATTCAGAAAAAAAATGTATGACAATACATATAGATGTTAAAACACCACCACCAAAAAAAAAAAATTGAACTGTTTCTTGTTCTCTGAGAAAGCCTTGTGTAGTGCAGTGGATTATGGGGAGAGACCTTGGCTCCATAAGCAGCATACAGAAAGATGTTACCATTGCCACTATAATACCGTAGTTGTATATGTTCCTCTTACAAAATTTAGTCATTTTTTTTCCTTGCAAAAAATTAATTTTCTTTTGGGTTGTGTTTTTTTAATACTGTTTTGTAACATGCTTGGACATTGCATCTCCTGAAGCTCATCAGATTACCACCACCATTAATAAAATAGCACTGTCTTCTTTGGAATTATTTTAAGCTTTAAAATGAACTCCTAAGATTAATTAAATATGTGTAAGAAATTTTTATAATGTGATCATATTTTGCTAAAAGCTGTATCTGGGAAGATGTTGCTTTTTGGGAAGTGTAACTAATATTGGAAATAATCTTCTTTGGGGGAACTTGGAATTCTTTGTTTCCTTTTGTGTTGAAGAGTAAGGTAAAAAGCAGTTAGAGACGTTTAAAACTGTTATGTCATGCCTTAGCTCGTGAAGGTTTTTAAGTTGTCACACAAAATAATGGAACTGACTGTATCATGAAACTGGTGTTTAACTTGTCAAGAAGTAATTTTCAAAAATGTATAAATGCCACCCAGGTAATATATAATTGTAACTGCTAACGTTTTAGAGTAACACTGAAAATATGTCAAATTTCTCGATGCTGTGCATGTTTTATTTTCATGTGGCTGAGCTGAGATCAAGTAAGATTGGAACATCATGATATAAATATATGGCTTATTTCAATCCACTTCTCACTTGTCATAGCTAAATTATTTTATGGTTCCTTGATTATATTATTTTATATACTTTCAAGCAGTGAATATATTAGTAACATATGAAGCAAAAACTTACTGAAAAAAGAAAATAATTCTCAAAGAGTTCTGTTTCAACATGAAACATCAGTTTGATAGAAAAAAATATACAGTGATATTTTATGAGATATAATGTGCACTTCATGCAGTTGTCTGGTGCCCACAAATTAGATTTTAAAATAAAAATCTATCAGGTGTTCACTGGTTTGCTATGACTCTTCTGCTTTTTATTCATGGGACATAATTATATGTATTACCTTTATCTACTTTCTTCACAATATCCAGACCAGGTACTTGCAGCTATGTTGCTAACTTCTTTAACTTCCCAAGGCTGCCAAAAATATGTCTGTAAATTATTCTTTTCACATACAGGTACAACCTTCAAAGCTCTTTCAGAGCTCCAAACTTTTTGATGCAATATATTAGAATCAACCTGCCATGTATCATTAACTAAAAACTATTTTATGGGTTGTGTCAGCAGCTGTGATATCATTTATTGCATATTTGATTCTGATAGCAACTTTTTGGCTATTTTCACCAGCAGTCCATTTATCTGAAGAGCAGACAATCTCTAGCCCTTTATCCAGTCATCTGCCTTTACACTTTATTTTTTTTCTTTTTCAACAAAAGGGAAAGAAGACCAAAAAAAAAACCCCAAACCACACTCTCCCTCCAAAAAACAAACCACAAACCCAAAAAATATAGAATCTGCATTATTTTCCTCACAGAAGAAACTATTCTGCTTTCCAGTAGTTGCTCAGTAGTGTTTCAGCAATATGAATCTTTCAGAAAACTTCTGTTCACCTTTGTGTTGCCAATGCACCCAAATAAAATTTGAAAATAATTTCTGTTTGACTGAAAATAGAAAAAAATTACTTGGTTTTGCAACACCGAGTTCATATTTCTTTACATCATCCAAGTATTGCATACAATTTTTATTATAACAATTATCAATAAGTAGAATTGAAACACAATAATAAGCTGGTTTATCATTGAAGATAATTGCATTTTAAAAGCTGGAGGGATTGCTTAGGTAGAACAGAAATTGAGGAAAGAAGCCATCTAATTTCAAATGAAGCAGATAGCAAGAAAGCATGCAAATATTATGACTGAATTGTAATTGCTTGTTACTACTTGCCTATGGTTTCAAATATAATTTTTTTCTCCTGAAATTGTTTGCAGAAATTCAGACAGATTGGAGAAGTCTAATTTTCAGCACTAAGCATTTTGTAATAATGTAAACATCCATGGGAAGGTGAAATAACAAAACCAGAATGAGTACAAACTCCTATATTTCAGGATGTAAGACAGAATGTCTCCTAGGATGCAATGTTTTCGAACATGCCATCTGTTTCTTGCTTGCATCTTCATCTGAGTCTTATTATTGCCAGTATGAGGACTAATAAATTATGTTCTTAGGAGCTGTAAATGAGGCAATGTTACTATGAGATGAATGTAACTAAGAAATCTTGTAAGCAATTTTTTTTTTTGAGTTTTATTGTGTAGATGCTTCTACTTTTGCAGGTTTTCAAATGTTGTGATACCAAAAAAGAGCTTCACTACAAAAATGAGGAACTTCTTTACTATGAAGAAAGTCTGAGAGATTTGGGATTGCTCAGCCTGGAGAAGAGGATGCTCGAGTAAGACCTTATTTTAGCCTTTCAGTACTTTAGTGGGGTTTATAGGTAAGATGAGGACAAACTTTTTAGTGGGGTCTGAAGTGACAGGAAAAGGGGTAATGTGTAGATTTAGACTAAGTAGAAGGAAGAAATTTTTTACAGTGACAGTGATGAAACATTGGAACAGGTTGCCCAGAGAGATGGTTGACACCCTCATCCCTGGAAACAATCAAGGTCAAGCTGGCCAGGGCTCTGAGTTAACTGATCCTGTTAATGATGTCCCTGCTCACTGCAGGGGGCTTGGACTAGATGACATTTAAAGATCATTCCAACTCAAACTATTCTATGCTTCTGCAATTCTACAATTCTATGATACTTTATTTCACTGTAAAGATCCAATGTATCAGTGTAAATTTCTGAGGAGGTAACTTTCTATAAAGTCACTCAAAGATACATACAGTGACAAACATGCATGTATCCATATACTCACACAGTAGGAATAAATGAACTGCAGGTATCTACTACAGAAAACAAACCCAAACTTGATGCAAGATATTTTATTGTCTCAAGAATTTTATTCATAATTAGAATAAATTATAATTGTTTAGAATTTTTGATTATAATTCTAAGTAATTCAGAAACATGTAAGGAATTTCTGTGTGACATAGGATTACCTTTTATTTCTTTGCATCTTCTGTAAAATGTAGTTAGCAACATTTTTCTGCATTATGATGAAGAGGTCAGATACTTGATACTGCTGGTAATATCCTAATTACTGGATCTTTTCCTTCTTTTCAAATAAATACTAATCTAGAAGTGAACATTGGGTTCACCCACCATAAGTCCAATTCCACAATCATTCGTTGAAGTACAGTGGAATCACATTTATGATTTAAAAAGGAAGGATGGTGAATTAACTAAAAAATATTTTTTCATTTTGCTCTGGAGCAGGAAAAGGTTAGAAAGTCAATTTAAGAAGCACACAAAAAGAGATATTTTTACTCTTAAGGACAGCAAATAACAAATTTATAGACTATCCAGGGTGAAGAATGTAATATTAAAAAATTAATTGACCCCTGAGGAAATTAAACTAAAAATGATATGCCATAATTTATTGACTATGTAGTGGAAGTGTGTTCCTATACACTGGAACTAATTAAATGTCCAGAATGACAGAATGAGTGTGAACATGTCATGATTGGTAATTGCTAATAGAATTGGCCTGATACATAAAATTGATCCTATATGTCACTCTTTTACCTGCACATTCCAATCAGTTTTTAAGACTTTAGCTTTTTGAGGTCCTTGTCAAACTTAATGCCATAAATGAGCTTTCTTTCACTGAAACTGAAAGCACAAAAAAAAGAGAGGCAGCTTTGGTTTTCCTAGAAACATAAATATCACCAGGTACAGCACAGACAACCTGCAATCTATTACAAAATTTAGCATAAATAAATGTCTTTATTGACCCTTCATACATATGAAAAGTTTAATAGATTTATTTATTTTTGTAGAGGGATACAGAGGAAAGTAAAGCAAACATAAAATAGAATTATACCCATATATATAACTTCCAGTAAATCAAACAGAAAGTGAACCTGTGTTTTGGTGGGTCAGGGTCTCACCTGGGAAAGGTCACACATACTTCAGTTTCTTCTAAAAATTGTGATAAGAGGAAGAAAAGGTCCACCAGAGGCCACAATGCAGGTGTGTATGTGTTTGTGTGAATGAATACACATTAAGAATAATTCTTATAAAGTGAGGCAATAATTTAAGAAATGAGATTAATTACCTTCAGAAGACCTGGCTTAGACAGCAACAATTTTAGGAAAAAAAATGTTTTCCTAAACAAGGTTAGAGTTACTTTTTCTTTTCTATGAATCTTGCCTGGAAAAAATAACTTTATATATGAATGTTTTTGTTTTTTTTTCTGTAAAACTATTTTAACTTTTCTGAACTTTTAAAGCAGGTTATTTTTAAAATTTGATTTATATTCACTGGCCAATCTAAAACTGCATTTTCTTATCTTTGTCAATTCAGTAACCAAGGAAATTCTATTCAGCTTTACTTAGGAGTAGAGATGTATGGAATAGTGGCAGAGGGGATAGTAACTTTTATTCAGAGAGGGCCACGTTTCTTTCAGAAATTAAGTTGCATATTTAACTGGCTAATCAGTTGCTAGAATAACATATTACCAAGAAAATGATTTACCAGCACTTCCATGTATATATGCACATATGTGAATGTGTATGTACATATGTCCATACTCAGGTAAGTGAACAACTCTGAAAGTCCAAAAGAACTACATATATTGTTTTGCTGATTTCCTAAATTTACAGTAGTTCCAGTCAGCTGCAGTCTTCAGACTCCTGGAATCTGATTACAGGATTGAAGATCAAGAAGAAATAGTGTAAATGTATAAGAAAATACTTTCCTGCACAAAGTGTCAGCTAGGTACTAATGAGGATTAGATGCCTAAGTTTTCGAATACAAGGTGACATTAAATCAGCCAAATGTTAGAAGCTACTCAAAAAAGTCAATGATTTTAGATAAAAAATAATTATTTGTTAAAATTGCTTTCAAATTTTCTTTTATAGACTAAAACTATTTCAGGCTTATAAATGTTGAAATGGTCATATTAAACTGAGATATTTAAAACAGGCACTTAAAGGTATCTGTTGTTTAGATGAACACACAAGTCTTGTCTTGTTTTCAGTAAGAACAGAACTAATTCTGTTCGGTGATTTAACTTTCAGCTCAGTTCTAACTGACTGCACTGTCTGAACTCAGCAGGCTGTTTCCACAGACAGTGTCTGCTCCTGGCAGTGACAACACCCCATGGTCAGAGTTACTGCCAAGGGTTGGGGTGCAGACCAAGGCCACTGCTGTTTTTTAATTAGATAACCTATTATGACAGTATTTGAGGTAACCTATTATGTTGATATAGAAGTTGAAAAAAAGAAAAGGAAAAAAAAGCATGAAAATAGTAGAATGGAAGTAATGGAAGTTTCATATTTCCATTAGATCTTCCTTAATTTCTGGCAATAGTTATTTAGCAATAGTTATTTAGCAGCAGACTTTCCTTGACGCCAAGTCACAGGGAAAACTAATAATTTAATAGCAGTTGAAAGTTAAAATGAAAATATGTGCTGTTTGGAGAGCAAATTAATGATGGCCAAAATAATTTTTTTTCTGTTAAAAATCTCAACGAGGATAAGTACCCTACCCATCACCTCTGCCAAGAACTCCATCACAATAGTAATGAATAATTAAATTTACTTTGATTGAACATTTATGAACTATGAACAGAAGGTCGTGTTTTGGTTCTACTTTATATAACAAACACCTACATATGCAGCACCAAGTAATGTATATTCAATCACCCTGTATCTGGTTTAGAATATCTTAATGTCAAAACTGGGGCGTGATTCACTCCACACAGAGCATCAGAGACTGAAAGTCTATACATAGGGCATTTGACACAGTAATTCACACACCTTAAAATTTCTGTAATTGGCAAAATGGATAAAATGCAATGGATACAATTGCATTTTAATGGATACACAATGGATAAAATGCAAAATTAGCATTCATTTAAAATATCCCCTGTATACGGGGTCTCTTTGACCCCTAATATATTACAGTTCTCATGTCACCACTCCAGTAGAAAATTCAAGAAGAGATGCATGAAATATGTATTATTTTTCCCCAGCATATCTGTCACTCACTTGTATTATATCTATATTGAATCACCCGGCACTCAAAATGTATCTCCACTTGCCTACTAATGTTTCTGTACTTATCCTTGGTTGGATGCTAACTCTAGGCTGGAGTTTAACATCTGAATCTCAGAAATGAACTCAGTGAGCTGAATAGAAATGTCTTTCAACATATTAAACCCAATGATGATTTTTTCCAAATATGCCTCCAGTCATTCATGCTATATATGTTAACTAGCAAGAACAGCCAAAAAAACAACCTTTCAATATTTTGAGAGATAAACTAACACATAGCAAATATGATACTTCTCCTAAAGTGCTGAAGAAAGACAGACTTAGCTTATTATACAAATGATGAATAAAAGAAAGTATGTACAAACTTTTTTTAAAATATCATCTATTATAAATAAGAACATTTTAACTGGAAGCTCTGCATTACCTTCATGACCATATCAAGCTGCTTCTAGTTTCACAGGAAATAATAGGATGGCTTCTTCACCACTATAGATTTGTCTTTGTGAGAGTATTTCTTTCATTACTGATGCAGATTGATTTTGTCTGAGTACTTTTTCTGTAGTTGATAAGAATCCTGCATAACTCACTTTTTATTTTTACTGTGGGTTATAAACTGAAATTACTTTTTGCTGTTATGGTAACATTATTTTACAAAAGTATTCCATTTTAGCTTTCATACTAAATTTGCTCACAATGTAAGAGGAAGAAAAAAGGAAGAAAATGAGAATGAGAAACTGTGTATAATTTGAAAATATGAAAAATTAAGAATGTGTTCTTTCAAGTTCTTTCACTCTGAAGAGAAAAAAAACCCCAACATGTAAACTTCAATAGTAAGAATTTATTTAGATCTTATTTATAATAAAAATGGCAAGGGTCTGTTTGAATAGAAATGTCATTTGGGTATTTAACCATCAAAATGAAACACAAGAACGAGTGATAAAATTAATCAACATTTAAAAGAATAAGAAAAAAGTAAACAAAATAAATACCCATATTTGAAAGGTGACATTGAAAATGGAAAGTTGCAAAAATACACGAAGACACTGTTTAGATTTCCTACTGTTTTAGTTACAAGTTCCAGCAAAAGGTGGTCATGGAATCATAACAAGACAATGAAAAAGGTAATTCCTAGGTCTTTTTCTATTTAGTTTCAAGGCATTAACGTGACCCTAGCACGTATTTTACTTCACATCTGTCTGAGATTGAATACACGCCTTAAATACATTAGTTTCAGTTAAAATTTCTGTTGAAAAATAATATGAAAAAAAACAAAACAGTAGTTCAGAGATATACTACCTCTGAATAAAATTATAAAAATAATATAAAATACTAATTCAAATTCAAGAGTTTCATTTGGGTGTCACACTGCCTCAAAGTCTCTGGATCATTTCCTTTAGAAAAGGTGTACTGACATTAGTATTTTTATTTTAACTGAACCCATTTTAGTCAAATTCAGTCCATATTATAAAACGCTTTCTATCCTTCCTACAAATATTCCTTTTGCTGTTCTTCCCTCAGCTTTTATCAATGATCATAATGTCATATGGTATGTGATATCCCTTTGGTAGGGTCAGCTGTGGTGCCCACCCACTCACAAATTCTTGTGGATCCCCAACCTATTCACTGATGGGGTGGGGTGAGAAGCAGAAAAGGCCTAGACTCTGTGTAAGCCCTGCTCAGCAGTAACAAAACACCCCCGTGTTAGCAACACTATTTACAACACAAATCCAAATCATAGCCCATACCAGCTGCTATGAAGAAAATTAACTCTATCGCAGTCCAAACCTATTTTCACTTTCAAGTGATGAGAAATTTCTGCCACATACAAAAAACCCAACAAACAAACAAATAAAAATATCCTTCATTATGACAAGTGGTTAATAAATATGTTTATATGTGGACATCTGTGCATTTACTATAAATACTGGCTTCTTGACAGTTTAACTTATTTTCTTTTTTCCTATTTTCTGTGAAATCTTCATTTATGTCATTGTAGCCATGTCAAATTTTTGCCACTTTGATAATGTATTGTACTAGATTATGAAGTAATATTCAGCAGGGCAGCCTGAGAAGCAGGAAACGTCTTGATGCTGTATAAGCACTAAACAATGAAATAACTAAAACATCAGTGCATTATCAAGCTGCTGTTTTCATCACAAATCCAAAAGATAAAACCATAGAGGCTACATTGCAGAAAACTAACTATATCCCAGACAAAATCACTACACTTAAGAACAATTGACTTATTCTTAAATTTTATTTCACCTTTTTAATGCACTACAAAATTCTATAAGGCAATATGAATTACCAACTGCCACAAATATCACTAAGGGTACCACAAAAATTTCCTAAAAATTCCTAAAGTAGATATTAAGCACCTTGAAAACTGGTGTCTGAAACTTACCCATTCATAGTGTTTGACCATAAAAAAAACCTAATTGGCCACAAAAGGTTGATAGAAATGGTCTGGTAACCCTAATAAATTAATTCCTGTCTAGAATACATGGATCATTTGGATATTGTCTTGGAAAGTGGAGAACATGAATATGAGTCCTGCCAGACAGAGAAGTGTTTCCACTTACTGGAAAGATTTTTGATCACTTAGCCATTGGCCAACAACAATAAAATTTGCTCATTGGCAGCACTAGCACTTCAAAAGAAAAAGAGTTTTCATTTTTCTTGAAGGCAAGTCATATGCAACAACTCTAAGAGTAATATTGCAGCATAAATAAAGCCCTGACTCTTAACACTCTGAGAGGATGGCGGGAAGGGAGATTTTAATTTCTTAAACATTTCAGCACAGATCTCTATGTTTCTGGATCGATAGGTATATTTCTTTCCTTTTTCTTTTTTGTTTTTCTTTTTTAGTATGGTGAGTAAACCATATTTATGGTGGTAACACACTTCAGTTGTGACTTACAAACAGAAATCACATGGGTCGGTATGTTAAGACTCCATAAATTGAAATGCAACAAACTATCATGTTTTTAGCCATGTTCTTGGAGCTTTGGATAAAAAGCTGAAAATGTTTCCTCTATTGCTTCAATTTATTGCACACAAGAACTTGAAAGTATTGTACTAACACTGACAGAGAAATAGCTACTGTGCTCCTTGGCAGGCAGCAAACAGGAAGATGTTTTACCAGGGCATTGCACTTCTGTTCAGGGTGAAATATTCTGAGGGTGGCTAACCAGTGAGAAAGTTGCAGACTGCAGACAGTTTGTGTTTTGAGGAAATTGTGGTGGTGCTGCAGAATGACACACTACAGTCATTCCATGGGAATTGTTCTGTGGTAGCTCTGGTCTCACCCCATGAACTGAATGGACACCTGGAGCACTACAGCTTTGGTGCACATTAGTAATTTGATTTCAGCCATGACAAATGGAGGTGGTTAAGGCACTTACTTTGAAAGCTCAATTTTGATCCAAACCAAAATTTTTACATAGATAATTCCATGAAAATCCCTTAAGTTACTCCTCTTGAAATGCAAGAAACTTATTGGTTTTGCTGTAATTGAATTTGTGGTGTCTGTAGCAGAATTCACAAGTTTGTGAATCTGATTAAAGTTGAGCTAGAATAAAAATTGAAATATTAGCATGCAATCAAAATTTAAAGAATAATATATGATTTTACCCAATTACTTTTCCAAACACTGAAAGAAAAAAAATATATTTCATTCTTGGATTGTTGAGATTTTAAAAATTTACCTTCATAAGAAATGTTGGCCTGATCAAAGACTGGTGGCTTAGAATACAACAGCAAAAAAGAATCACCTCATGATACCTATTTTTTATGGTGTATTCTTCCCATCTCACTCTCAAAGCTTCCTATGGCAAACACATTTGTCATTTGCACAGCAGCAATGCTTGCCAACTTTAATTATAGCCCACGTGCCATTATCAAGTTAGTTGTTGATCAAATAAAATCTCAGTAAATGTACAATCAAGTGTTTGGTTATATTAAAAGTTGTTTGTTACGGCTAGTAAAGAAGTACCTTCTTTATTACATTACCTCTGTGATTTTATATTTGCATATGATGAAATTACATTTGTTGCCTTCTGTGATGGCTTTTCTGCTATGTTCATCTCTGCTGCAAATTCAGTAATAGATTTGATAGATCTTATTCTTATAAAGAAAAGGAAATTTTAAACAGCTAGATTACTTTAGCAAAGAAAAAAAGTATGTGCAAATATACAAATAATTAAGTCCCTGGGTAACAAAGCACATGCATAATTTTTCTCACTGTACAGACCCATATGGAGTGCTTTATCTGGAATTCAGTCCGCATGATTGCAGAAAGGAATAAACAGAATGTGTTATTTATTTAATACTAAGCTGATTTAGACTAGACTATAATGGAACAGACTTTTTCAGTTGTAAGGGACTTACAATGAACATCTAGTTCAACTTCCTGACCAGTTCAGGGTTGATCAAAAATTAAAGCAGCTTATTAAGAGCACTGTCCAAATACCTTTTCAACATTGACAGGATTCATGCATCAACCTCTTCTCTAGAAAACCTATTCCCATGTTTGACCACCATCTCAAAGAAATGCTTCCTAATGTCCAGTTTGAACCTCCTCCGATGCAGCTTTGAACCATTTATACATGTTCTGTTACTAGACCTCAAGGAATAGAGTTCAGCATCTCCCTCTCTCCTTCTCTTCCTCAGGAAGCTGTAGAGAAAATGAGGTCACTCCACAGACTCCTTTTCTCCAAACTAGACAGTCCCAAAGCCGTCAGACAGTCCTCATAGGACATTTCTTCCAGCCCTTTCACCACCTTTGTTCCCTTCCTCTGGACACATTTGAGCACCTGAACATCCTTCTTAATTTGTGACCCAGAACTGCACACTGTACTGAAGTTGAGGCTGCACCAATACTGAATAAAGTGGGATTATCATCTCTTTTGATCTGTTGTTGTAGGCAAGCATATCATGCAATGTTGTTTATAAAGTAAGTGCACTTCTCAACAATAGTTGAACTTGTTCCCATCCATTCAAAAAATTTCACAACTATTCTGATATTAAAGAACTTATTTAATTTCTATTCTAAGTTTATTCATAGCCAGTTGATACCCATCTGTTCTTATTACTTGTAGTTTAAATAGCTCACATATCTTCCTTCCTCATGTTCGTCTTCTCTTCTTTTCCAGGCCCCCAATATATTTAGAGTGAACAGTCATATTAGACATAGACCTTAATTTTCAAGGTTTAATGAGCCAAAGCTTTTATTTCTTCCAGCAAGATAAAGTCTTCATTATCCTTATTATTCTGTAAGCCTTCTGTGCACTGATTCCAGTCTAAATGCAGCTCCCTTGATATTGGTGACCTTGTAAACTTTTCCCTTTCTTAGCTGCAGATCATCACTGAATTGTTTGCTTTAGGACATCATTAATATTGTCTATTAATCATACCTTTAAAACCTATAGCCAGTTATTTAATTAATTCATTCCATCTCTGGTTTGGTTTTCCCCTTCTTTTTATTTATTGAATTATTTATTTATGTTTTTCCAATCATTTAACCTAAAATATTTTGCAAAATATAAGGTTTTGTCTACTGTGATCTAATCACATTTTCTAAAACTACTTTTTTAATTCTTTTTTTACAGTTTTGATACTCAACTAAAGAATGTTTAAAAGTGCATTACCCTTTACTATATTAACTATCTGATAAAGGAATATGCCCCAACAGTGTGGAATAACTAGGCCCTACTATTTATTAACAGCATTTGTTCTTTAATATGTATCTGTGAAACTACAATTCTGCCCTGAAAAGAATTCCTAAAAGCATTTATTTCTCTATTAAATTCATATGAATACCTGACCCATGGGGATTTATAAAAGCTTGCCACTCCTTAGGCTTCATCTGTATAAATACAGTCTTGGGAGCTTTATGCAAGGGAAGCAAAGTAAAACTTTCCCAATGATCCTGGCCTCCTTCAGGACAGTTCATATTTGCAAATATTTTTTTATTTCCTTAATTTTAATGAGAAACTGAACTGTGAAGAACATAGTGAGATGGTTTTGCTTCTTAGTACTTTACTATTCTCGTCTTCATCTTATCTAGGATGAGTCACTAATGTTTATCAATTCAAAACATTTACTTCCATCCTGTACTGGGTTTATATGACAAAGTATTGGTAGAAGGGGGCTATAGGGTTGTCCTCTATGAGAAGAGATCAGGAGTTTCACCCGTGTTGGGCACGGACAATTTCAGACAGCTCCAAAACAGACCCACCATTGGTCAAAGCTGAGCCTATCTGATAATACATCTAAGAAAGCATAAAAAAGATGAGCAGCAACTGTGAGAGAGAAGAAAACAAGTGAGAGAAACAGCCCTGCAGAAACTCAGAGCAGTGAAGAAGAGAGAGGAGGTACTCTTTGCCAGAACAAAGACACCCCTGCAGTCCAGGGAGAGGACCAGGATGAAATGTTTTCTTACTGTCATGCATGGTGGACCACATGAGAGCAGTCATCCACACTGCAGCCCATGGAGAGCCCATGCAGGGGCAGGTCTTCTGGCAGGAATCGTGTCCCATGGTGGACCCAGAGTGGAACAGTCTATTCCTGAAGGACCATACTCCATGGAAAGGATCCTTTATGGAGCAGCTCCTGCAGAACTGCATCCTGTGGGAAAAAATTAAAACAGAGAAGTTCATGAAGGACTGAGTCCTATGGAGTAGAGACCAGTGTGAGAAGGAAGATGTGGTAGTGGTGAAGTGTTATGACAGAAGCATTTTTATTTCATTTTTTTGCATTCCAACTTGCTGCAAGAAGGATTTGTTTTATCCTCAAAGAAGTATTTTGCTATTTCCACATTCCTTCAGGATAAGGACCAGTTTATAAGAATAAGACGGACTAAGCAAAATGCAAATACACAAGGCAGTAATATTTACTTGCTCCTAAACAATTCTGATGTGATGAATAAGAACCTTATTTAATTGCAGAAAAAGATTAGAAGCAAATATTCAAATAACAAAATAAAGACTGTCCTGCTATTTGCAGGACCTTGGACCTGTATGTCCTTACCGTTATAGGACACTCAATATGATGTGCTTCAGCTGTGTGGAATTTATAACCCCTTCAGTTTATAAACAAGCTCTCAGTAAAAATAAACCCTGTAATTTTCTACTTAAGCTCAGGACACTAAGCTAACATAATAGGTTTTAGATGTAACAGCAGTAGGCACTCTCCTCTTGGATCAGATTAGAAGGAAGCACTGCATGCAGTTAAATCTTGGTGACCTAATCCCTTTTCAACATATTTAATTATAAAATTCTATTCACATCAGATGTAAACCTATGTTCAGACATGAATAGTAAAAGTAAATCTATGATCATCAAAACTTACCTTCTCTGTATGCAGATTACAGAATGTTTCCAAAAGTGAAAATTATGTGGTTTTTGAAAGTTATCTGATCTCATTTTAAATTCCAGTTGGCTTATCCACCACCACCTATGGTGAGTATTTCAATGTTTAATTATCTTCACTGCTAGGAAATCATATCTGATTTAAAGGTTAATTTTATCTAACCTCAAATTCAATACTTTGGATCATGCCATCCTTTTATCTGCAGGATTAGAAATAAAGACTCTAATTGCTTATACATAGTGACTTAAGTTATATGTTTCTGATAGTTCTTTTTGACAAAATGAATATGTGGAAAGCTTTAAGTCTCACAGCTAAGGCCTTCTGGAATTTTTGCATTTCTTCTGTTAACTGTCTTCTTTTTGTTTTGTTTTGGGTGTTTTGGTTTTGGTTGTGGGTTTTTTTTGTGTGTGTGTGTCTGTGTTTTATTTTTGTTTTGGTCGGTTGGTCTTTTTTTGTCTGGGTTTTTATTTATTTTCAGAAGGACTACATTAGCCTTTATACGAACTAAAGCACTGAACATAGAATCTGCATGAAATTTGTCATCTGTGAACACCCTCAAATCCATCTGAGTCATTGCTAATCAGAGCTGTAGTTCCGTGTCCTAAAAATATTATTTATGCTCTTTCCACCAAATATGTTTGGCTGAAATGTGCTCATTTATCAGAATAGTTTGGATTACTCTGTAAAATTTATACCTACTTTTTATTTACTAGTCTATGAATGTGTGTCACATGAAAACTTTATTGCCAAAGCATTTTATAAACTGGGTAGTTGGGAAAGATAAAAAAAAGGTGTTACTTCCAACAACTGAATTTGGACATTTGTCATTGAGCCTATTTTTAATCTAAAAGTACTGATTAACACAATTGAATAGATATATATTAAAAATACTACATATTTCTAATTAGATGTATTCTATGTCACCACAATTTATTATATGTATTTACAAGCTGTCCATAAATAATTAAATGACAAATGTACTTGATAAAAATTAATTTTTACCAAATGTTTCTGAAAAGTATTAATTGCAATTTTTTACTTATAATTTCCTTGTTAATAAGTAGTAATTAAATGTTCAGTTACCTGGATGTCAGGCTAATCAATCTGGAGTTCCTTTGGACAACAATTTTTCTGTCATCTGCACTGTATTTCTTCTCTTCCAAACAGTAATATTTTGTCATACTATGAAGGGCTTACATTTTTTTTTTATCCTTAATTCTCTCTTGCTTATATATTTTGAAGGTGAAAGTGTATCTACTGGTGGTGAAAGGTTACATTATAATGAGGTAATGGTTTGGGAAAAAAAAAGTAACAATGAATATGAGAATCATAAAATAATAAAAGAGAATCATAAAATAATAGATGCATAGAAATGATCACTAAAAGAGACCTCAGGAGAACTCCCAAGTCCAACTTTCTGCTTGAAGCAGGACTGTCATCAGTGATCACCACTCAGGATCAGTTCTGCCAAGGCCAAGTTTAGCCAAGACTAGACTTTATAGCCAAGTCTTTATACCCAGGACTTATAGTGGCAGAGGAATATTCTGTGACCCTCATTTTTTGCATGTCTTCAATTACAGACGTCCTAAGTTGTGGTGAAACTTCTTTCTAGCTAATGTTTAATACTTAAAAACCAAAAGAGCCCTTTAACTGACAAAATACCATGTATGTCATTGTTTTCTTTATTTGCTTGTTTACCTTTGGGAAACAAGAGAACACGTGTAGTACTAGGTCTATCATAAACACTATGAGATAAACCATGCAAGTGGTTTTCAGATTATTTTGAGCAGGACATATAAATTATAATAATCCACTACAATCAAAAGTGTACATAAAGAGCATCTCTGCATTAATTATATAAATTCAGGTGTCTGTAGTGAATATATTTATATCTTGAGTAGTCACCAATAATTTCCTTTAAAATCAAAGAATAAAAATAAGCATTTCTGGTCTAATTCATCTGATCTCTTTTAGGTTTCTACATTAAGACAAGATTAATCACGCCCTAGAAGTGCCTATTTCTATTCTTTGACTGTAAAATGAACCTTCCACAGAGGATGTTGAGACACGCTTATGTGTAAAATAATTTATTCGTGGGGCCATCAGCTGATGGCATCCATCAACTTTAACAGTAAAGATTATCTTCAAGGAGAAAAAGAAAGAAGAAAGGAAGAAGAAAAAAGGAAAGGAAAATATCTTCCCAGTGACCAGTAATAAAGAGAAAAAATGATTATGTCCTAGATTAATATCGTTTTCTTGTAATTTTCTCCAGGGTAACAAATGTTGCCTTCAAATGCCTTTTCCAAACTAACTGCATAATTTCCACAGGATCACCTCAGTCTTGTTGCTGTGACTTATAGTAATAGTGCTAGACCGGAGCATGCTTTGATCAGTTGCAAAGATTGCAGAGCTATTTGAATTTTAAAGCTGTGTATGTGTGCATTATTGTTAAATGCTTATGGCTCTCTGGATATGTAATCTACTAAATTCTCTTTGTTCCCTAGTATAAGATTATAAATTAAAAATTATGAAGCAAGGTATGTAAAATAGGGAAGAAAAAAGCAAAGACGATTAAAACATTAATTGCAATCACCTCTTTCAAGCTGCCAATATAGACGCAGCAATGTTTTCACAGCCTGCCACTGCAAAACAAGATTAAGTATAATTTGGATTATGAGGGTAAAAGGTAGTTACAGTGGTATGTAGGGGCATGTAGGTGGAAGGTTCTGAACTGAAAGGGAAGATTGCAAAGTTATGAGCTAAAGAGCTGAAAATTGAAGCCCTTTAGGTCAAAGCTATTTCCCCTAGGAGTCTAGGCAATTATCTTTGATGTAGGTCTACTCTCTAGATTTCTGAAATTTGAAAAGTCCATGTTTGCCTCAGTTCCTAATTTTGAAAGTATAAATGTCTGTTTTTTCTTTTTTTTCCCACATTTGTACTTATTTAGCTAGATTGTCTCAGTCCTTCAATATTCTTACTTTAAGATTAGTGCTTACAAATAAGCTAGTCCTTGGAACCTCCTTAAATAAATAACTAAATAATTTTAGACCTATTTTTACTATATACGTTTTAAAAAATTCATAGGAATTCCTTTATTCAAGGTATTTCTCAACATTGCATACTCACAAAGAACAGATAGAAGCTAAAATCTTGGCCACCCTGAAGTCAAGAAAACTGGCATTTCAATTTAGATATGTAGGACTGACAGATAAATAAGCTGTTCTCTTAAAAACTAAGTACAACCATTACCATATTGTGGTCTGTGTGAATTTACTCAACAACTTAATGAAGGAAGAAGTGGAAAATAACAGCTCAAACTAACAAGAGAAATGAAAAATATCTTGCCTTTTAAATATCTTGCCTTTTAAATATCTTGCCTGAACCACCATACAATCTCGAGTATGTGAGAAATACTTTCAGTCTTAATTGCAGTTAAGATACAGTCTACTGAGAAATCACAAAAGAAGATAAAATTATTTTGAAGTTATGGGGGTTTTTTTTAGAATGCATAAAAAGCATGTTCACCTTGAAGAGAATGCATCAGTGAATCATCATTCTGCTACATTTATGGTATGCTTTCTGGAAGTATTGACTTTTCTTTTACTGTTATTTAAGCATTTCACTGCAGGGGAACAGTTCTTAATAGCATCATTAAGAAGTATTGTACAACGAGTTTCCCATACTACATTTGCAATTTTGAATATGTAATGATGGAATGATTGTTAAATACCTTGCCCAGCACTGTGCACCAGGAGTCATAAATGACATTGTAAAGCTAAATGACAATTAGTATCCTAAAAGGTTAACTCTTATAGAGTGAATAAAAAGATTTCTGTTAATAGAAGCAACATGATTTAAAAACAACTTTGATGCACATGGGTTTTACACAAATTATCAATGTACTTTGCTACACTGATAGGAAAATTCTGAGATGGATCTTCATTAGATGTTGTTAGAATGGTATTCTCTGATGTCTATTAGTATATAAAACTTTAACAGTTACTGTTGCCAAAAAAATGAAAAAAAGTTTACAGTACAACTTCCAGGAATCTTCTTCCACTGAGACAGATACTCTCTATGATCTGCAACAGGCTCAAGTTAAGCAATTAAGGGAAATATTGCTAGCTTCCAGACTAAACTCCAGAGGAGCCATGAGCCTGAGGCCATTGCCTTGAAGGGGGGGAGGGTAGAGGGGTTTGTCACAAAAGTAGCAAAGCCAGTCTTGTAAATGCAAAGAGAATTGATATGTTAAGCAGGAATATTCCTTGAAAACTGTCATTCTTCAGACTATAACTGCAAGTGGAAGTGTGGTGTGAGGTGACAACTTTACTAAATTTAAAATTCTCATTTATACAAAAACACAAGCAAATTTTAAACTGTCCTTCCAATGATCCTATTAGCTCCACCATTTTCTTTTTTGTGTTGTTTCATTTTACATTCCTGGAGGTAGGCTAAGTTTATGAGGGTAGAAGTAGTATGTTTCACAACTTTTCAGCAGCAGTACTTTGAGCTAACATCTCCCTCCACAAAGCAATTGCCATGTGCTGAGAATAGTGCGAGAGTTTTGAGATCCTCATGAGGTGTTTGTGTCTGTTTCTAGGTCTCTGCCTCTCTTGGTCTGTGTGTGGCGGAGGGGCCTATACTGGTCAATATTTTCATTTATGACAGAGAATGAGATTGAGTGCACTTTCATCAAGCTTGCAGATGGCATGGAGTGCTGCAGCTGATTCATTAGAGGGAAGGGATGCCATCCAGAGGAAACTTGACAACTTTGAGGAGTGGGCCTATGTGAACTTCATTAGGTTCAACAAGGCCAAGTGCAAAGTCCTGCACCTGGGTTGGCGCAGCTCCCAATATCAATATATGCTGGGGGTAAATAGATTGAGAGCAGTCTTGTGGAGAAGTACTTCTGTGGGTGGCAAATTGAACGTGCTGGCAATGGGTATTTGCAGTTCAGAAAGCAAATCACATCCTGGGCTGCATAAAATGAAATGCGGCCACCAGTTCGAGGGAAGTCATTATGCCCCTTTGCTCTTGTGAGACCCCACCTGAACTACAGCTTCCAGCTCTGGGGTCTCCAGCACAAGACAGACACGGATCTGTTAGACAAGGGTCATGGAAATAAGCAGAAGATTGTCCCACTTCTCCGCTGAAGAAAGATTGAGAGAGTTGGGAGAAGAGAAGGCTCTAGAGAGACCTTCTTGTGGTCTTTTAAAAACTAAAGGACATTATAAGAAACATGGAGAGAACCTTTTTACCTGTAGTGACAGGACAAGGGGCAGTGGTTTTAAACTGAAAGAGGGTAGATGTAGAATTGAGATAAGGAAGAAATTTTTTACAGTGAGGGCGTTGAGTCACTGAACCAGGTTTCCCAGTTGTGGAGGTTGTGCATGCCCCATCATTTGAAGCATTTGAGGTCAGGTTTTGATGGGTCATTAAGCAACATGATCTAATGTCTGTGCCCACAGCAGAGCAGGTGAACAACATGACTTTGAAAGATCCCTGAGAACCAAAACCATTCTATAAGACTATGATTCCATGAAAAGAAGTATAGGTCCATTGTGCTTTTCTGTAAGCCCAAGCTGCATACCTACAGAAACTGCTCTGTAGAGAGATAAGGATGCTCTGGCAACTTACAGAAAAGCTTTGGTTTATATGGATCAAGGATGTATGATCTTACATATCCTGAGAAAAGCCCCCATCTTATATAAGTAGACAGGATTTTTATATTGTAAAAGAATAGTAACTGCTTTAGCTTTCCAACGACTGCACTGGAAACTTACAGCTGAGTAAAAATCTCTGGTTCTGATGGAAATAAAATCACAAAAGATTTATAAAGCAAGAGTAAAAAATGAAATAAAGCACAAAGACAAAAAAGACTCAGATTAATATAAAGGATGGGGGAAGAATAAAAAAATAATGGAACATACAGGCAAACAAGTCTAGAAATTCTATCTTTCCATTGAAGAAGTAATGATAAAAGGAGAGAATAAGGGAATAAGGCAGACAGAACCTCTAAAAGATTAAGGAGATAAAAAAATGTTTTATTTTCTGTCACTGTATCAGAATATACATAACACTAGTCCTAAATAGTTTAAAGGGGATTTCCACAGTCTGTTGTTGCACAGCCAGTGCCTGTTAGTTTTTTGCAGTCATTTGGACAATTCCACAGCTAGTGAGACACAAACAGATTAGTTGCTTTTGTAAACTGTCCACAGGGTTTATTCATCAAATAGCAAACTTACTGTAATAATGAAAACTCTACAGGCTCAATTCAAAGCCTACCAAAATCAATGAGAGCAATTTAAAGAGGAGTGTTCACAGTATTTTCTGAAGTATTTCCTGAAAAAGGCAGTGGTTGACAGCATCTGAGCCTGACAAGATTATTATCTCTAAAGAAAATCTTGATATAATTCCTTTCCTAAATAGTATAATGAAATAGATTTTGAACTTGGAGGTGGGGGTTGGAGTTGGCTGGCTTATTTTAGTTCTTCTAGTACACTTTTAAAATTCAAAAATCATATTAAAAGATGACACTAAAATCATTACCTTCTAATGTTAAAGGGATATTAATATTGCCTGAAAAAAAAAAAAACAACACTTTTAAATTTGTTTTTAATTTATACTGCCTATATTTCAGAAAATGTACCAAATAACCACTAACTAGTCTTGATTCAAAAGGAGCTTGAGAGCTCCTATATTCCAATGACACCATGAGGAAACTGCTGGTTTATGTGGATCATGCTTTACCATTCTGTGATTGTCAAAATAAGAGCAATATATCTGTGCTCATTGCCTTTACATAACATGCTGATTTATCTGGCACATTACAGCAAATGCATGTAGGACGGGATGATGTAGCAGTAGGAAGATGAAAAATATAATGTAAGAAATATTACTGAAAATTTCAGCAATATTATTTAATATATCTTTAAAAGTAGCTCCTTTTCTATAGTTTTTTTTCTCTAATATGGATTCTAAGGTTAAAAGCCTTAATGTCTCAAAAAATGGGCAATTACAGTTATGTTTTTCTTTAATTTTTGTATTGGGACCCCTGAAATCTCCCTAGTACAAATACTCTAGAAAAGGATAATACTATGCTGTCTGCCTCAAAACTCATTTGTCATGTCAGACATTCAATACTGAAGCCATCTCTTTTTCAGTTCAGCTCTAGCACCATTCCTAAAATAAAACAGTTAAACAACAGATGTGTATTGAGGGGGGTGGGTTTTTTTGTTCGTTTTAAAGGAATTATAATTTTATTTTAAAATTGCAGATGGATGTGATATAAATAATCATACAATTAACACAAAAAGCTTAATAACTCTATCATCTGGTCCAATGCAAGAAAATAGCACTCCACAGAAACACATTTTTTTTTTTTTGACCTGCTTAACTTCACTGGAAACTCTTGTTTATCTAAATTTGCTGTAACTTGCTGTGTTTTGTCATCAGAGCTAACAATTATTCTGCCTGAATATGTGGAAATGGTAACTTAGAAAACAAACTGAGCAGTCACAAAAAGCCGTAGAAATCTGAGAATATAATTTTTGTTGTAAGGCTGGAAATGGAGTGTGGGATCTTTTGCTCCCCACTCTTCATAAATTAAATTGGCTCACTATGAGTCTAAGATAAATAATGCAATGAGAGTAAAATATCTACTTTTTTTTTTCTTTGCAAATTTCTTCAAAAAATGTAGGACATTTTATTTGTCCCACTTCTCTGAAATTACAGTCCATCAAAAATAATCTGCTAAACAGGAACTGGGTTAATTTGTTAAAGTATTAGAGGTGAAAATGCCTGTTAGTTTTCATTCTCATGTCACTAACATCTCAAATGAACAACAGTTAACTGTGGTTGCTTAAATATGGAGGGGAAGTGATAGATTAATTATGAATAACCTATTATTTCTTCTCATAGCAATCCTTTTGGCAACAAAACGTCTGGTAACCCAAAATTTTAGAAGTTTATTTCATACTGTTACTTGTGTGAAGCCTTAGTAAATATACTGTATACAATAGAGGTTGACATAGTGTATAATTAGTATTACATTTTCAGATTTCTCTCTCATGATGACTGTAGAAAGATCAAAATTGAGAAGTCTACAGAGGGAAGAAAGATCTGCTTTGATGTGGAAAATAATCCAGGGAGGATACGGAAATGGGCACTGGAATGGAAAGAGGCTGCTATAAAAGATCAAAAGAAATAGGTCCCAAAGAGAACTGGCTGAACAGTAATTGGATGTTTCCCTCTGAAGGCTCTGATTAATGGAAGTAGAAGTATAAATTTACCTTAGAGCTCTTTCCTTGTGAGCCTTACATGCATACAAACACATTTATATATACACATGAAGTTATTCCCAAAAGTTTTAACATTATTTGTGACATCTTGTAGAACTATTGCACTTTACAAAATAAATAAATAAAATTAAAACCATCACTGAGTAGGTGTCATATGACATAGGTATCATGTGTAGGAACTATAGTAAAAACTTACCCTGTTTAACCAGATTTTCACTTCATAAGGATTCATAATCCTCCTTGATATAGGACTACTAAAAGATAGAGGCTTGCTAATGCAAATTTATCTTAACTCATGAAAAAAAAGTAATCAAAAATTATGAAAGATAGCTATTTTCTTTAATCATAAAATTGGGTAGAGCTCTACTGAGATCAATGCCTTTGCAGAAGTTCAGAATAGGAAAACTGGGATACTCTGAACCAGATCTTTGTAGAATGTAAATTAATCATTCTTAACAATGGGAAAATTCCAACCCTATTTCTAATTGTATTTGCTCTGTGTTTTTAAACACAGCTGAAAAAAAACCCTCAAACAACAGTTTACTGAATAGCAGAATTATTTTCAGGGCCTGAAGTCTCTTTCAACAGTTAAATTTTCCTTTCTCTCTACTTTGAGTATAAAATGTTCTACTTTTAACAAACTGCAACATGTTATAATCTCTATTGTCATAAATATTATAGCCCATGTCATGATAACTCTTTGAAAGAAAATGCCTAGAGTTGTAGCTTGGTTTGTGTTGCACATGTTACCTTAATTGCATAGCAATCTGTTCCCAAAAAGCAATCCATTTTTAACCAAAATACTATTGCACTCGGTTCCAATACTACAGTTAAGAATGACAGCTTTTCTCATCACTCACAAATAATTGCATGGTGTTCTTTTAGAGTTTTTGTGAGTTACCAGATGTCTTTTGTGTAATTATCACCAAAGATCTATAAAAATAATCTTCTCCTTACAGGTGAAAAAAACCCAAGGCAACAGGAAGAAACTTTTTTCTGAGTGGAAATCATTGGGAAGATTGTTAATTCCATGATTTTGGCTTAAATATGGTTCTTCAGAATATCTTATTAGTTTACCTATGAAGTATTTGAGTCTATTGTGGACTCATACAAGTAGAACAAAGTCCTGCCTTTCTTGCTTGCATAGGAGTATTAACAAGACAGTTAATTTGAAAAGTATTTGTATTGCCAAATAAGTAATGAAAATTTCAATCATCCATTAATCTGAGTTTTTGGGGGTTTTTTTTGGTATTTCAACATTTGGAAAAAAAAGAAAAAAATTATCACAAAAATTGCCTGATCCTTCAAAAAACTGCAGATTATTATAAGCCTAGTATGTCTAGTAACTGGGCAACACACTTGTTTCTTCCTATTTCTAGTTTCTTCTTTTTAATGTAAATGTGATAATAATTCTTTCTGCAAATCTTTCTCAGTTTATATTGTATTCTCTTCAACAACGAACAAGATAATTAGCACTGATTTTCATCAAATGAGCAATAATATTTTTGTCTACTTGGTCCTCAGACATTCTTTTCCTTCCTGTTAGACTTAAAGCTCAGTATTATTCATGACTGGGCTTTTACATATAGGATGTGGAAGAGTAATAACTTTGATATTAACAGATATCAGAACAAATGTAACAACGTGCACCAAAGTAAAGACACAACAGAAACCTAACTCCTCTAAAACACTGAAATACTTGCAAATATCCTAACCTACTGTCCTGTCCATTAAATCTGAGCAATGTTAGATCCAGATGCTGTTACTTATACATGTATCTGCCCAGACAAGAAAAATTAAAACAGACTTGCTTCCAGAAGTCATGTTCACCAGAATAAAATTACAAACAACCAATCCTACATTAATCAGGTGACCACTGAAAATGATAGCTCATACTGTTCACACTTCTGTGAAAAACATTTAAATCACTACAGATTTGCCTTTCTCCCTGGGAAAAAAAGAAAAGCTATCTGTTTCTAACAAAAATACTTACTGTCTTCTTCAGGGATGAAGATCAGTTGCTATCCTCCCCAAAAGTCAAATTCAATTTCAAACTTACTTCTAATTCTTATTTCATGTCTAAGAAAACTCATAGGTAAACACACTGATATTTTTCCTAGCAGTGTGTGTTAATGTCAAGGGTTCGGGCTGGGCCAGCCATTGGCAGTGACCTTGGTCTCCATATGAGCATGTATAAACAAGAGCCTTTCTCCACACCAGTCCTTGGTAGTAACTATAAACATCAAGCACTATCAGTTCTAGAAGCAGATCTTGTCTGCAAAATTATATTTGGCAGATTTATGAATAAGTTTTCTATGATTCTAGGGGTTGGTATTGGATGTTCCTTCTAAGGACTTAACATCAAGAGGCTTCAAAGTTACAAAAGGTACTTCCACTATCAAAATTCTTAGATATAAAGGTACTATATAAATGCTTCAGTGCAACAAGACACTTTAGAATGAATTTATATGCAAATGTTAAAGGGATGATTTTTGTGCTTTTTTATATACAGCTGTCTCTTTAATTGGCAATAAACAATAGGTATTTGTTTGGTTTTCATAAAGTCTGTATGATACATTAGCTATGAATGCTGTCTTTAGAAGAATTATTTCATCACTAGTATCACTAGTAGAGAATTAACACAGAGAAGAATAACAAGAAAGTAAAAGATTGAGATACTTGAATTTTGGTACTTTGCTACCTAT
Organism: Chloroceryle aenea; assembly: GCA_013399075.1. Classification (NCBI taxonomy): domain Eukaryota; kingdom Metazoa; phylum Chordata; class Aves; order Coraciiformes; family Cerylidae; genus Chloroceryle; species Chloroceryle aenea. Next base: position 1,103 of record VWZY01013497.1, on the reverse strand, counting down.
CCCATATTGGATTAATAAATAATATAAAAATTTCTAAAGAAGAAAACTGCACTAACTTCAGAAATGCAGCAAAGTATCTGTAAAATATCAGCAATAATATACCATATTAAAATATGTGCTCTGAGCTTTGAATTTGTCTGTGATGTCTTTAAACACAATAAGCAGTCAGTATTTGAATTTCAGGACCTACATTCCTTTTCTAATAAAAACAGTGATTAACTTGAGATTATTTTCTGACATAAAGGTGAAATGAATTGTCTAAAGGAATCAATAACAGCTTTTCTTCATCAAACGCAAGTTTAAAAGATCAAGGTAAGCCTCATCTGTCTTAGAGCTGACCATGTTTTTCTGTTGTGTCTTGAATAAAAGATTCTTAAGTGTTTATCACAAACAGCATAATCTGGTCCTGGAAAACTATTCCATATGACAAAAAAAACCCAAAAAGAATCTAATCAGTAGAATTTAGTGAGACACCATATTTTTTTAATGGAAACCTGAAAGATTGTAGGGTCTTGTTCCCCTTCCAGACTGTGAATGGTGAGACAGTGGGTGTTTGGAACAGTGGCAGCAATGACGGGTGAGGTGAATGTGAAGGTGCTGAGCCACTACCCCACCAAGCCCAGCTCATAAGCAGTGAGTGGGTGCCTCCCAGCACCCAGGGAAGAACAGGAAACCCAAGAGCCTTCTGCTCTCCCGTGGGTGCTGGCATCCCCCCTTGGTAAGACCTTGGCCATAGTCTCCACCTGTCAGAAGGTCAAGATCCCATCATCCACTGCAGTGAATGTGGGAACCCAGACAGAGATCCCGTGAAAACACACAGCCACAGTCTGCAGCAAGTGACTGAGCCTCTCACTTGCTATGAGTTGAAGCCCTGAGAACTGCTGCACATGGTGTGAATAAATTGAAGATACACTCATGCGAGTGGCAGAGTTGCAAGATGAGGTGGAAAGATTAAGGAGCATGAGACTGAGGGTGGCAGAGTTGCAGGATGAGGTGGAGAGGTTAAGGATCATCAGGGGTGATGAGGAAGAAATAGACTGGTGGAGCCAGGCTCTGCCAGCATTTATGCAGAAACAAAAAGAACCATTAATAAGAACCCAGGA
>VWZY01013496.1:297556-378595 GCA_013399075.1 Chloroceryle aenea | reverse complement strand
GTGATTGTCCCTCTGTACTTGGCCTTGGTAAAAAAAAAGCCACATAGATGGGGTGCTTGGGGATATGGCTGAGAGGTGGACTTGGTAGAGTAGCATTAAGGGTTGGACTCGGTGATCTTGAAGGTCTTTTCCAACCTTGATGATTTTATGATGCTGTGGTTACTATCAAAGTATCTCTCAGTCACACTTCTCTCAATGGGCTGGATCAGTGCAATTTGATAATTTTGAATACGAAACAGAAGGGGTCACAAGCAACACATGGTCCTTAAGGATAAAAATGACATGAAGCATTATGAGAGAGATAGAAATTTGTGTGTTTCGGGAGCAGACTGGAATGAGCTTGGTCTGCAAAAGAAATTTATGGCTATTTTCAGAGTCCGCCCCCAGGTGCTTCTCCCCTCTTTCCCACCAAGCTTTCCATGCTCTTGCAGACAGAGAATAGCAAAAAAAGATATTCCTTTATTTGATTTGAATTTATCTGTTGAAAATAACAAAAAAAAAAACCCAAGGAAATTCAAGTGCTTCATTCTGATTCCCATTGCTCAGCCTAATGTAAACAAGCTCTGTCAGGGGTCATTATTTTTCTTTAAGTAGATCTAAAATATTAAGTTTGCTGTTTATCATTGGGCTACTGGACATCTGTAACCTGATGAACAGAGAAAGATATACAGAAGAAGACATTGATAAGGAATTCAATATACTGAATAGTATTTTAAGGGAAGTTACTGTGTTTTGTTCTCCATGGCTTTCTCCTATTGGGAGGAAGAGAAAAGGAATTAATGTAAATTAACTCTGATCTGTATTTTCTTTACAGTATAGAATTTGGTTTCAAGAAAACACACAATTTCTCCTTCACTACACTCCAACACACACAGTTGTTAAAAACAATTCTAATCAATTACAACAAAAGATTCAAATGCATGTTTTTGATACAAAGTCTGGAGACACCATCTTAGAATGTCAAGTCTCTATTTCTGCTGCACGAAAGGCTGGAATAAAAAGGGGTTTTTATCTGTACCATGATATTTTTCCAACTGTATGGCCCACCTGGTCCTCTTCCCATTCTACCCCGCATCTGCCAGCTCTTACTTCAAACAGAGGGAAGTGTGATCAAGTGGTGGATTAATCACATCCCTAGTCTTTAATTCCAGAATATAGGCCTTGGTTTTTGCTTGAACCCGACTGCTACACAGAAGGTTTATTTTATTGGCATTATTTCTAACTTATACTTCCAAAAACGTGAAAAGAATTAAGCCTTTCAGTTCCCTTTGGGAAATGTCCAACTCTCCCTTTCAAAATCTTTATCCTTGGGCATTCCCCTTATTTAAGGGTTTTCCAGTTCAAGTCTGTTTGAGCTCAGTTCTTAACAGAGTCATCTTTCTCAGGAGCAGCCCCCCCACCATAGCCCTGACCACTGGAGACTCCATGCACTGCAGTGCCCGGATTGAATAGTCCCAGGAAGCAAGAAAAGAAAGAATTATGGGAGCCTGGGGAGTTTGGAGGACTTGCTGCCTTAGGAACCAGACCTGGCAAGGGAGCTGCAGCAATTCAGCTCCCTGACCTTTAGCTGAATTTTTCTCAGCAACTGAAATTATTAACAGGCTGACCGAGTAACTTTCCATGGCATGAGAAACTAGTTCAGAAGCAGATTTTGCTTTATACAAGAGAAAATGTCTCTGTATCAAGGGGATTAGAAATCCCAGTATGACTAAGACTGCAGGCTATAATTGTACATGCCTCTATGAGCTCATATTAACTCTACGACATGAGTGGAATTCAGAGTTTCTCAGGTGCATGGTTTGCTCCATGTGAAGAGTTTAATTATGAGCTGGAACTCCTCTCTCATGTTCTTATACACACCTGACTAGCTCTAAATGACGCTTATCTCACGGGAGGATAAGGTGGGTTTCCCATTTGAGAGAGGGGGTGAGATGCTGAAGGAGTCATGACTTGTCCCCAGCGAGGCAAGAGAGAAATGCTGAGCTAGGAATTGCATTTCAGTGGAAGGGCCACAGGATGGTGCAGAAAGGTGAACAGCTTTCCTGGGTTATTATCCATTTCAGGTAACCCAAGAACTCATGCTACAGGATTTAAAAAAAAAAAAAAAAGTAAATCCCCATAGGAAAATAAAATCTTGTTCTGCTTCAGTGCTAAGAATGCTGTCAGGAGGTACCTTACAGGGTAACACCAATTAGGTACCCACACATGATGATACACAGATCTTGTGTTCATGTCAAATATTGAGCTCTGTTTTGGGATGGAGACAGACACATATGGATGCTCCCTCCTTGGAAGTGTTCAAGGCCATGTTGGATGGGGCTTTAAGCTACCTGGTCTAGTTGAAGATGTCCCTGCCCATGGCAGGGGGTGGGAACTAGATGATCTTTAAGGTCCCTTCCAACTCAAACCATTCTGTGATTGTATGATATATGTTTTGCAGATGAGCCCTTTAGAGCTCAGAAGGAAACTTACACACCAGTCTGAAAAGGGATGTGATTTCAATCCGTCGAGAGCATTCAGCACTTTGTAAGATGACATCAGGCCATAGCAAAGCCAGTATTCAATGATTTGTCTATTTTCACCCAGCCATTTGCAGTGGAGCTGCAGAATGAACCTAGCTACTGTTGGGCTCTACCTCCTGCTGCCAGGAATAAACACGACTTCAAATCAAGGATAAAATGAATCACAAAATGATTCCCTTGTTACTCCCTTCCCCATTTCAGAAAAGAATAGTTACAGATTGGGACTGCATAAAATTCCTCCAAAGCACAGGCTTGGGCTTTTTTCAAGCCTATGTCATAAACAGCTCCCAAACTCACCTTGGCCCCAGAGGGTGATGCACTGCTGCTCGTGGGTCTGGCATATGCCATTGTAGCAATAGCCATCCACCCTGTGGCACGCGTGCCCGTCGTGCAGGTAGACATTTGCTGGGCAGTGAGGGCTGGCTCCTGTGCAAAACTCTGGCAGGTCACAGGAATTACTTGACTCTCTGCAAGAAATCCCTGCTGGTTTCAACTGCAAAACAAAGAAAAAACCCTTAGCTGCTGTAATTCCAATCAGAGTTAGGCAGTGGTGTAACCCATGCAGTGCATGGATGGCTTTTTCCACTGGCTCTGCACCAACCAACCACAGAGGACAGTGTAAGGATTACAGCTCTTGAAATATATTTACTTGAGCATGTTGCAGAGGGTTTGGAAGGAAGGAGGGCCAAACTGATCTTGCAGCTGCAAACATGGCTCAGGTGGCTCAGGTCAGAAGGAAAATCCAGGCTTTTATTAGTTTTCAAACACAAATCAAAGTTTTCAGCGTGCCTCCTGCAATTGTGCCTAAACACACAGGCACAGAAGCAGCTTGGGATGTACTGCCAAGGATGCTCTGACCAAAAGTCAGTCCAGGAACCATTTCATCCATATGGCCATAACAAACCAACAGTGACCAGGGCGGTCAGCTGATCACAGACCATTATGGTAAGTGTTATGTTATGGCTCAGGAAGCCACCAGCCCATCTGACTCTGGATTAAGATCCCTGACAACTCCCTGGGATGAAGGTGCATTTCCTCCACAATGAGGAGGTCCCATTTTCCATGGGCATTGAGATCTTCAACTCATTTACTGACTTTTAATGGCATCACCCACTGCAGCACCTTTGGTAAAAAGCAAACAGACATGAAGATTGATTTTGCTGAAAAGCATTTGCTAGCTGTTTTGATAGCTTGCTGCTACTGAACTTTTAGGCAGATGGTTGCCACAGACACAATGGAAACTCGCTGGATGCTTTATTAGCCCATATGCAAGAGATGATCTGAGAAGTCAATAAAGGAAATGCCTGCGGCAAGTTGGCTTTTTATAGGATGTTAGGTGTCCACACGAGCTGATGATCTGCCATTAAAATATATATGCTGTTGATAGAATTAATATTTTAAGACTTCCCACTAAAAGAGCACCCAACATTTAAGGTNAGAAAGCTGGGGAGGGACTCTTCAAGCTTTCAGGTAGTGGTAGGACTAGAGGGAATGGATTAAAACTAGAGATGGGTCAATTCAGATTGGACATTAGGAAGATGTGATTCACCATGTNCACAACGACCACATAAGCACCAAAAAAAAATAACACCGTACAAAAGTTCATGAAAACAAAGAGGTTTTGCATGAGCAAATGAAGTGGTTACAAACAGCACAGGCTGTCAGTGTGCTCTTGCAGCCCAGAGGGGCAGTCGTTTCCTGGGCTGCATCGAGAGAAGCATGACCAGCAGGTGGAGGGAGCTGATTCTCCCCCTCTACTCCAATCTNCTTTAAGGTCCCTTCCAACCCAGACGATTCCATGATTCTATGGTCATTTTAAAAGTCCATTCACCTGCTCCTTCAATAACTTACAATTTGAGAGTGTTTTGAATTGCTTACATGAAATGCAAGTGCCTTAATGATACCAATGTGCTTGTTCTCCATCCTTGCTTACTGCTCTGCAGTTGGGAAGACTGTGAAATTCTGCCCACCCCACACAGATATGAAAAGTTTCTGTTGGTTCACCTGGCAGTCCTCGCAGCAAAGTCCATGTGCACACACTGCTCCCAGTTTCAGAGTACAGGTGGTTGCATTACAGCACCGGTTTGTACATTCCTAGATGGAGGGTAAATTTAAAGCAGAAAACTTTCAGTGACAACGAGCTGTAAATCAAGGAGCTGCCTGTAGCTCTGCTAAGAAAAGCTAGACATGAAATAATGAATTATGCATGAAGTTCTACAACCTGATCCAGAACAGTCTTGTCTGTCCTTAGGTTCAACAAGTACAATAATTGCAGTAAAACCAGAGAAACCATTGAGGAAAGCTGGTTTATTCTGTATTTCTAACCCCAAATATCACAAACAACTCCAGGATGCTGATACAATAGTAGGGTGGTTTATTTCCACCAGAAAAAAAAAGTAAATAATATCAGTGGAATGATTCCATTGCCTCCAGTGAGGATCCAGGACCTGTGTTGCAGTTACTGAGCATCACAACCACAGCTCTCTATTTTGTGATAGTGGCACACCAGACTTCTGTATTGCACAGAGCCTGGTGGCTGCCACAAAGAAAGATGATGATACTATTCCATGTAATCTCTTATCAGGCTATGCCAATACTAGAGCTTTGAGAAATGAAATGAGTATGAATTGCATCCTAACTGTTACATCCCAATTTCACACTTAGGGATTAGACGGTGGCATGTGTGGGCTTCTGCAAACTTTATTCTCAGTAGAATGAGCTGGTAAGAAGTTTCAGAGAAATAATGGATTTGTTTTTCCCGAGATTACGCTCGCAAGCTGCGAGTTACATCAGCTGCACTTGGAATCTCATCTCTCTTAACAAAAATAGCAGCAGATAAAATTGCTCTTCAGCTGCGTTAAGTCACTTTGACTTAACAAGGGATCACTAACAATATAGGGAACACAGGAAAAATAAGTGGGTTAGAATGATGTTCACAGCCTCTTGTTACTTTATTGGCTTTTGCAAAGCTTTCCACCTGGAAGACAGGGCGACCGCTGCACTCACAAATAAAGAGCAAAATGATTCTCAGCATTGCACTGTTTTCTTGGATGCTATCTGCCTGAACAGACGAAGTGAACTGTGCTGCTCTGAAGCAGAGGAACGACTTCCTGCCCCTATTTTTGATCACGCCGGAAGGCAGCGGGCTACGCAAGTATTTCTGTGCAGCTGCTGTATTTAAGGAGCAACGTTCCGACGCACAGAAGCACACTTTATAAATTCACCTCAATAGCAAGCTGAGAAAAGCAGAGTGGAGGAAAGCAGTGTCAGACCAATTAAAGCACTTCTGAAACAGTCAGCTCCTGTACCCCATCAGCTGGCACTACAGCAGCCAGCCATGGAAAGCAATCGGCATTCCACGGACAGCTTGGGATAAAGGCACAGCTCTTTGAATGATGTTACTGCAGCCTCTGAAGTTTGCAACTGCTCTCTCACTTATTACTCATTGTAGGGAATGAGCTTGGTAAATGGTTTTTGTGCCCGGGCTATTAAATTGTCAGGAATGGTTTTAACATAAACAGGTGAGCAAACAGAAAAGGCTTTTGGAGGCTGGAGGCCACCACCTGAACCTACTGCTGCGTTGCAGTTTATTGTTATAGGTTATTATTTGTAACAACAGCAATGATGGGAGTTGGGTTTCTAGGTGTAGGTCTCCTGGGCTCATCAGAGCACCTCAGACAGACTAATGAAAGGGCAATTCTAGCATCACCTACATGATGCCAGATCCTGTCAACAGGACATCTTGCTTTTGAGACTATTTTCCTGAAAACACAGGAGAGCTTATATTGGGTCAGCCTACTGGGTCAGCCTAGAAGGTCAAGCCTTCTAGCCTTGTGTCCCCCTCACAGCAGCCAGCAGAAAAAAACCTAAGGACAAGAATGTGAACACACGTACATGCCAGTCCTAGCCCTTCCTAGTCCCCTGGCCCTCCCTGGGCTCCAAGGGCATTTTTGGCATGCGTAGCATTCAGTGGAAAGGAACTCAAATGTAATAGGCAGAGTCTGGGGAGCAGCTTCTTCTGCTTGTTTGCAACCTGCCATTTGCTAACTCCTTTTGCACCGTTCTTTGCTGGGGGCAATTGCTCACTCTTTCCATTTCACTCATGATTTTATCAGCTTCTGTGGCGTTTTCCTTCATTTTCTTCTTTTCCAGGCAGAACCCTTCCAAAACTTTGAACCACATTATTGCTTTTCTTCCAACCTTTTTCATTCTGCTTTATCCTTTCTGAGATCAGAGAGGGGTAGGAAAGAACTGCACATGCAGTTTTAGACGCAGCCAGCTGCAGATTTATAAGGGTTTGCTGGTGCTTTGTTTTGTTTTCCTATTTCTTCCTTAGTAATTTCTAACAGCCTATTTACCTTTTAGACCATTCTTGAGCACCCAGCTGACATTTTCATGAGACTATTTGTTGCAATATGGAGTCTTGTTCCTCTATGGTTAAGAGTCAGCTCAGAGTCCATCATCTTATATGTGATATTTGGAATGTGCATCCCTCCTCACTGAATTCCATTTGTCATCTTAATGCCCTGTTCAGCTGCCTCAGAAGGTTCCTCCACAGTTCTTCACAGCCAGCTTTCATCTCTACCACCCTAACTAATATCATCAGCAAATTCAAGACTATTCCTCTTCCCAGGCTGTTTATGAATATGCTGAACTGTGTAATCCCCAGGACACATCTCATGTATACATCACTGCAGATTTCCTTCCACTGCATAAAATGGATGATTTATACCTGCTTGTATTTCCTCTCTTCTAACCCAGTTTTTGCCCATGCAATATCCTCTCATCCTACAGCTGCTTAGTCTCCTAAAGAAGCTTTGGTCTGAAGCCTCTCTCAGCTGCTACCGGGCTCAGTAACAGCACTGCCCCTTTCCAGGCACTTGTTAAGTGCTTCACAGCACTGTGATAGGTTTGTAAGACAAGATTTCCTGGCACAAAAGCTGTTGACTAGTCCCTGGCATGTCACAGTTGTTCAGGCACTGGTGCTTAATTACATTTGGAAGTAATTTGTCTGACTTCTGATTTACACATTTGTACTTTTCTGATCCCCCTTGCAGGCCTTTATAAAATTAGCCACATTTGTCTCCTTTCGGTTCTCAAGGACCAAGGATTTGGGGGTTTTGCTTTGTTTTGGTTTTTACCTTCTTCTATCTTTCCATGTCTAATCTACTTTAACCCTCCTTTCACAGACTCTGTAGCATGTCAGGTATTTTCTATAATATAATCCCAAATGAAGTTGGAGCTTAACTGGGAGTATCACCCATCCTTGGTCAGGTCTTACAGTCTTGTCTGGGTGGTGGTGGGCATGTGCAAGAAGATGACCAGTGCCTGATGCAGGAGTCCATAGTGAGGATGGAGGTGATCAAACAGTCCCTACTGCATTAGCATTTCCACAGTGGACTGATGGGTGGGAGTTTTGCTCCAGTCACAACTCTCCACCCTTATGAATTCATTGCTGTCTTATCGCTGTGAGTGAGAACACACCTCAACACAGAGCTAATTTTGTACTTCAAGGAGAAATATCCCTGCTAGCCACCTCCATCTACATACTCAGAGTGATATTTAATTCTGATTGCTGCTAAAACACAACTAGCATACGATACAGCTTCCATGCTGTAAAATGCTGCAACACTATTGACAAAACTCAGCTGGTATAAATGACTGTGCAGTGAATTATTAACTAATCTAACAGGCTTTTTCCTGTGCCACTCAGCTTATAGCAGTCATTTCCAAATTAATTTAACTGGGCCCAAGCTGCAGTTTTCCAATATAATTAAAAAGGAAAAAAACCCAGAAAGCAGGAGGCAAATCAAAGCAGCGCTCGCTGACGTTAAGTGGCTTTGACGTGAAAAGGTATCGCTAACGTTCAAAAGTGAAAATGAGAAAGATAACTGGGTTAAAAAGACATTTGCAAGCTGCTTGCACTCTATTGACTTCAAACGAGAAGATAAGCCTGCTTCCTCCAACCTTGTTACCCTGAAGAATGAGTGAACTGTCAGGAAATCCTTATGGCTTGTGTAAATCCAATACACTGCATAGACAGGATACAGCAATATCTCGCTGTTTTAACTGCCCTGATCTATTTTGTCTGCACAACCGTATTTATCACAGGAAACAAATCCCTCATCTGCTGATATATTTAATTCAGAGATTCCGAGAGAAGTTCAATACAGCCAATGAGCACGGGATGCCAAAGGGATACGGATGTCGGCTCGGATATTATTTGACCCCCAGGTTTTGCCTATCTCTTCCTGATCTGAGCAGTTCTCTGACACATTCACTCAACTAAATGGAATGATCTTTGAAGTAGTAGCAAGCTTTTTGGGAGGCAGTAAAGGCTATTTCTGTTAGTAATTGGCTAGCAGCAAAGAAAACCCTCAGAGTGAAAGAGGGAAAGGTCTTGGACCTAAAAATTGAGGCTGGCCACAATGAAAAAATACCTGGCCAATGTTATTTACTATACTATCACTATATATTATTAATATATAATATTAACTTATAATATTTATATACCTATTTATATTAATATGAGTGGCTTCTCATATATGGAAACAAACCAATTAGCACATGATATTTTGGGAAATTGGAGCACTGTTAACAAATTTGAGCTTAGCTTATCAGCTAATAGTTCAAGGAATGTCTTTTGTTAGGAACAGGCTACTTGGTCCTGGTTAGTCTGTTGGAGAAGCCATGAGAGAGTTTGTTCTCTATGAGCACATTCATAACTAAGCCCTGCCTGAACTTTAGGAACTCAAATGCAAGTCAGGTAGAAACTCTTCACATTTCTGAGGTCTTAAGCTCTGAGGGTTAAGCTGATAAGATAGAAGCAGAGAGGGGAGAGTTTTGTTCCACACCAAATAGCATTAAACATGCCAAACTAATTCTTTACTGTTAAAAACCTGTGGACAGGAGGTGAGCAGTGTTTCTCAGGTGGTGTCTTACATCAGGTTCCCCGCAGTCGCACTCCTCTCCATCTTCCACGTAGCCATTCCCACACTTCTGTCCACCGAAGGACTCCTTGACTTCAGGCAAGTTAAACAGACACATTCCCACTCCTTTTTCCAGGCTGTTTTCCAGGTCCTTTCTGCTGCAGCTACTGAATACCATGGGAAATGGATAGCTAGGAAAAAAAACAACCAAACAAGGAGATACAAAAAAAAAGAGGTAGTATTATCAGATGAAAACATCTCTCCTGTCACACTTGGTGACGTTTTAGCAAATCTGTGCAGAAACAAGACAAACAGAATGGGTTGGGTTGGAAGGGACCTTAAAGATCCCCTCGTTCCAACCCCCCTGCCATGGGCAGGGACACCTCCCACTGGACCAGGTTGCTCAAAGCACCTTTCAGCCTGGCCTTGAACTTTCCCCAGTGATGGAGCATCCACAACTTTTCTGGGCAACCTGTTCCAGTGTCTCAGAACCCACATATTTATTTTTTTTTTACCTTTTAATCTAGGATTGAAATATAGCAAATCACTGTCAAATTGACCCTGAAAGATTTATAATAACAAGGAAGAGAATTTCCATCACTTGCACTTAAATTTGTATCTGCTGTTAAGGACTGGAAGTGTTTATGTTCAGAATTCCCCTTCTCTCTCTTGCACATGTAGTTACAGAGCAAATGCCGATTGTGGTCCTGAAGAAATGCTGGGCTTGCAAGGAAGATGCCTGCACTTACAGGACTGCAAAACATCCTAATCCTTCCTGGAAAATTGAGCTTCAAATGTCAACTTCATTCAGCTTGCTCTGCAGTATGGCAAACTTCCTGCTCTTTTCAGGAAAAAAAAAAAATAGAGGAAAACACCGAGTTACTTGATAAGAGCCTGCTTCTGCAATTCATCAAAGTCGAGCTTGGGAACTGCATGATTAAAGCAAATAGAGTTCTTATTTTAAGTCAGGATGGCTGCAAAGACAGTACTGAAGTACCCATCTTTTGAATTCATGCTGCTGAGAGCAGGATTTGGCCCTGCTGTGCAGACACACAGCAGCTTTGATTTCCTTGGCAAAACACAGGGGCAACACTAGCGGAATGACCCAGCGTAGTACAAACACCACCAGACAAACTGGGTTTAACAATTAATGCTTGCAGTTAGGCTCACAGATACAAGATAAAGCAGCACCTGGATCTGACCATCAGTGTCACGTCCTCAAGCCTGCTGTGCCCTCTCTGCACAGAGCTGTGTGCCTGGGTACGTTGAATCTGTATCGCAGCCAGGTCATGAGACAGCATCTCCCCTAAGACTTGGTACCTTCGTCACTGCTGCTCCCTAGTCAAGCAGTAACTCAGCTTTATGGCAGCACAACCTGATGGAAGCCCAACTGATGATGGGTGGACTTTATTTACTAAATGCTTTGTATTGTTCATGTGTTATTAGGGCACAATCTTTACTGGCAAGCAAAATAATAGATGGAAGTTCTCTACTGGTGAACTTCAGACTTTGGTTAATCTATTGGTGTTTCTAATATTCTGAAGTGAAAAGCTTGCTTGGTGAATGATGATGCCTATAGGTATCAGAAAGGGATCATTGCTATTAAAAAAATAAATGTTTGGAAATTACAAATGCAATAAAGCTTCCTATGCTGACATAAGGAGGTTAATTAGGATCTTCTAGAAAGGTTATGGGTCCCTTACAGAACAGAATTCATTTTGTGCCTATTTAAAATTACCTCTTTTACAGATTGTTTTGCAATAAAACACCCAGCTCGTTGGAAAAGAACATAAACATGACTCTGAAGAAAAAAAACAATTTTCATGTATCACTGCAGGGCTCATCTAGTTCAGCTGAACAGTTCTATGATTCACTGACATATGACTTCAGAAAGTTAATATGCATCTCTGTGTGAAAAGTTGATTTCTGGAAAATATAAGTGTTTAGCAAAATGACAGAGTCTCTAAGATAAATAAAGAAATTTCAGAATAGCATGAGGTAGGAGGGAGGCTGTTAGCTGTAGCTCTGGGCTCCAAGGGAAAAGAGGGAAGGTACTTGGATTAAGGGAACAGAAAATAAAAGCACTGGGGAAACCTCCTACTGGCCATTTCATACTGAGCAATTGGAGATATTAACAGGATACCACAAAGTCCTGTCCTACTCAGAGTTTAACTGGAAAAAAAACCAAACACAAGACTTTGTGTACGTGACTATGAACAAGTAGATGGATGTACACAGTTATCAAACACCAGAAAAAAACTGAAGCAACCCAGATACATCTGACTGATAAACCCTGCACAAAGTATATGAGTGCTTGATCAGACATGATCCCGATATCAAAGTACAGATAAATGAATACTGCATCATCCAGGCAAGATCCTTCACTTTGGTGACACAGATTTACTTTGATATCTTCTGAGATGAGACTGGGAGACATTCATACCTTACTCAGACAGGAACACAAGCAATGCATTTTTCTCCGTGCCATATGTCTCAGACACACACAGGTCATGATATTAGCTCACCAGTCAAGACTGTCAATGTTTTTAGGGCTGTTCCTTTGTATCCATGAATGTGAGATGTGTCTGTCCATCACCGGGAGAACAGAATCCTTACTCTGTACCAGAGGTGAAATAATGTCATTGTTAATGAATGAGGTTTCTGTTTCCCCCCAAAGGAACTTCAAGCTGTTTCCTATTTTGAAATAAGAGATCCATTCATCTTCTGTCTTTTCCTGCTCTTGACACTGATTTCCTCAGTTGACATCAGTGCAGCACATGTTATTTGATGAAGTTTTCTGAAAATACATTTTCTTTACCAAGCAAGCCCAAAATAAAGCAATAGAAAACCAGAGATGAAGCCAACTAGTGGGAATGGAGAGCAACTGAAGGGTAACCACACCGTGCAAGAGAAGATCCCACATCAATGGATGCCTGTTGGTATTTCATTGGAAACATAATTGATCTTTAATACCGTGATATTCTGACACACAACCATTCCTCATTTTTTTGGCAAAAAAAGTATTTCCATGTAACAGCCACAGCATTTGATCACTGTGATTTTTAGGCTACATTTTGGCTGTCTTTACAATTTTAAAGCTGTTTCATCAGAAGCATGAAATCCCTGGCAGATGGGATGGGAAGCTACAGATACCAGATGTCAGTAGCATTAGGCACGATGTTAGAGTGAATCTGGAGCTTGTGAAAAATGACAAAGTAATGCTCATGTGAAAGAAACTCCTCCTCTGAGCAAATACAGCAAGCTTCCTTGCACTACCCTGTTAAAGGCAACAGACCTCACCTGGAAGTTCTACCTTTTGGGTGGGAAAAGGTAATGGGGTCTTCATAATAAAATCAGTCCTTGACCTGTCTCCAAGAATTCAGTAACATAGTAAACAGGGATATTTGTGCTTTCTGGGGGAACTTAGACAATTATGATATTGGAAAAGCCCTCAGCTACCAGTTCGTATGGGCCACTGGAGAACCTGCCAGAGGTAAAAAATTCATTAGCAAGCAGTAAATTCCATTTTTTTCACTCAAGATGACTTCTTTTACAGTTCCTTCTTTTTTTTCTGCAGTTGGGAAAAGAAATTTTAGTCCAAACTAATTCCTATTCTAAGATGCTGAAAAGTTCATTCATTTTCTACACTGTTTAAATCTAGATGTAATACACAATTGGATCATTTTCCCAAACCATTCTGGCTGTGGGTACAACTCTACAGAAGTCAAATTGTGTACAGCACTACATCAGTCTCATCAGTGGCTTTACAGAAAGGAAAATAATGTCAGTCTTCCTCCCCCTCCTGAATCCACAGCATTCCTCAGTGTTGCCTTGGTGCTTAAAAGATGTGCTTCATCTCGAGCAACAAATATCCTAGATCCCAGCAAAAATAGCTTTGACTGCTTCTGTAAATGAGAGCTTCGCAGTAGTAAGAGGATGCCTGGTAATTGATTCCTTTAGAAGTAGAATCTGTTCTGGTCCCACTCATTTTTATTTCAAGCACTCAAGCCATTCAAATGCCAGTTTCCTTTATGGAGTTTGCATTTAGCCTCTATTAGATGGCTCTTTCCACCAACTGTGTGAAGTGGCATTGTCACTGTGTCAAGTCCCTTCTAAGAAAGAGTTCTTTGTACTAGAACTGCCTTGCCCAGGATAGGCTTTTATTGCATGAACTGTAAAAGTTCATAGAATCACAGAGTAAGTTGGAAGGGACCTCAGGGATCATCTGGTTCAACCTTTCTTGGCAAATGCTCTGTCTAGACAAGATGGCCCAGAACCCTGTCCAGCTGAATGTTGGGGACTCCACCACCTCCCTGGGGAGATTGTTCCAATGGCTGATTATTCTCATTGCAAAACAATTTCCTCTTGTGTCNGAAGAAAGAGTTCTTTGTACTAGAACTGCCTTGCCCAGGATAGGCTTTTATTGCATGAACTGTAAAAGTTCATAGAATCACAGAGTAAGTTGGAAGGGACCTCAGGGATCATCTGGTTCAACCTTTCTTGGCAAATGCTCTGTCTAGACAAGATGGCCCAGAACCCTGTCCAGCTGAATGTTGGGGACTCCACCACCTCCCTGGGGAGATTGTTCCAATGGCTGATTATTCTCATTGCAAAACAATTTCCTCTTGTGTCCAGCTGGAATCTCCTGAAGAGTAATCTGTACCCATTGACTCTCATCTCTTCCATGTGACTCCTTGTACAAAGAGAGTCTTCAGCTTATTTGTAGCCCCCCTTTAATTACTGGAACTTTGTGATAAGGTTGCCCCTGAGCCATCCTTTCCCAAGGCTGAACGAATTCATTTCTCTCAGCCTTTCCTCCTATGGAAGTTTCCCAGTCCTCTGATCACCTTTGTGGCCTTTCTCTGGACTCTCTCCATCTTGTCCTTTTTTGTATAGCAGAAACCAAAACTGAACACAATATTCCAGGGGTGGCCAGACAGGCCATCTGGACACTGCCTGAAGGGGCACTGACTTTAGCTGCAGGCGGTCTTTGCTCCATTCCAGACCCTACCATTGCACTGCAACCTCAGGAAAGCCAGCTGAAGTGAAACTCCTTTGGTTCCTCCAAACCATGTCCATCTATTTCTTCACTTAGTAGCTTGGATCTACCCCATAAAATACAACATATTTTGCTGTTTCTCCAGAAGCATCACCAAAGAGCATCACCTCTGCACATTGCACAGGAGGATAAACTTCAGGTTCACGGTATCTTAAAAACTAATATTTTGAGTATTACTATTATTGCTCTCCAATCTCAGGGGCTTTTTTCCCCTCATTCAAGACTGTAGAACTTTTATAAAGTAATTGCCTTGTTCTCCTCAAAATGTTGGTATCTATAAACTCATACATCACATGTATATAGAAATTATGTGTCTATTTATAGGGTTCATTTATTCCGGTTCATATCACAACCTGATTATTCAGCATTGTAGCAATGTTTATACAGAGCCTTTTACCAAAAGGCCCTGAAGTGTTCTACAATTATTCACTCAATTGAAATGCACAACAGCCCCAAAGAGCTCTATTAAGTACCACCAGGCCTTCCTCCCTGAGGTAACATGATAATTGGAGATTATATTAATTTTAAAAGGGCATTTTGATTTGCCGGAGCATACGTATTGAAACAACTGTTGACTAGATAATTTCCAAAAGGGCAGAAAAATGGGACCAGGCTTTGACCAGAATGCTTGAAAACTGAAGGTCATACATGAGGCCATATCTGGAAACAGCTAAGGCATGAGCAGGGGGTTTTAGGAGTGTGACCTTGCCGAATGACAAGAAGGGTGCTGAGTCTCAGCCCTCTGAGCCAGAAATGTCACTAGTCAAGTACCTGAATTTCAAACCTTTTCCATGACAATACATTGCTTGAACTGAACATTGCAGGTTCTCTTTGTGTCTGTCTTGACCTTAGGACCCTTTGAAACTCATAAACATAAATTCTTACTCTGCCTAGTTTGAAAAATTCTTGATTTTTGGCTGCACAGTGGCTCACAACTAGAGAGGAGGGGAGCAACTAAGATCCTTTTATGGGAGGCAGAAGATGTGATTTTAAGCTCTGTCTTGCTTAGACTCTACAGAATTACTTCACAAATGTGTAGGTTTTCAGCTGCATATCCTACTCTCATATAGGACCCTAAAATTAGCAGGGAGTTAAGTTACAAAATAGAGATAGGGTTGCTTTTGTTAATTCTGTATAAGTGATATATCCACGGAAATAATGGCAGCAGTAGAGAGAGCAAGACAAGAATAAACCTCGAGAAGGTAGAAGCTTAAGTGACATGAATGTTTCTAGACCCACTGAGGTGTTGATCTCAAGCAACTATGACAATTTCCCAGCCTCCTTTTATTCCTGATCTAATTGACATAATTCTTTCCCACCAAAATGCATCCCCCTTGCTTTTAACCTTGCAGACATTATTACTGCTCTCCATCTCTTGAAAACAACCTTTTATGGTCTCCTAAGAGATATGAGCCTACTAAAATAAAACTGAATTTGCTATTAGATGACATTTTTTGACACTTCAGACATCCTGTACAGCATGCATGTTAATGAATTAGTAAGCATAAAGAACCTCACAGAATTAAGTATTAAGCGGGTGATAAAAACCAGTTTTCTCTGATATTGAAATAGGTGTTCAAATATTACAGATCCCTTCATGTGACAAGTTCTGTCACTGCGTATTATTTCATACACCCCAGGTTTTAATAGCAATTGTTTAAAATTAGAGAAGTGACATAATATGGAAGGGCTTTTGAATCTATTATTTAAATAATGTCTTCATTTGTAAGTACTTTTCAGGGAGAAAGGCACAAATGCAGTTTCAAAGTAGATCCCCCAATGACAATAAAGGGAGACCTTAAAGTACCTGCAGATTTTTCTCCCACCCAAAGCTTTTGGAAATGGCAAACAACCAGGACAATCGGGAGGAGGGGGGAAACTGGAGGACTCCTTGGGCTCCTGCAGGATGTGCAGGTTCTTGAAAGCAGCAAATGATAGAGCTTTGCACAAGACACCAGTGCCAGGGCTTCTGGGACACACTTTTTTTTGGGAAGGAGTTAGCTAAAAATGTGGAGTGGCTTTATATAGAATTGTAGAATTGCTTGGGTTGGAAGGGACCTTAATAATCATCTAATTCCAACTCCTCTGCCATCCAAGCTCCCCATTAGACCAGGCTGCTCAAAGCCCCATCGTGATGGAGCATACACAACTTCCGTGGGCAACCTGTTGCAGGGTCTCACTACCCTCAGAGCAAAGAACTTCTGCCTAATTTCTAATCTAAATCTCCTCTCTTCCAGTTTAACACCATTTCCCCTTGTCCTATCACTACAAGCCCTTGTAAAAAGCCCTTCCCTAGCTTTCTTGTAGACCCCTTCAGATACTGGAAGACCACAAGAAGGTCTCCCCAGACCCTTCTCTTCTCTAGGCTGGACGGACCCAACTCTGTAAAGTTTTGAAATGGGATGTTTGCTTCAGAAGTCACTAACTGTCTTAAACTCGTAGTTATTTTTCCAGTCTATTTTTCACTCTCTTGCTCCTCTTTTATAATTTTAATCCCTAGAGCATCAATAAAGTAGAGCACAGAACTGGGCCATGTAGTTATACACGACATCAAAGCTCTTGCTGTCTGAGTTCATGGTCAGTGATTTGAAAACAAGCCTAGATTTCTCCTACAGCTTTTGTCACGTTCCCTACACGGTATTTTTTACACTTCAAATAAATAACCGTGAATATGTCACACTAGTGGTTAATTTAATTGATGTGTAATAGAAATGGCTTGTTGTGCCACAGTGAAATTTCCAGTGTTATTGAAAGGAAAGTCTTTCCAAGTAAATGGTTAAACTCCACACGCAAATGCTTTAGGTTCATGTTAATTTGGCCCTGGGGACAGTACAGCTTCCCAGAATGCACTCGAGTAATCTCACTTCAGGTGCCCAGACTGGATTGTCATAGCCCCAGCTGAGACTCGACCTCTCCCATTAAACTGAAGGTGAAAATTTAACTGCCTGAAATATTCAAAAAGGCAGATTTATATTACTGAATGTGGGACTTCAGGGCAGAAAGCAGCGATGAAACAAACGGCTGGATGGTTCAGAAAAGTACTTTCTGCAAAGGGACAACACTTAATGGCTTTATACAGCATGCACTGTCATGGCCTGATATTTCTGCAGTCACAAAACTGCCAAATAAAACATTATTAGTTGCAGTCACTACTACTTTGACAAATGTATGGTCAGAGAAGGTTTTTTTTTCTGGTCAAGAGACCTATTGTGACTTCCATTGCTGCGTTCTAGGGGTGAAACAATCCTAACCCAATTTATCAACCCTGACAGGATTCTGACTATACACTGGAGTTATCTGCATTGCAAAAGCTCTTTGGGAACTGAACTGAGACAACCATTCTTCCTGTTGGAAACCAGACAGCTAAGGAAAGTAGCTCTAATCAGTTTGAATTTGCCTCTGGCTCATCTTGCGCTCTGTTTCCTTTTAGGCCACTACCTCATTAATAAAAATTTGCTGGATTGCTGAGAGTTCAGGTTTCACAATCTACTACTTATAATTTGAGGTTAATCCAATGCTGACTACAGTAAAAGTGAAAAAAAAAGCAACAAATAACAGAAGGAGGGATGAAAAGGCCAGGTCAGGCCTAGTCCCAGGTTCAAGAAAAGCAGGACCACAGGCCTAGGTGCCTGCCAGCAGCTGCTGGAGGTGGAGGAACCAGTTAATTAGAAGAAGCAAAATCAGAAAGCCCTGTGTTTTAAGTTTATCACACAAAACACAGCATCCTCTGCACTTTATAAGCAAATAAAGACAAATGGTGCATCCCCTTGCTCAAAACAACTTGCTGAAGATCAGCTTCCTCCTGCTTTCTGCTTAGGTAAAAGGCATGGGTAGACCTGCATTGAAATGCTAGGGCAGCACTACATGACAAGGACACTTCGTTTAGTTCCCAGTGTGATTTTACAATCAGCTTTGGATTCATGTAGTAGATTTTTTTGGCAGATTTTTTGGCAGAGAAAATTCTGATTTTCTCCCATGAAAAATCACAGAATCAGGTTTTTTTCAATGGGTCAGGAGCAGACTGGGAGAAAAAAGTTAATCTCACTTTGGTAAGGCAGTTTGAAGAGGATGATTTTATAGAGAGCATGTTTGGGTGAGGGAGAAGAACAAAATAATTTTTTCAAAAGCTAGAGCGGAGCAAGCAAAAGGGAATACCAAACCCAAACTGTAGCACAGAGAAATCAAACCATGATAGATATTTATGGACATTTCCCTCTTTCACCAATCTAAGCTCCTGTCCTGCTTGTGTGTATCCTTAACACAACCCGTGATATTCTGCAGCCTGTAAGAAGAAAGCAGCAGACAAGGTTATTCTCCCAGCTGACAAGAGCAGCATGAGCAGCTTGATTTAAAGACCTGCCACACTGTGGGTGCTTGACCTTGGCAGGTGGATTTGGGTGAGGATGAAGCTGTACGTCGGGTGAGTAGGGTAAATGACAGCAAGTTAAGGGAAGAGCACTCTGTGGAGGGCTAAACCTCACAAGGAGGAACCCAGGCCCAGGAGAAGAGGCTGGGGATGCAGCCCTCTGGACAAAGCACATTGAAGAGGCTGCCCAGTGGGAAGGGCTGCAGCAGAAGCATTCAGAGGCTGAAGAGTATGGAAGTGCCAGTCAGGGAGATGTGGGTGCTAGAGAAAAATGTCTGAGCCCTGCAAAAAGCTGGAAAGAATGTTTACCTGGAGGACAGGCTCATATTGATTTCACTTAACATCTGTACTGCCTGGTCTCTTAATAAATCAGAACTTCAAGGCAGGAGTATCTGACTTAGAGGCAGCATGGCCTTTTTTTTTTTCCTCTTTTAGAAGATCCAAAGGAAAGATAATGAGGCATAACAGTGCCAGAAATCAGACTGCATTCCCTCAGCATTTCCACCTGCCCTTCTGCTACAAGATAAGCACTGAGAAAAAAGGCAGTTTATCCCGTATCACCTAAATCACCTCAGACAAATGGAAGTGGAATGCTTTCCAAAAAAATTCATAAATATAAAATAACAATCAATCACTTTCTCTAGCTTCCCTTTTAGTTTTCACAGAGCTTGAATAAAGAAAATAAAGTAGCAACATTGTACATAATCATTATTTCAAGCCATGAGAAAAGAATGGATCCAGCCATGATCTGAGTTAGGGATCCTTAAGTGAGCAAATTTAAACTTTCACCGTCAGGAAAGAAAGGGTTCTGACAAACCCAAAGGAATCCATAGGTATCCTGATGAAATCCTGGCCTTTTATCAAAGTCCATGGGAGCCCTCCTACCAACTTTGAGGGAGCCTGGATTTCACATCTAGCCAGGGGATTACCAGTGATGAAGATGAGCACAATTTCTATGCTATGTTAGAAGCAGCCAGAAAGGCTCCCTGGGACACCAAAGGTATTTCACCTCTTTATTTTCAGTGACTTTATGCTACAATAAGTGGTTGCTTATCTTCATCTCACCGCTGGGGCTGTGCCATTCAGCTTTAAAGAGCTGAAATGGAGCCTACCTGTATTTCTGCCACAAGAATCCCACAGTCGAGACGCGTGGGGCTTTGTAATAGGCTTTGACACAAGAAAAGAAAAAGAATGACTTTCCAGGAAGCAATTGTTGGAGGAAAATGGACATCTTCCCTCTCTGAATTTTAAACATTTTGCACATCCATCGCAGCCACAAAAGACTCGGATTCCCATGACAACTGTGGCAAATGCAGCTGTAGGCATCATTTAATTACAGCGATTCAGGCTTCCCGAGTCAACACCAATTCCTTAAAGTGCTTCAGGGCATACAACACATGTTCAAAAAGGAGCATTCATGTGACCTTAAGAATATCCCCTTTAAGGTATGTTTCCATTTATACCCTGGGAATTTGGAATTCATTAACACCAATTAAAACTGGACATCGTATTCTTAATTCTCCATGCACTGCACTACAGATTAATCCCTGCAGGTTGAAAAGTTTTTTTGGATGAAACAGAAAGCTAAGATAAAGGGAAATGTCCTTCTATGATTTGTTCTCATGGGTCATGGCAATAGCAGCACTGCAGGAGAAAAACGTCCCTCACAGAGCTATATTTTCTATGGATATTACACTGACAAGACAAAATGCAGCTGTGAGGAAACTCACATACCAGCATCCAAGGCAGTAAAACTGTGCCCATTCTGGATACATCCCATAGCAGAAACCACGACTTGTCCTTAAGTACCTGCTATAAATAATCACACCAGAAGTAAAATGTGTTTTCATCTGAGACGTAACCTCTCTCCTTGTCAGCTTCACTTACAGACAATACACGCTGTAAATCTGTACGGGTTCTCCTCTAGAATACACCAGAAAAGCCAAATATTTTCAGTTCTTACAGCACAAATGTGAAAGACTAAACTAAAATAAAAAGCAGTATCTTTTTTTGTTGTTGTTGTTTTTTAAGACTTGTCTTATAGCTCTGTGTGCTAATTGTTAACAGCGACCCACTCCTGGAGAGGAACGGGAAACGTGCGATGGATGTCAACCAGTGGGACTAATTCTTCAATGCAGATTTCATTTACCACAACAATTAAATATATCTGCAATCTTTGGAAACTATTACCAAAAAAGAACACCAATTGCACTGCAGACATGGGACCGCTTGGAGTTAAGTGGAAGACTGACATAAATCTATTCTGTAATCTTGTGGCTGTTTCCTACTAAAGGAAGGACCAGAATGCAATGTGCTGAATTACTGGGGCATGGGGATATGTTGCTTAAGTTTGGGTGTTTTTTTTAAAGCAGTTGCACTGCTGGCACAACAGACCTAGCTCTGTCACAAGCAATTTATTACATCAGTATATCAACTTTATTAAAAAAAGAAAAAAGACAAAAAAGAAGTCTGTCTTTGTGCAGAGCTCAGCTCAGACTGGTTTGGAACCATAAACAGCTTCAGAGTTTAATTAGAAACTGTTTACATCTTAAAGATAATTTCATTTTCTTCAAATTGTAACAGAGGTAATTCCAGATAGTTCTGCTGACTCCACAGTTTAATGTCTCTAAGCTGCCAGACTGAAAAATGCCAAATGAGGTCTGCACAGTTGAAAACAAACTGAGAGGGGTCAGGAAACACTGTGCTAACTAATAATGGTTTGATTATCTAATGTTTAACAGCTATGCAGCTACAAGATGCTGTGAAGTGTCTGGAAAGAAGAAAAGGGAACCAGTCTGTAAATTAAAGTGTCCTTTCCCACACTGTATTTCTGAGTTCTGTCCCATTTCTACCCTGACCTTTAGCTTTTTAATTTTTTTTTCCTTATTAAGTGTTGGAATAAGCAGTTTTCATGGCATACCTGACTGTCTCCTGAAGCTAGCATGCTGGAAATCTCCAGAGGGTGTATGTTTTCATTTCAGTAGACTCCAGTTCAGAGTTTGAACACCCAAAATCAAGGTGACCTTATATCCTGCTTCCTTGAGATCGTTTTTCAAGAAGAAGAATCATGATTGAAACTAATACTTCTTACAGTAATGATACATGTGACTAATCCTTTCCTAGCTCGTCCTTTAGAGATGTTAACTGCTTTATTTATTTAATGTACATTATATAATGTAGTTCAAGATATTTTTTTCGTGTGTATGGCAATTAAAAAAAAAAAATGTCAAACAAAAGCAGATGACAAAATAACAAGGCTCCTCACAAAAGCATTTGAGAATCAACCCCACTGAGCAAAATGGGTCTCCAGGAGACATCAGCTACCCATCTATCATGCAAATATGTATTTATGCATTATAGAATCAGCATTACTGTTACTAGCCTTCTTTTGATGTGCAGTCCTAAGTCTCATTAATGGCAATGGATGATACACGAGGGAAGAACAGACCTTCAGCACCATCAAAGGACAGCAGTTGTGGAACACACTTTAATGACAGGGACATCCCCCAGGCACTGCCCTTGGTGGTGAAAAGACAAAAAGAAGCTGCTGAGCTTGTCCTCAGCCTGGCCCAATCCTGCTTTTCACAGTTACTCCAGTTGCAATGGGATAACTGAGACTGAACTGCCACTGAATAACCCTCATGACTATATTTCTTCTGCCCTCACAAGCTGTATTTTTAACTTGGATGGTTTTCATCACCTGTAATATCACATAGCCCCACAAAATGCTATTCCAGCTCACCTGAGGTGGAAGTAAACTGCAGTACAAGAGCAAATCAGGTTGGGGTTTAGATTCATGGGCTGATTTCTCTGCCCAAATCTGTATTTTCATGGTGTTTGCTTTGGGTGTAATGGGATAATCAGAAATACCTGATGGCTTTTAGATAGAGACCCTCTATGTAGATTCTAGAGCTCACATGCCTATAATCTATCATTTTATTTTATTTCAACAGAATCATAGAATCACTCAGGTTGGAAAAGACAACCTACGGAGCTGTTAAACATTGGATAATCAAATCATTATTAGTTAGCACAATATTTCCTGACTCCTCTCAGTTTGGGATCACTGCATCCAACCATCAGCCCTACACTCCAAAGCTCATCCCTAAACCATGTCCCTCAACACCACATCTAAATGACCCTTAAACCCATCCAGGGATGGTGACTCAACCTCTCCTGGGCAGCCTGTTCCAGTGCC
This sequence comes from Chloroceryle aenea, assembly GCA_013399075.1. Taxonomy (NCBI): domain Eukaryota; kingdom Metazoa; phylum Chordata; class Aves; order Coraciiformes; family Cerylidae; genus Chloroceryle; species Chloroceryle aenea. Next base: position 355,521 of record VWZY01013496.1, on the reverse strand, counting down.
TGGCTGCTCTTGATGGGAAAAATTCTTCCCTGATGTCCACTCTAAACCTGCCCTGTTGCAGCCTAAATCCATCCCCTCTCGTTCTATCTCTACCTACCAGTGAGAAGAGACCAGCACCAACAATAGAGACAACAAATGTCTAATCCAAGTTGTGACAACTCAGTGGCCCTGGGGAGCATTTCCAGAAGTACCCTCAGACCCCAGTAGTTTGGGGCAGAGGGAGTGTACTGATTACAGATCTCCTGAAATACCAGCTACATGCAAGTGCTAAAATCTCTATTAGCCCTATGCTTATACTGAGACTGGACATGGAAGAAATCTTACATCTGAGCACTGCAGAACCTCGATCAGAGCATTTACAGTAGGAAAATCAGAAAAGAAAACAAGATCTTCAGCAATGTGAAAGTAGCATGAACTGGGGATAGGGGAAAGAGAAGAAAGCAAAGAAATAGCTATTTTAGATTCTCTGTTAATATACTTGCTACCACAGAGGGCTGTCAATAGAGGGTAGAAATAAAATCAATTTTTCTTTGCCAGCAGAAATGGATGCTATAAACGACACAAACTGAAGTGTAATGCACCTCCCCTTGGCCACTGAAGTTAACACATAAAAAGAAAGTGTCAAATATAACTGTTTCTCCCTTGCAGGAAAGCTGCCTTTGAAGCACAGCTGCTTCTCCCAGATCACACAGCACCGTGCTTTCAAAAGAGTTGGGAATTGGCCTGTAACATGCAACAAAGAACAAATGTTTCCCAACCTAATCCTTGGAAGCCTGGGCCACTCGTATAATGAGCCTATGGACCAGTTTGTCACCAGTGGGGCAAACAGGAAGGTTACACATTCATGGTATCTTCAGTGCAACTCACACGCCTGCTTGGTGGCACTTCTTAGCTAGTCATAGATACCTGCTACTATTATTACTCAGGAAAAAATTGCAATGTTTCCACTTAAATATTTTGGTTTGCCTTAATTGTAACCATCATACTTGGTGTTTGGTGCAGAATACCTAATTGCTCCTAGAGGGAATTAAAATGCAGCACATAGCAATGCTCTTTTTCAGTGGTATCTGGAAGAAGCCCACCTGATGGTCCTTGCCATCTTTAATGTTCCCCCATTTCACTTCAGCAGTACTTGGATTGAGTCAATTAGTTTAATCTGGGACTGTCATTCAGCTGGCTCTTAACATGTTGTATTTTGCTCTCACTTTAATTCATAAATATGCAGTTTCCCATTGGCTGTTGGTTTTAGTTCTAACATAAAGGTTTCCATTTTACTTCTACTATTACTGATAACAGTGGGGTTTTTTGGATCAGTTAGGGGGGAAAAAAAAAGTCTTAGCCAACTTTCAACAGTAAACAAACCAGTATTTTTCTGCATACTTTGTATGATTTCTACTATGTGCTCTGTGTTCCTAATTGTTCTCCTCCCCAAAACCCTGCCTCCAAAAACTCAATAATTAAAGTGAAATTGTCTACTGAAAGGCAATTACTCAAAATTAGCTGCTATGTTCTACCAAGAGGCACAGTTCCATTAAAATCCTCTAAGATGATGATCAATAGCTGAGAGGTTAAAGAATTGATCTCAATTCCATTTCTCCTGTTTCTTCATTTACAATCACTGCACAAAAGCTGGTCCCCTGGCTGGAGCAGAGCCCTAAGCTATCCTGCAGCACAGGCAAAATGCAGATATTTCCACCAGCACCACATCACAGTCCCAGCTCCACTTCCCTGTGACATATGCAGTTGTATTTATCTGAGTAGACTGAATTTAAAACCGAACCAAATCAGAAAGATATCATGACATTAAGTTCTAGCTGTAAAAATGGAAATGATAACAGAAGATCCAAGATAACAACAGGAAAAGGGAACATGACAATGGGGAGCTGCTTCCTTGTTTATGTTACTGGTCCAGACCTTCCTGTGTGGCACCAAATGTCTTTCCCTCCCTAACAATTTATGCCATCACTGGGATGCAGACCAGTGTGTGCCTTGGAACCCCTGGAATGGAGAAAAAAAACAGGTCTTGTAGTGACCTAGGTTAAAATAAAAGTTTCTGAAGATATATTTTTTCATTCAGAAGTCTGTTGAGCAAATAACAATGGCAGTGTCCTCTCACAAACATCAGCTTTTGCACTTCTTAAATACATGCCCCTTGTTTCACATCTTGAAACAAGAGCCCATACAGTATATTCTACTTCCTAAGGATTTGTTATTTTAAATTATATTGTATTTATTTCATCTCTTCATCATAGTCTTTGAGGTGAAGTAAATTACAGCCAAGGTAGTAATAAGAGTTGAAGTAGACTTACATGAGCTGCCTCCAAGATGTGCTTGATGTCCAGTAGGATTTGGAAGACTGGATAGAAAGTGACAGTGCTTGATGCTAGAGTTCAAGAGCACTGCAGGGCATGCCACCATCATGGTTCCTCAGCACAAACCCATCCTGCCTTCTTACTCTTGCATTTGTTTGCAGCGATAAATTCTAAGCTGGGTGCATTCTCCATCTGTAGTTTCAGTGCACTGGGGGAAGTGAGGTTTGCTGAATGGGTGTGTTAAAGGCCCTCATGATTTACAGCTGTGAAGACACCTTTCAGCTTGTGGTTGGAGCATACACCTTTCCAGGTCAATATAGAATCACAGATTCATTTCAGCTGGAAAAGACTTTTCAGATCATTGAGTCCAACCATTAACTTAAAATTTGCCAATCCCACCACTAAACCATGTCCCTCAGCACCTCATCTACATGTCTTTTAAAAACCACCAGGGATGTGGACTCCACCACCTCCCTGGGCAGGCTGTTCAACCACTTAACAACCCTTTCTGGGAAGAATTTTTTCCTAAAGTTCAATCTAAACCTCCCCTGGCACAACTTGAGGCCATTTCCTCTTGTTGTAGTGAACCTGATATCAGGTATGAACCACAGAACAGCAGGTTGGAAGAGACCTCAAGGATCAGGATGAGGTATTTCATCTCACAGTCCATAGTCAGAGAAAGACATGGTGTGTGGGCACTGGGACACACTGGAGAAAAACCTCTATCATTCCCATAGCCACACACGAAGGCACGAAGGAGGAGAGACACAAAGCAGACCTTTTCCCATCATCTTCTTTTCGATCAGCGTGGTGAAAACCTGCTTCTGTCTACAGAAGCGCAAAGAGAGCTGAAACAAGCAGCTCTATCCTAGAAGCCTGCCTGGCATTTCAAGTAGCAGGGCCTGGGATGATTCAGCAACAAGGAATGATCCTGGGAAGAGCAACACATTTCTGCGAGAGGACAAGGGAAGAAGCTTTCACTATAGCAAGTCTTGGGACTCTGCAAAGGGATGGAGACCACGGCAGGGTCAGCATCTGAACCAGCTTGGTAAAACTAACTGTCCTTAGTTGATTCCTGGTCTCTTGGTAACACCCGAAGCAGGATGGGGAAATGGAAAGGCATCCAAGGAGTACTTTCTGTTAAAAGGAAGGAAGAACATGTTTACGTTATCCTCAGCTTCCCTGATGACAAGTTAGTTGTGTAAGTCTTCTATATATAAACTAGAAGAGCATGCTACTGGCAAGGACACAGGCATGTGGGTGAGGGGAAGTAGGAACCCTTGGGTTTACAGGAGGGGAGAAGACTCACTCAAAATTTTGCTTCCCTTAAGGCTGTCAAGAAATTTTGAGCACATATGAACTCTTAGGCTTTCAACCACGTTGGGGGAAGCCACCTGATTTCAAACCCCAGGGAGATACCTGTGCTCAGTTCTCATGAAGGAGCACATCAAAAATACTTTTCCAAAACTATTAAATATACCAGCACTGCTAATTGGCATAATTTTGCTCTGCAGTTTGTGCTCAGTTCTGCTTTTAGTTGCAGTGGTATAAACCTAGACTAATGTCTTGGGTTTCAGCAGAACTCTTCTGCGTTTACTGAGCTGTCAGGGAGAATATTTTCACTCCTAAGTGTGGAAACTTCAGGGAGATACTTGGAAAACAAGTGGAATACTCTCTGGCTCAGCCTAGATTCTTAGTTTTCAAATGCTGCCAGCTCAGTAAAAGATTTGTAATTCTCTTTAAGACTCCTTATAACCTTCTTTTTCACTTGGATCAGTCTGTGGTCAAAAGAATCTAAAAGAACTGGACGAATATCATTAAAATATATGTGTAAAAAATGGAGCAATATCTTAGTATTAAAAATTTCCTTTTTGATACTATTTTTATAGCAACCCCCCCAGTCTTCTACAGTGGGATTTATGTGATTTCCATAACAGATATTTGGATCTCTAAAAGGCCTGGAGTGCCACAAATCTTGGGATTTATATGCTCAATTCCATGTTACACAGAATATATTTTGCTGAAGCAGTGGGTCTGTAAGGCATTTGTAGCTCACACACAAGAGGTACACATCTTGCTGGTATCTTTTAGGAGTAAAAGCCATAGGAAGCTCATTAAAGGGGCTTTAAATTCCACACTGATCCCTGGAGATTTTTTCCACCAAGAAGACCTCTTCAAAGACTGAAACATAAGAACTGAAAGAAATGGCAGTAATTAAAGAAATCACTTTTAAGTAAAAAGCCTTAAAACATTCCCTTTTGCTGCACAACTGCACAGACCACTACAAAGTTAGGTTTAAAGATGCCTTTCTGTTATAACCCAGATATTTCCCACTCTTTTTAGATACCAGGTGAAGACTTCTCAGGGGCTTCAGCCCAAAGACTTTTATTTATTTATTTTTTTTCCTTGCACTTTTTAAGTTTACCTGAAACCAACAGAAAGTAGAATAGCACAGAGTGAGTGCCAGTAAGGCATGTGGTTTCCCTGGGATGCTCTTTGTTTTGATATTTTTGCTATTCTAAGAATGCATTTCAGGTAGGGAATATTCATTTGGCCTTCCCTTAACAGACATGTACTTCCAGAGCTGAAAACTCTTCAGTGGTCCTTGAATAATGGTGCTCAGAGCAATACTACTATTGGTCAGATACTGGGTAAGTATGCCATGTGTTCATTTTAAATTGGTAAAATGCAGTTTGGCTTAAGGCATAAAGTATTCTTCCAGAATACTTATTACAGATCGACAGCATAGTGTGAAGGTAAAGCCTAAGGCTATAAACCTGATGTTAAAATTTCCATTTATAAATCAATAATCACCACAGACAAACCAGCCTACTCAGTTCTGTGAATGTCACAACCCTTCTTCAGTCACAACTTGCATAGAAAGTTTGGTGCAAATGCAAAGAGAGCATTAAATCTGAAGTGTCCCTGACAGCCCTGTACACAAACCATCAAAACTGTGGGGTGGCTGGAGCTGGGCATGGTGTTGCTGAAGGAAGCACAGCCTTTAATTTGCAAGGTGCTATGGAAACCCCAGTGTAAAGTGAGCTGAGCTGCTTGGACTCGTACATGAAGAAAACACTGAGAAGGCACGACCTTGATCTGTCCATGCCCTGAGCCAACCCAGAGCCAAGTGGGTAGATTAGATTAGATATGAGGAAAGAATTCTTCACTCTGAGGGTGGTGAGACACTGCAATAGGTAGCCGAGAGAGGTTGTGGATGTCCCATCACTGGATGTGTTCAAGGCCAGGTTGGATTGGGCTTTGGACAGCGTGGTCTAGTGGACGGTGTCCCTGCTCATGGCAGGGGGTTGGAACCTCCCGATGATGGGTATTCTTTAAGGTCCCTTCCAACCCAAACCATTCTAAGCTTCTATGGCTGGTACACCCAGCACAGAGGACAGCTTCAGATACACAAGAAGGACACTGGTGCAGAAGGCAGAACAAGGGAAGAGCTATCTAACCTCCCATCAGAGACCCCTTCACAAGATGAGTTCAGAAAAATCTAGAAATTTCTGTTCTGAGAGCATCACCTTTATTTATTTCCAAAAGTGGAGTAACTGGCTGCCCAGCCAGTAACTCAGCTGAGATGACTAAACTTACATACATCTTTCAGGAGCTCAGAGCCCAGACCTGCCTGCCCACTGCTCACCAGCTCTCACAACGTCTCACCTTAGAGCTATGTTTCCAATTTCAGTTTGTTTTCACAGTGTGTGTACGAACCCCAATGAGCCGCAGAACGCAGTTCCATACGGATATTTACTACCTATTGTTTTAGAAGAGCCAAGTAATTTTTCTTTTCCAAACTGCAGAAATCACTCTCATTCTCCTCCACACGCACAACCCTCTTTTGTTTGTCTCTTAACTTGCTGTGCTTGGCCTCTGGCCAGAATCCCTTTTTCTGCCTTGAAGGAGGGTGACAGCATGCCTTTGAAGAAATGCCAAGGCTGCTGTGAGGCTGACCAGCAGGGAGCAATCCTGCCCAACACTCCCTGGCCTCTCCCAGATTGCTCCCCTTCTTTCCCAGAAATGGTCTCAGAGAAGGCAGAGGTTGAGCTGATCATAATTCCCAGAAGAGATTTTTAAGCAACAGATGAAGTTTAAGCACACACAGAGAATGCTGGAGCTGGAAGAGACATCAGAAGATCATCTAGACCATCTTCTTGCCCTAAGGCAAATCCAGCCATACCTACAAGACACTGCTGACAGATATTTGTCTGACTGGTTCTTAGCAGCATCCAGTCACACTCAAGCAGTCCAGTCTAGCACACCACTTACCATCAGAAAGCTTTGGTTACTCTCTCTGACTTTGATTTAATCCCATCAATTCTTGTCTGAATATGGCCATGGAGAACTCATACTTAAAAATACAGAGCTGTAACTAGTTACCCTGGTCATGGTGCCTGCACTTTTTGTGTCTACACGAAGACTGCATTCCTCCCTTGACACAGTGTCTTTGTCATCAGCAGAGCAGCTGCTCAGCACCACCACCTCAGAGAGATGACCACGGGTTCATTGGCTTTAGTTCCTACAGTGTCTTCTATCTTCTCTTGGAAGATTTCCTTCTGACTACTGAACAGCCTTAACCCCACTGGCCTTACAGATTTAATTTGCTCACATGCTAAAACCACTATGGACTCGTAATAAGGGGGGAAATGCAAACGTCTGTGCAAAACTAAAAACCTTCTGTGCACAGAATGAAGGCTTTACAGAGAGTCTAATAATATATTTCCTGAATTACTTTACTTCCTACACATTCATCTTTGTCTTGGCCTTGGGATGCTGCTCATTTCCTATTACGACTGATATTCAGCGAGATGAGAGAAGGTGAAATTCTGATTCAACCCTTGCAATGCAGTTTCATTTTACTTTTTTCAATTAACCAGTTGCTTACAGCACTTTTGTTTCTCACACTGGTAACACAAAGGTACAATGGTACATGTCGTGCTCTGATAACAAGTTTAATTGTTTTGGCTTGAGGGGGATAACTGCGAGAAGACTTGACAGGTGTTGAAAAGGTTTTTCTGGTTTCCTTTTTAATGTTCCTGAGACACAAAATGAAACTCAAAATTCTCCTCTATAACTGTAACTCAACAGTTCTTACCCTTGCACTTACCCAGTGGAGGGGTTCATGATGCAACCCCCTTTATCAGTAGAGGCTTTGCAGTTGCAGCCCCTCTCCAATGTATCGTGATTCATTCCAAAGTTGTGTCCCAGCTCATGAGCCAGCGTGACTGCTGCACCTAGAGGGTTTTCCGAGTGATCCTTAAATAAACCAAAAGAACCAGTCAAGTCAACATAAAAAAAAACAATTGAAAATACACATTCCCCCTCCAGAGCCCACTGTCCCTCCTTTGAAATGGTTTATAAACTTACCAGCTGTAGTCACACAGTGTTCTTAAGTGGACGTCGTTTTAAATTCATCCACACATGCCAAGTACACAGACTGAGAATTTCAGGGCAGCTCACCTGGCCTGGCCACCCAGTTTACCCAGCACATTAGACATTTGAGACCATTGGGAAGCTCTGAACATCTGGGCCATCTTTACTTAGAGCTTAAAATTCCCCTGCTGGGTAAATCCCTCAGAATCCCAAGACATGGTAGAAAACAGTCACCCAGATGTGGAGCACTGGGAAGGGGAATCATTTATGGGTGAGAATGAGAGTGATGAGGGAAAAGTGAGAAGATCCCTCATGTCAGGAAGCAAATTACAAATGCAGCAAGAGATGCCACTCAGTCTACTTAATATTCTTCAGACTGTTTCTTTGATATCAGAAAGTCCAAGATCTCACAAGCCTTGTAAGAAAAAAACAAGTACCTTTGAAAACCTCCTTTTTAAAATGAAAGGGCAAAGCAAGTCGAACTCTTCAGTGGCCTCTTATTAACACCTATGAATATTCTAAATGTTGCAAGTGTCACACTGAAATATGAACAGTAATCCTCACTGAAATGCTGGCTTTTTTGGGGACAATTATTCCTGAGGAATTCACCCCATGATCTGATTACAGGCTGCTGATCAGACTGATGATTTGGTTTAGCCACAGAATAAGAGACCTTTCCACATCGATCATTTGCCTTGAGGGGGGAAAAAAAAATCCACTGTACTCATATGAAAGCTTTCCTTAAAGGCCTAAACATGTAATATAAATGCATGATCCACTATTTATCAGACAGTAAATGGAATTACTATGTACAGCTGCCTGCTCTAAAAGCGTACATGAATATATTCAGTTTAAATAACTCTTTTAGTATCAGCTAAGCCAACCTTCAGACTAAAAAGATGTGAAAGGTAAAGCTGTCTAAAACATTAGCTATATATTAATGAAGCTCTTAATAAGAGACTTGGGGCAAATTTGAGACTTTCTTCTTTCATCTGCCTGGGCTCATATATTCAGTAAATCATTCCTCAAACAGAAAACAAAAAATCAAGAAGAGAGTCATTCTGAAAACAAAATGTTACTCCTTCTGCATTTGGAATAAACTCAAAGGAATTTTATCTTTTAACAAAAGACCTCTTTGAATTTTAAAATTTTCATATAAAAACCTTTTGTGCAGTTATATTCCAAGATGCCTGTTTGCTGAGAGGAAGTGTACAACCTGTCCTAGTGAAAGAAAGAACAGAGCAAACCTATGCAGCAAAATGGTCTGTAATAATCAAGAAAAGATGTACTCCTGCACAGTGCCTACGTATGGAGATGGCTTATCTAGGTACGAGTCACATACAGACTGATTTATCATTGCACTCGTAGTACTTTAGGAAATATTTAGAGAATTCAGTTAATCTAACCTGATGACATAAAAAGAGCACAACCTCTCACTCAACTGGAAAACAATCCAGGACTGAAGATTAAGAAAACAGTGAAAAAAATGTCATCAAATGTACCAGTGACACAGTGGAGTGATGCCTTGAAATCAGGGCTATGTGGTCAAGCCAGAAAATCCTCTGTGCTTTGAGCTACCAAGACAGACAACAACCTGAGCTCACTTTTACTGCATTTTGCCAGTGTCTCTTCTACTTACTGAACAGAGATTATATTTATCTGAACAACTCTAAAGCCGACAATTAAAAATAAAACCAAGAATTCACACAGTCCACTCCAGAACTAGAGCAAGAAATGATCTGAAATGTAATTTGGGTCTTGAAGAGGCAAACAATTATTACAGCCCATGCGGTTCTCATTACTTGCTCAGATCCACTTGGAATGCAATTTTATCAGTTTCTAGAGAGGGTTTTTAAAACAAGGAATGTGATGTCTCAGCAAAAGGGGTTATTTGAAGACAGCATAAATGAAGATTATCAAAACAAACAGTGACATGTCCCATTTGATACTGAAACCATTTAAGTATCACATGGACTAAAGAAATGAATAGCAATGTGACTTTGATTTATTCCACCAGGGTCTTTGCAAGTTAACTTGAGCAGTAAAAGTCATTACCAAACAGTTTCACAACCACTGAATAAGCAAGCATCTACTGTTAAGACATTATAAGCTGTTGCACAAAACATGCAGCTGCTTTCAAGCTGAACTCTGCTTCATTCCACTGAGGTTCAGACCAAACTGTAATAATAAAACACTGTCACCTACAGCTAGAACAGGTCAATGTCCCAATCCTGGTACTCTCCGTGCAGTGTCACTCAGTTGTAGGAATAAGTTTCCTAAACCACACTTTTCTTGCCTTTAAGCAAGTCACTGAAAAGAAAGTGCCTCAGTCCCACATTTTCCATTTAGCCTGACTTCCCACTGAAGGCAACAGAAACTTGACACGAGTGAGAATACTGTGTGACATTACAGTGACACAGCAAGATTTTACTTTCAAACCCATGAATTCAGTGGACAATCTTTTGAAACAGATGCAGACCGAGCCACGTGTCCAGGACTTGCTTTCGTGTCAACTGTTGTTTGGTTTTCCCACAACACAACAGAACCATCCCAGGAAAATAGAATTGTAGTGCTCCTGAAACACACCAAAAGCTTTTCCTACTCAGATGCCCATTCTCCTCATTAACAAAATCTCTTAAAATTAGTGGGAGACAGGGTGTCACCTACCACTGAGAGGATTCAGCCCTACTGAAATTAGAGGGGCAAGGGAGGCATGACAGAGGAATTTAGATCACAGAGTAGAGCTAAGTAGCTGCAAAACCAGTCAGGAAAACCAGATCATACAAGGATGGCTCCAGTTTTTATATTCCAATGTTGTTTCCCTTGCACTCTCTCCATTGTCTCTTCTTTCTGAACAGCTCTGAGAACGTGGGAGCTTTTTTGGTACTGAGCATTTGGGGCAGGATGGGTAAGAGGTTGGCTGAACTATCAGGATGTTCAACTGTTCAGTTGCCCAGTGTTGAGATGGTTGAGTGCTGGTCATTCTTTCTGTATCTTTTTAGAGCTTTTTTCTGTAGGTACTGGTATATATTATATACATATTATATATTTTATTTTCTGTAGGTTTTGTATATAGCTGAATCACACTTTGTTAAGCAGGGGGAAAGGTTGAACAGTTGCCCATTTGGGTTTTTGGGGGTGAGCAGTTGCTTGTTTTGGATTTGTCTCCTTTTTGAAAATTTCCTTAAAGAATTGGTAAACATTTCAAGTTATGCTGTGCAAACATTGACTTAATTTGCACCTCAAAAATGTTTCAGTTCGTGGAAGCCTCTGGGAAACATCATGCTTCTCTGCTCAGCTGAAGCTGCAGCCTGGCCCACGATTCATATACAGGCACTGGGGTTTCTCCTGGACCAATAAATCAGTCTCTCCTCTGTCAGAGCCCTGAGAGCATTTGAAAGAAATAATGCTGATTCTTGTTTTCTTGTTACTGGAATGAAGTATTTGTTGTTGTTTCTGTTTAAAATGACAGTTTCCAGAGCAAAGAGGACTGACTTTGCAGTAAAACACACTGTAGCATATTTTAAAGCTTGTGCTAAAAATCAAAAGGACAAAAAAGTCATCATTAAGGGCATCTCTGTCTGCAGATAAAGCCAAGGCAGCGGCTGCTGGCCCCAGGGTGAAATGGATACGATGGGGCTGTCAGCCTCACATATGCTTTTGCCAAGATTTGGAAGTGCACTGGGAGAGTCCTTCAGATTTTTTTTTCTTCCTCTGTTCCTCCTTTTCCTTTTGTACCTATCCCCTATGTGCCCAGTGAAAAACTGTAACCAACACCAAGTAGAGACTTAGCTTCTGAAGCCACTCAGCGACTGAAGCCTTTGTCTGGTCTACAACTTTTATCATGACTTTCTCCAAATGATGTGATAAGGTTGTTCTTTTCCACTCTTTCCTATACCTCAGCTTCCTCTCTCACCTCATAAATCCTCCCAGTCTGAGCTATCTATACACATCATCTCCATAAACACACAACCATCACCCCAGATTGGCTTCTTGCCTGCTTTTCCAAGAGACCACAAAGGAACCCTGCATGGTGGACCAGCCTCACCTTGCACACCAGTTAAGAAGAAAGGAAATGCTGGGGTTTCAAGGGGCTGTATCTCTGGGACTATCCCATCACATGGTTTCTCTTGAAGCAAAAGCCTTAGTGTCCCAGGCTCCAAAGCCATGAAACTGAAGAACTGGGAGCTTTCAAACCATGCAAACTCTGAACATAGTGTGTTCCTGAGCTCCCACCTCATTTATGTAGGGATCTGCAGTTGAGGTGTCCAGCAGAGCTGGAGAGAACCACCACAGCACCTCAGATGCTAGAAGTTTACACAAAGCTGTAGGAGGCATGAAGGTTTCCAGCACGTGCAGGCTCAACTTAGACAATATCTAAGAGATTTTTAAGGCTCCCTGGCTTTTTGCCTGGAGTTGAGGTCACCAGCTGAGCCTGTCAGTGACCTACAAGCTCTGGGAGTCCACAATTCATTTTATTTAAAGCACTTCTATTGTGGAGCTTAGTTAATGTAAAACTTCTTCCTCTCCCTTTTGCACAAAACCGTTAGAAACTATTCAAAAATTAAAAAAAATCTGAAAGAAAATGTTCCAGAACTGCTTCCAGAATTTGACTAAAGATGTTTACTTGTATGTTCATTGTGTCTAGCATCTAACAACAGCATTACCACTCATATATCTTAGAGGGAGGCTCAGGTAGAATAAATGCTGCCATTGTTTGTTCTTTGTTGGCTGGCAATGTAATAAAACCACTGCACTGTAAAGATGGAAAAATAAGGCCTTACACAGGAATCTCTGTAAATACAGAATAAAATCAATATAATAAAAGATTCAGGATAGAATGTGGTTGTCTGTAACACTAGTATACCCAAGTGCATAACAAATACAACTTCTAGTTCTCATCCTCTGCAGCACCTTGGCACCCAATTTAATGATAATCAGGAGCAGAGGATTCTTGCAAAGGGTCAGCAAAGGTCATGCTGTATTTTAATGTGATATTTTGATTTTTTTCACTATAGAAGCTATCATTTGCAAGCACTGTGCTTGTAGATATCGATAACACTGAGACTGAAAATGGGACAAATGGGGCTGACATTGAGGCACAGAATAGGGTTCTATAACACTTGAGATTGTGTCACACCAGTTGGGCCAGTTTCAAGTCCCGTGCTTTTACCACTTACCATGACGACCCCTCCAGACTGCTCTGCAGTACACATGCTCATGATGGGCGCCATGCCAATGGTGGTCCCTTGGAAGTACACCCCACTGCAGGAGGGTGGGAAAGGAGAGAAGAAGAATCACAGAATCACCATTCAGTGCTGAGTTACCACCCTATTATTTTCAGTCTTGTATTTCTGCCAATCTCAAACACAGGTCCCATTTCAAATGTGTCAGCTCCAGGCATTTGCAGGTTTAAAACAATGAAAAGCACAGATTAGTTGTGCTGAACTGACAAGGACAGCAGCCCTGCTACAAGAAAGATCCATTTGATTCCTGTCCTTTGGGTTTAGTGCTGTAACAGGACCTTTCTTTCCTTTCTTTTTTCCTGACTGAAGTTGGGCATAGAAATACAAGCATAAAAATAATGTCTCTAGCTCAAAGAAGGGTTATTTTAATGCAAGGAGAAGTTTATATGCTTGTCATCATACAGAGCCTAGAATGTAATCATTCCAAAGTATTATTACACATAGAGAACAATCAAATATCTCATAAGGGACAGTTTGGAAGGGCTCGCTCTGTTCTTACACAGATAATGTGGGAATATCTATGTAATGAGTAAAGAGCTCCTTTTAATTACTAAGACCTCAAGCATGTTTATCTGTATAGTATAAAGAATGGTTCACTGATCAAAATGAGACCTGGTTCAAGAGAGAGGTGTGGGTTTTATAAGAGTGTTTTTACTTGGAACGTGGTTACTCAATTACTTTAATCTAGGAAAAAGCAGCAGGGTACAAGATACGTATGATTCAAGTCACAAGTGCAAATGAACTGTCCTATTTAGGCTGCAGTTTCAAGTTTACTGAGGTCTTTCTACTAACAGTGCCCCCGTAGCTCTGTATTTGGGGTGAGGACAGGACTGCCTTTTCCAGTAACAACGTAGACTAACACCAGCTTAAACCACTTGTAAATTCATATCCTAAGTGTTTACAAGCTCATCACACATCCCTTGGAAATACACCTGACTGCGGGAGGGTGGGAAAGGAGAGAGGAAGAATCACAGGATCAACTCCTATCTGTATGAGTTGCATTTAGGAAAGGTGTCCAAGTAACAGGGTTACTGCAGAGCTGGGGAAGGAAATTCATCTGAAGCATCTACTGAAGGGCCCTGCAAGGCACCTTCATGTTTGGTGTTTGTTGAGGGGAAAGACAAACCCTCAGGAGCACAAATGCTCCTCCCAACAGCTTAGCAATGGGGGAAGAATTCAGTACATGTCTTCTGGAATGGCTGAAATCCCAGATGATGTCAGAGGCAGTGTCAAGTCTACCTTATCAGTTGTGCGTTGTCGTGGGGTTTACGAGGTAGAAGTTTTAGCTTTCTCCAGTCCAGAAACTCATGGAGGCTGGTGAAAGGGTCTTGAGAAATAGAGCACTTATCCATGTCGTTCCAGACTTCCACTCCGACCAGGGCTACGCGAATATTTAGTGGCCTATAGAACTAATGAGAAAAAGAAAATAGAAACATGGCTCTAAAACCCATTTCAGACCACAGTGGATTAAAATATTTCAACAGAAACAAAATATGCATATAAACCCTCCTTGCACAGGCTGAAATTGTCTCTTCTCCAAGGTAAACGTGAACACCTGACAGGACTGACTGAGAAAATAGTTCCATAAATTACAGAAGACAGTTCTGACCTGAGTGAATACCTATAAGACATTCAAAGAGATCCAGAGACATGCTGCTTTTCTATATCCCACCCAAGTTTGCTATCTTCCATCAAGATGAAATGCTGTAACTATCTTCACACATCATTCACAGCAGTGTTCTCAGCACAGCANTGCCAGGCCTTCAGGGGCCCTGGCAGAAAGATGGGGACAGACTTGTGAGCAGGGCCTGTTGGGACAGAATGAGGGGTGATGGTTTAAACTGAAAGTGGGGAGATTTAGACAGGAAAAAAATTTATACTCTGAGAAATTTTGGACACTGAGGATGGTGAGAGGCTGTCCCAGGCTGCCCAGAGAGGTGGTGGCTGCCCCATCCCTGTCCCCATTGCAGGGGAGGTGGCCGGGGCTCTGAGCACCCTGCTCTGGTTGCAGATGGCCCTGCTCACTGCAGGGGGTTGGACTGGATGCCCTTGAAAGGTCCTTTCCCCCCGAAACTATTCTAGGATTCTATGATTCTTCAATTCTGAAGAAGCTTATGACAGATGACTCCATGTCTGCCCTCCACCAGTGCAATTCAAAAGGCAGAGGCAGCTCTGCTGTAGCACACTCATGGTTCAAAGTAATAGGTGAAAATTTATCCAGAGTCATTGAGTCTTGCTCAGAGCAGGTGGAAACACATAATTTTGGCACTGTGGGCTGCAGACACTATTATCCCACTGGTAAATGCCACAGTTGCTTATAGAAGGGAGCTGGAGCAGCATTAGCAACGGAGCAGAGATAACAATTCTAATGTGAGACTAATGTGAAGATGGATTCAAGAATCGATCAAGTCCAGATTTGGCTGACACTCTGAGAAAAGCATATACTAGATCTTTGTCTTGTTTATATGCATTACAGTCATTTGGATAACATTGGCATTCACTGAGCATAAATTAAGGATGAAACATAAATATATTATAACATGCAAAATTAATTTTGAGCAGGTAACGTATAAACACCTGTCCTCCAGTAATAAGTCAGCAAGACAATTATGGAAGAGGTGGAGGAGTCTTCAGCAGCTTGTTTTTAATCAAGAATGCTTCTCCTTGAGTTATTGCCCTTGAGGTATCACTTGATTAGTTCTCAGCTAAATTAAGACTCCCTCAGTTATAATTTCACTACTGGCCTCCTAATTTTTTCTGGTCTTACTGCGCAACAAAAATAAACTTTAATTTGTTCAAAAAGTACTGTAGAGGACTCTTAGCCTTTATTGTTTATTGTCCAGAAATTGCTTCAAATAAACTAAAAAAAATCGGTGTCTATTTCCTTCTCACTCAGCTGTCAACTTCTGCTTCCTTAAGCACTGCTTATTTTTAATTCTGCCATCTTCCTTGGGCTATGTATCTTACTAATCTTATTTATTATATCTTATTAATCTTATCTATCTTATTTGCACAGGACCTTTGTTGGCATTACAATTGGGCCATCCCTTGCTGCTGCTGCTGCAAAGGATTTGGTTCTCAAAATTCCTCCTCAAAATAAATCCTTTTCCTATGGGCTGTTCTGGATGTGATTAGCCCCACCATCTTCCCAAGTTAATTAAAACCTAGGGGTAAATTGTTTATCTCCTTAGGGATAGTGCTTCCAGAGATACATGCATCCCACATACAGCAGAGCAGAGCTCACAGCTCAGTGTGTTGAAGGGCATACTAAAGTTTTAAGTTTACTTAAAGGACTTGGAGAGAAGCATTGCTCTGAAATACTGGAGGAAACAATTTGGAAGAAGCAGGGTTAGCTCCTTGGAAAGGTGAGTGGATAAGGAGATGTGGGAAAGGTTGGGAAAGCTGCAGATCTGAGCACGGTAGCTTTGTTAAGTTACTGGTAGAAGAAACAGATTTCACTGCAACTTCCTTCAGAAAGTGTAGTAAGTTTGGGAATAAAATGAAATATGGCTCATGTTCTTACCTTATCAACATAGTTTGCAATTTCTATCAGCCTCTGCTTAATTTTCTCCACATCCTTGCCTTGTCTCTGAAACTTGGAATGTAAAGAATCAATGTACTAGCAGCACAAATACCACAGATTTTCCCCCCAGGGCCCACCTTAATCTGCCAGCATTGTTAGTGATGTTTGGGAAGCACACAGTGCCATCAAAGGCCACTGAAAGACTCCTGATGGCTTCATGAGACCATGCTCTGCCTCGGAGCAAGTAGAGGCTATGGGATGGGATTTTGGTTCACACTAAAACATTTTAAAATCCCCAATTCTTACATGGGGTTTCTTCAGGGACTGCTGTTTTGTGAAAAAGAAAATGCTCTTCCATGAGCAGTTTGGGATTGCAATTCCCTAACTAGCAGTGTTTGAGTACACTAAAAAAAATGCAAGTAGCAAAATAATTCAAACCAAGATTTAGATCTTTGGCTGTGATTCAACTCATGGGAAGATTTCTACAGCCAGTCCTGGTTACTTGATTTGAAGCTGTCTTTGCAAACCATCAAGGAGGCAGTCGTGGCTTGTGCAAGGGGATGGTAAAGTACTGCTTCTAAAGTCAGTGGAGGATCCTCCCGTGTCTTCTGAACAGTGATGGCCCCAACGAGGGCAGAGTCAATACCAATGAAGTCTTAATTAGCTGAAGGAGATCAGATCCTGAATCTGTGTTTGCCTCTTCTTCAGTTACTGACAGATTTCCCTGTCCAATTCCTCATGAAGCATTGCAAGAAATCTTACAATTGACTATCAGTGTTGTCCTAGCTTAATAGGGCCTTCCATTGCTTAGTCCTAATTAGGGGAGAAGATTTAGTTTTGAAAACCATCACGTTACTGTCTGAAGCACATTAGTTGCACTTCCATGAGCCACCCGTTTCCTACCTCAAGTTTCTTACCTCACGATTATCTGCCACAATAACAAGCTCCACATACTTGGTTGTCTTCAGAGTCTCCCTCTTGTACTGCCAAAAGAGATGAAAAGAGGATTTTATTTCTGCAATAAGTGACCCTTGGAATCAGCTCTGCCTCAGTTCAAGAAAGTGCTTGCAAGAGGAGAAACACATCTCAGACTTCCAAAGATTTCACTACAGATTAATTTTTATTCTATTCCTTCCCCTCATGGGAATTTTCCTTGTATCTATTACAGCAGAAATAGTCTATGAGGTACTTATTAAAAAAAAAAAAAGAAGAAAACCCTAGGATTTGATCACCTCTCAGCTTTCTGCAGTTGAACTGTGTGAGCTATCTTTCCTCACAGGAGAATATCATCTCTAGCAGAAAGACCTTTGCTATTTCCAAGACACATTTAAAGAAGTGATGAGATGACTTTTAGCAAACATTTCACACAATAGACAAACTGGCTGCTAAGAAAAATGAGAGATAAAGGGATATTGAGTGAAGCGGAGAAGCGATCAAGTGGTCAACTGATAAATGATGTAGGAAGAAAAAGCCAAGAACAAAAACTGCAGAAAGAAAAATGGAATGAACAGTCAGTGTCTGGGGAAGCAAATTAATACCCTAAAAGCAGAAAGCATACATTTAATTTTGTATCTGTATATTCATATAAAAGAGCTGGTCATGCTACTTGAAGTTCTAAAAGCAGGTCTAAAAGAATCACAAAGAGATCACTGAGGAAAATGAAATGATTTTGTAATAGCATGAATCATAGCCCAGCTCCTCTGCTACCCTAAACTTCGGTGACCTATTAATGTCTGTAAAAGTTGTGTGATTTACAGCAGCTGAGCGTCTATTTTATCATTCCTCCCCTGTTTCTGGAACAAGGCAGTTAGGGAAAAGAGGTCCCAGCAGTATATCTGGTCTTCATGCCTGAATGTAAGGAGCTTAAGCAGATGTCTGAACTACTAATGACCTGAGTCATTTAAGATTTAGTCTTGAACTAAACCAGTGCTTTCTAACCTAAAACAGGACTACAGGTTTTTGAAGCAAACTGATCCAAGGCAAAGGCTGTGCTGGACATCACCTTCTAACCATATTTCACAAAGTTTTCTTCACGTTACTGAAGTGTTCCTCTTTTGTTTTCAGCAGGTTAGTGATTTTGAATGCTTGACAGATATAACCTTTAGTAACTCTGACTTTCAAACATCTTTAAAGTGTTCCACAGTCATCAAAATACTGGAAAAAACTTCCATTTGGACAGTATTTCTGAGCTGAGAGAGCAGGAAAAGCTTAGTAATGCAACATCAGTGATAGAAACAGTTCACAGCATCACACTTATTGGGGGGCATATGGCTAATGAGCTCTGGTAGACATTCTTCCAACTCTTCTGGTACTGGGGGTCTCTGTCACCTTTTTGTGCTCTACAGGAGGCAGCCATCAGCACGTCACACATCATGGTGTGTGTGCAGACGTGGTGCACAAGCACATGCCCACACAGGTCACCAGCAGTGCCTGGTGCAGGGGAGCAGGACACAAAGGAGTCAGCGTGTCCCCTCCTGCTGCTCCTGGAACAGCAGCAGATGCAGTTCAAAGGGCCTACCATGTCTCAGTAGACTTCAGTGGAACTTACAGTGCTCTGGCAGAGCTCAGTATACCTCCCTAGAAAATATATCAGACATGACTGAGATGCCACATAAGGCAAATCATAGAATGGTCTGGGTTGGAAGGGGTCTCTAGTTCTGACCCCCCTGCCATGGGCAGCAACACTTCCCACTAGACCAGGTTGCTCAAGACCCATCCAACCTGTTCCTGAACACATTTGGTGATGAAGCATCCAAAACTTCCCTGGTAACCTGATCCAGTGTCTCAGAAATGGACCACGGGGGTGGTGTTTGTGATGGAATTGATCTCTCAGACACTAAAAATCTAACAGAAGCCTAAAATTCAGTATGTGGTCCTGCTCAGAGGTGCACCCCCAAGGTGCCTCTAGTCTGCTTCCAAATGAAGAATAAAAGATGAGACATGAAAATCCAGGTACAGAGATATAAGAAGAGCTCTGGTACACCAGTCAGTTTAAACCATTTTCTTTTTACCAAGAGTAACACTGTTTGGACTGCAGAAAGTTAGCCTGGGAGAAATTGGCTAGCAGGGTACAGTCACGTAAACCTCTGGTGACTGACTTGCATAATGAATCCATTCCTGTGATTTGCCCAAAGGCTATGTGCATTCGGTGGATACAACATTTATTTGTAAAATATACTTATTTGTGACTTCTTTCAGCTTGCTTTCTGCAGCCAGCTGCATCAATGCACAATCCGTTGCCTGAGTTAGTTCTTCAGAGCTGAAATGAAGAGTCAGCAACAGAGCCATGATGGATAAACATGATGGGAGACAACATGCTTTGTTCCACTGATTCCTTGTCTTTTTCCCCTGCTTCTACCACACATGGTCCTACCACAAAACTGCTGTCTCATGCTGCTGTAGCCCTTCCTCAGGCTCCCCTCCTGGGACTTGGCATGGCTTGGATTCACACTGCAGTGTTGCAGCCTCTCTCTTTCTCCATGATCCACTTGCCCCAAACAGCTCACCTGCCTGACCTGTGGTCCACCAGCAGCACTGCAATGGCTTTTTTTATGTGACAGAGAAGACGCCACACTGCCAGGGCTGCCTTATATCCTATCTCAGTCGAGCTCAACACACTCCCTGCTGCAATTTGAAGGTCCACTGAGTTAGGGAATGATCTGGTGGTTATGGAGACCCCGCTCCAGTAGGGCACAATGTGTCTGCACACATCTGCTACTGTACCTGGCTTGCTCTATTAAATCTCATGTTTGGATCTGGGAAGCTGAGTCTGCTGTTCATCCCATCATTTATCTGTGTTTAAATCTAACTCAAAGACTTTGTAATACATTGATCTTACATTTCAGCTCTGCTCAATAAGAATTTAGTGTAGGTAGTTGAGTGAAAGGTCAGGGAAAAAAGAAAAAAAAAAGGAAAAAAGCCCAAACAAACAAACCAAACCAAAAATCTCCCAACCAAACCTGTCAAGAACAGCAAAATTTTCATCGCGCCCTGGACCTGAGACTAGATTTCAAAGTAATTTGGAGCAGCCTTATGTCTCCACACTTTGCAGGTCATCTTTATTCAGTATATCCTGACAGCCTACTTAGCTGATGACAACACTGAAATGTGAAAACTCACTCCACACATTACATTTGACAACTTTCAAAACTCATGCATTAGAAGCGTATCCAACATACTCATTATATAGATTGTACCTAGCCATATGAAGTGACTGCTGACAGGTTTTATAATTATGTCCACTGAACCACAGCAAATATGTTTTTCAGATATTTAAGGTGAATTCTGGCACATAGTTGAAGCCATCAGCAGAATGTGAGGACATGAGGGTAATAGTAAAATTGGTTTGATGGTACCAGCTATTTGTATGTGCACATTTTATTTCAGTTTCTTAGTGTGACATTGATTAATTCAGTGAAATTCAGTCAGAAGTCACAAAGATTTTGGGGAAACCTTAATAAAGTTGTGAAAAGTACTCTCTCAATGCTTTCAACCTACACACATTTTTAGAAATATGCTTGGGTTGTGCATAGATATATCATTTAATCTACCTAAAATGTAAAATGACTTAATTCCACTATGTAAATAATATCCAGGGATGATATTTAGGTTGTTTTCCTTAACACAAAACATGATGCAAAGTCTTAGCAGCACAGATGAGTATAAATCCCAATGTGTGACATTTAATAAATTCTGAGGGCAGATTTGTATCATTGTGTAATTTCTGAAGCCCCCAACTAATCTCTTCTACCCTCCTCATCCAATATATAGATGAGCTTATTACAGTATTTCCTCCTCCTGCTTTTTAGCTCATTTCATTTCCCATGGTTTCCATTAGCTAGATGCACTTCACATTAAGTGCATTTTGTCCTACATAAAAGCAACTGCCATAATACATCTGTAAAATAATATGGTGAGAATTTGTTTTGTCTGCAGAAGATACCTTCCTGGCAGAATGTAAAGGTTCAAAAACCTAATAGTAGCAAAGCATCACAGCTATCATATTCTCCTCCATCCTGGGTGGGCAAGAGCATTTCCAGACCTTTCTCAGTGTTCTTATGGGGGTCTTAAATTGTGGCTATAATCATAAATGAGCCCAAATCTATTCCCATAATATTACCATAAAGTTTTCTGTGTCATCTCCTTACCAAAAATAAAGTAAAAAGCAAGTTACACATGTAGGATCAAGAGAAGTATTAAAGCTTTAGCAAATCACATAAATTTATGGCTTGGTTTTAAGCATGCATTTAAGCACAAGAAGTTGTCTACGTGGTTTAGTATTTTGCTCAGAGGGGACTCTTTGTAACAAAGAGTTAAAGCAGGGAGTAGTATGGAAGCACTACCAGAGGTGTACTCGGCAAACCAGCAATACAACAGCGCATCATCCACATACCCTGCCAGCTTGAGACTGGTGTGATGTGTCCTTGTCATCAGCTCCCATGGCAGAGATGCCCAGCTGGTGGCCACAAGATCCTGGGGCTATTTTCAAGCTCTCTGCTCGGTAGATCTTGTGTTCATTTGTAGCACCTTCAAATGGCTCCAGAATGTAGCTTTTGTTTTCAAATACAATAATTCCCCTGTAACAGAAGGGAACAGAGTCAGATGCCTGGGTTTTGAGAGCTCACGTATGATCGTCTACAACGAAGTTACAACAGCTTTTCATCATGACAGAGGATGGAAAAAGCAAAACGTTGATTTTTTTTTTGTCAAGGTTGAGTGGAGCAGGAAATACTAAAGCTGTGTATTTGTCACTGCAGCACTCTATACATTAAAAGAAGCAGTGGCTCAAAGAAAATTTTCCTCTTCTGAAGTGCTGTGATGTAGAGCAAAATTATAGTTGTGTTTCTGTGTTTTCCATTCTCCCAGTGATGCATTGCCACTGCTGAGCGGAGCCACGACACCCGTGCTCCTGAGGACCTATGGCAAGCAGTAATGACCACAAAGTGTGCTGCAATGCTTTTGTGAGAAAAGGTACAGAAAGAGTGGAAGTATTCATTAGGATCTGCGGTGTTCATTACACCTTTTAAACCAAATGTTGATGCAAGCATCCATTCTGCCAGATGAAAGAGCCATTGTGGTATCAAAAGGGATTATTAAATGTTGCCCAGTGGGGCAGCAGACCAGAGCACAGGTATATTAACCAGTGGATTCCTGGTTAACTCATTCTACTTCCCAAAACTAAAAATTTTTAAAGCAATACCACCTGCTCTTCAAAGATCTCAAAGGTTTTCCATCAGTGAAAGCAGTCTCATTTTACTACTTTAATCTACAGTATGCAAAGAGGAAAGAGAGCCTTGGGAAGAGATACAACCCCTTGCTGCAAGAAACTTGTGGAAGAACCTGGGACACATAGACAATTCTGGGTTCACGTGCTGCCTGCTAACCAAAAAACACTCTCCCTGGGTACTCCAGAGAGCTCACCAAGCAAAAGCCATGCTTGGGTTCTTGTGCTGGGTCCTGCCCAATTATTCCAAGCTGCTGCAGTAAAACAAAGTTGACAAAAGGTTGAATATCATTCCAATTCCAACAATGATCTCCAACAATACTGCTGGAGTTAGTAATTACAACAGCAACTGTAGGACCAAAACGTTGAACGACTGCTGTACTCTACATCAGGACTGGCATAAGAAGGTGTGAAGGAGTTTTACATACAAGGCTCATGTAGAAGTTAAGAGTAAGGAATGTAATATTCATGCAGCTTGCATCCCAAGCACACACTGCCAACCACACAGGAGGGTCCTAGGTAATTCCTACATCGAGATGGACATCAGGTTTTGTTGGGTAACTGTGTGGCCAGAGAAAGGCACCTTTTAAACCCCCATTCTCTTTTCCTAAGCTAGGGACAAGCATTTGCTTATGGGCTGTTGTGAGCACCCATCAATTAGACACTACACTGCATTACTAATTTCTTCCTTGTCTTTAAATTATGAAGGCATTAGGCTATAAGCACTGGCAAAAGTTCAGCAACAATAATTACAGTCTACTTACCTAGAATTCCATGAAACTTTTAATTGGCCAAGGTATTCTTCCACAATTCCTCCTCTAAACTGCTCACTACTGGCTCTGTGTGCTATTAAACAGCTATCACTTCCAGCCCAAAGCTGGCTCTATTTTATTAGTGTGTCTTTTTGGTGTATAAGAAGTGTCTGCTCTTTTTATTTCTCTCTGCACTGCAACAAAGGGAAGATACTAGAACCATTGTGAGTCTGATACGTAGCTCTGTACAATTCTTCTTCAGAAAGAAGAAGAAGAAAAAAAGGAAAGAGAGAAAGGACCCAGAAGCCCATTAATGACACCATAAAGATTGATTTAAAAATAACTAAGTAAAATTATGTGGGAAAAGCTCCCCTGGGTATTCTATCCTTAGAGAGATATGATGAAGGAACTCAAAGTCTTGGGCCTCCTAACCAGTTACCTGAAATTTTCTTTCCAAAATGACTGCACAGTTTTGCTCCAAAACAGCATTAGCATCAGTTCAGCATTTTACTGCTAACTAGAACAGCTAGGAGTCCAGGAGAGGGGAAAAAAAAAGCAACAAAGGCCTAAACCCCATGACATTAGAGGCTGTCCAACAGAGTTTGGAGGAGCCTGTTACTGATCTGAACCAAGAGTCAGGGTCTGATAATTCATTTGTAGCTTCCCATCAGGTAAGATACATTATTTACCCATCTCACAGGCATGCTGAGTAGGATGGATCACAGTTGGAAAAGCAGGACTGATTTATCACAGCAACTCTTGTAGCTCCAGCCAGGATATGCTATGGTGTGCATGACATATGAGAGACCTCCAAGCAGGTCACCCCGTGAGTTGAGTAATCTTACAGCCTACAGCTCTAAATTATTTTCAGAGCTGCCTTTTTTCTTGAAGAATTTAGGAAACGAGGGCAACATATTCCCTTTACTCCGATAATCAGCAACTCTGTAATCAGCACAATCAAATCAGGATTGTTGTCTTTCCCTTGTGCAATTCATCATTTAATTTTGGAGGCAGCTGGAACCAGCAGTGGAGGCAGAGGTCTATTAGTCACTGTTTGAAATGGGCCAGCTTGACCATCTCCCTTTACTGACAACTCAAAAAAACCCATAAAACCACAAAGGGATTTATTTGTAATGTTAAAATTTATCCTGCTTAGAACATTAATTTAAAAATTATAGACATATATGTTTTTCTTTAATTATTTACTCTAGAAAGGGAGAGACTCAGCAG
Organism: Chloroceryle aenea; assembly: GCA_013399075.1. Classification (NCBI taxonomy): domain Eukaryota; kingdom Metazoa; phylum Chordata; class Aves; order Coraciiformes; family Cerylidae; genus Chloroceryle; species Chloroceryle aenea. The sequence goes on along the minus strand of VWZY01013496.1, from coordinate 330,856 downwards.
TATCCTTTTAATGGGTAAAGCTCTCATTTTTTTTCTTTCAAAGGCAGTATCTTGTGAAAAGTCACAGCTAGAACATGCCACATCAAAGCTGGGTTTCCAACGTACCCAGCTCCTGTCTAAACTAACTAAATAACCACTTCTTCACCCATCATTTTCTTTAGCTGCAGAGGATATGGACAAACGATCAGAAACCAGAGTGATTAATTTTGGTTTCTACTGAGCATGCCAGAGCTGGGGCAGCCTATTCAGCTTGTCACTGAGACTCCCATCCCAAGGGACATCAGGAGCCTTTAAGGAACAGTTCCACTTTTGCATATGAAACAATCCCATGGTAAAAAAATAAAAAAATAAAAAATCTGCTGATTCAGCAGAAAGGAAAATACACTTCTCATTTAATGCACACTTATCCTTTGAGTGCTGCCTACAGGATATCAGCACTTGGCTTGTGACCATCTGTAATAAGATAATGAATATCAAATATGAATTTTCTTGGCCAGCTTTCTGGTTTTGACTAATTTACTTTTCCTACAATTGCATTTTTCCTCCGTTGATCAGTGCCAAGCACAGCACCTTAAAAACGTAACTTGTCAAAAGCTACAGTTTCTTACCTTTTCTTTTTTTTTGGAAGGGGGTGGCAGGATTAGATTAACAATACCTGCCAGTCATTCAGTGCTAAGAATTTGATGCAAATAAAATAAATCCATAACTACTTTTTCCTTCCACTTATGTCAGGTGTTTCAAAACCCCCTCTGTTACTCCTCCATCATTTCTATGTCTTCCTATGAGCACTGCTCTCTCACCCTCCTGAGTCAGTCTGTGCTCCCTGAAGAACAAGATGGTGCAACTTTTCCATTTTTCAGGAAGCTTTAATGTTACATAATATAGTGTTTTCCAGTGTGGAAATTAGTATCTTAAACTACAGCTCTCCCACCAAAAATCCCCTTGGGTTTCAGCCACTCTGCGAGTACTCCAAAAGTGGCTACTCTTTAAGACCAGCTTGTACTGAAATCTGTGGGATTGCTACCATTACCTCTACAGGCAAAAGACTACCAGAATTCCCAAGCTTATAAATACTTGGGAAAAATGCAATAGAAAGAATACATTTTTTTGGTCTGCAGGTATCAAATTCATGGCATCTGCATCTTCCCCAGTCCCAAACCATGCTGATGCTGGGAAATCAGAAAGATCTCGCAAATGAGCTGGGCAGGAAAGACAAGAGACAATTTAAACTCTATTATCTATAAACTTTTGAGCTGTCCTTTTCATCACTGGGAGCAGAGAGGGAGAAAAAAAGTATCTATACCATACAACGTGTCCAGACATCAGTTCACAGGCTCCGAGCCAACTGGAAGCAGCTTCAGTGCGGTCTTGAGGCTGAGCTCATATTTTACTCCACCTCTCAACAGGATTTGAATGCTGCTCATGTCTGCTGGTCAGCAGCAAATTAACCACATCCACGTTGCTGCTGATCAGCTCGAAACATGAACGACTCCTTGGTATTTTCCTACTGTACACCAGTATACTCCATATGGCCACATAGGGAATGTGCATATGGGATGGCTTATGATGGGAGAACTCTCTCCATCTCAAAGGAGAAGAAATTAAAACCTAATTTAAATAATTAATTTGTTATTAATTGCCTTTCAACTTGCCAGGAATCTCTCAATGACAGAAATACAATTTGACAGAATAATTCCACTACTTAAATTGTCGATAAAGTCAAATGTAATATTTTTTTTCTGCTTAAAAAGAAAAAACAACCCAAAACCTAATGCAAGGCCAATTGTATTTCATAAATCAACATGCCTTAGGAAATCTCAAAATATAAATGGGATTTTTCTTTTCCAACTTGTCAGCAGAAGCAAAGGCCCTGCCAACATAAACCATCAACACATACTTGTCTGAGAAACTCTGATGCTGAAGTAAAACTTGGCTTGGACAGCATCATATGAAACTGTTATATATTATTTTGCTGCACTATATGGGAAAGGCAAGTAAATCAATAAATCTGATATCCATGAATGCAATTAAACATTTGGTTTTAATGAAGCTAAAAGTTATACTTGTTTCTAAACAATAATAATAAAAAGCTCTATTACCACTGGAAGAGGAATGTAGATGTTTTCAGTTTGTAAGAAATTAATTAGGCTACAGAGGGCTGTCATGCTCACACACCACAGACACACATTAAGTCTGCCTCTGTCCACAGACCCAGCGAGAGACTGTGCAGTGCTCGTGTGCCACCTAAAAATCTACACGACCTTCATTTCATCATTAATGCTACAGCTTCATAGTAGAAGGTCTGATTCTACAGCTGTACCATTGATTTTCAGGAGTGGTTTAGATTAATAAATGACAGAATTGGAGCCTTGTGGCCCTGAAGTGTTCTTGCGATGCTCATGATGGAGATGCAGCAGTTACTCGCTGCAGTGTTTCTCAACGTGCATGGTATCAGAACGTGATCTGTAAAGTGATAGGGCATTTCTATTTATTTTTCTTATACATTCTACATTCTCAGGACTTTGTACAGCAAAGTCCCAAGCAAGTAAGCAGGCAAACAAACAAAAGGAGAAGAAAAATGAAGCAATGAATGAAAACTTCACTTTTGGTCTGTTTTAATAAGTTGCAGATGAATGCTATTGGGATAAATGAACAAGATGATTTATCGACTGTTTTTCTAATGGGCTAGGTGATTGTTAGACATTTTCCAAATGGTTTGGTCATTCTTTAACTCTAAAGGATGGGGAAATACAAAGAAGGGGAGCTGGACTCCAAAGGCTGAAGTACTCCTGCCTCCACTGCTGCCCCTGGGCAGCCTTGGACAGACAATTCACCTCTTTCCACAACAGTTCCCCACCTTTAAAATGGGGTAAATTTTAGCAACCACAGACATCAAATATCTATTGATAAATAGTATCACACAAGAGCCAAGCAATACCCTTATCCTACAATACTGCAGTACATCAGGATTCCATTAAAATAACACGCCTGACCCAAATCAACAAAGGGCAGCATCTCAAAGGGATGTTAAAGCAGTAGCAATATAGGGGTTTCATATCACAGTAGTGGTAGAGGTGTTCACACACACACACATCATTAGTCAAATACATTTTATTCCAGCCAATGCCTTTCATTAACCTGAAAATATATTCTATAGCACAGTGTCTAAAATGTCATACCCAGAGACTACTGCAGCGCGCACTTAATCTTTTTTCAGTGCAAGACAGATTTGTCCAGAGTGAATGTGTGCTGGTCTGCAACTTTGATGCCTGGAATTTAAGCAGGGAGTTACTGGAATTGAAAGTGATAATGCAATTTCATGTCCAGCATTTGGGTCTCAAGAACCAGTAATTGTGTTATCAGAGAAAGTGTCACATGTGAGCTCAGCTAGGAGGGTGACAAGACAGACCAAGGAAAGCAGAGAAAAATGAAGAAGGAAAGAGATGTTGGCATCAGAGCCAATTTAGTGAGCATATTTTATAGCACTGTGCAGCAAATGACCTAACAGTAGAAGGCGGCTCGATTCACAGAATGTCTTTGGTTGGAAGAGACCTTCAGGATGATCTGGTCCAACCTTTGACCCAGCACTGCAAGCTCACCACTAAACCATGTCCCTGAGCACCAGGTCCACACGCCATTGAAATGCCTCCAGGGATGGAGACTCCACCACTGCCCTGGGCAGACCGTTCCCAAGGTTGAGGACCCTTTCAGGGAAGAAATGTTTCCCAGTATCCAGCCTGAACCTCCCCTGGCTCAGCTTGCAGCCGTTCCCTCTGGTCCTGCCACATCTCACCAGGGAGAAGAGGCTGTTCCCCTCCTCACTCCAACCTCCTGTCAGGTAGCTGCAGAAAGTGTCTCCCATCAGCCTCCTCTTCTCCAGACTAAACAACCCCAGCTCCCTCAGCTGTTCCTCACAGGACTGGTGCTCCAGCCCCTTCCCCAGCCTCATTGCCCTTTTCTGCCCACGCTCCAGCACTTCTATGTCCTTCTTATATCCTTCAAACTTGAGCAGCACATTAAGGCTCATAGGATATTTTTTCAAGTCACGAAATGTATTAAAAGATTTTTAGGTTTAGTTTTGGGGTTTTTTTAAGTTGTTCCACACAGACTTGATGGAGAAGGGGCAGGCTCAAACAGCTGGGTACAGATCATCTACCACACTTGTCCTGGTAGCAGCAGTGATGCTTGGGGGATTACTGTGCACCCAGGGAGAGCACGCACACAGTCGTCAAGGAATGGAGATAATCTTCATCTGAGATCACAGAGGTGATCTTCATCCAGGAGCTGTTTACCACTTGAACAGACAGATTATAGGAGCACTGAAACCCCAGAAGCTGGATGTTTTCTGACATTAAGCTCAGAAATCTCCAGTAGTTTCACGGTCAGGTGAGTTACAAACCATGCGAGATGTTTATATGAACTCAAAGCTCTTCAGAAAGCATGGAGAAAAAGCACACATCCAAACCAGCACTTTTCTCAGCTGGGATTTCCTCCTAACTTCTTTTCTGGATGAAATCTCCCCTTCTGTGGGAAATCGTGCTTGAGGAGTCAGGGGGAATATAACTTTTTTTCTCACTGGTTTCCTACTTCCATTCCTTTTTTAAACAGTTGATGTCTGGAGTGTCATATTTAAATCCTCTCTTCAGCTGCCTGTGTCTGGGATGCAGTGGGTTCAGCCAGACCCTTTGAGAAATGGATGGCTCTACTACTGGCAGCCTTGTGTAACATGACTTTGTAATCCCATTAAAAATGACTGTCTATCCAGTTCTGGGGTCCTATCCCCATCCCCATCACTGTGGACACAGCGTCTTTCAGTTGCTGGTGGGGCTGGATGATGACTGAAAACTTTTTGTATGTGTGAATGGGCTTATTATCTAACAACTGGGTAACTCTGGCGGATTCTTAGGATTTTTAAGATCATTTTCATGTTTCAGAAAGAAAAGGCTTCCTGTGAGATTCTATCCTTAAGCTACTGAGGCATTTCTGAGAGCAGCTCTCAAGCTTCCCCCACCAGAGAGGTCACTGTGGATGCCTTTGAACTGCACCTCCCCGTGCCAACATCCTCTGCCAGCCCCTGGACCATGGAGGCAGTGCTCTTCTTCAGGCTGCAGTTTTGTGTGTATTTGCTAGGTCACAAAGAGAGTAATAGGGGAAAAATCATCCAAGTCTCTACGAATTTATCACAGAAGATGTGTGTGGTGGCTGCAGGCCAAAATTATTTGCTAAAAAACTAGAGAAGCCCCCAAGCTAGATAAACAGAAGGGTATTTCCTGAGGAAAGAAAGGAAATGCCTTGACTTTGTCGCACCTTCACCTTCCCACAAGCTTTTGACAGTCTAATGGGCTTTCTTATCCAGATGGAAGCGCCAGAAATCCTGATTACCTATTGTTCCCATTTCGTGCATTCAGCATTTACTGTCTCCTCTGCACCATTCAGCTCTTCCTCCTCCGGAGGAGCCAGCAGGATACAGATTATGGCATGATTATATTCTCCTCTAACCTGCATTTTCGGCAGCTCTCCGTGTCAATCTAGGTATTTATGCCATTGTAATCCTACGTGAAGCAAGGCACTCAACTGTTCTATCTGAGAGGATGGAACGTAGTTGGAATACATGTCTGTGTGTAAAAGTCTGCTTCTCACTTATCTTTATACCTCACCCCCTCTGTCTGCCTGAAACACATAAATTAGTCAAACCTATCTTAGTTTGCAGATTTCACACTCGATTCTTCCTGTAGCTCATCGTAGAGGAATCGTGTCATATTTACAAGCTCATAACAGATCTCAGATGCTCGACCGTGTGCCTGCACTGTAAGAAAGAAGTTCATGGTTGCAGTAGGTCAGAGCAAGGTGGCTGCAGCTCAGCACCTTGTCTCTGGCCATCAGCAGATTCTTAGGGGTAAGATACAAGAATGTAACAAGCACAGCCCAGTTGGTACCCCGAGCTCTGGCAGCACAAGTGTGAGGGACATCTTTGTGCTAGACAGCCCTGGAGAGGGTTCTCCACCTCCACTCCTCAATTTTTCATCTTTTTTGAATCTACTGATACTTTTTAGATTGACATCCATCTGTGACACCCACAGCTTCATTGTGCAGTGAATAAAAAAGTTCTTCCCTTTGCTCTAAAGTTTCATTTCATGTCTCCTAATTTTGGGGTTGTGAAAAATATTCGGTAATTGTCCCCTCTCCGGCATGACATTCAACCTCATTTCATCATGTCCCTATTCTCCCTCATCTCCTTTCAAAAGTGACAAATCCTAGCCTATTTTCTCTCCTTGGATAAAAGCTGTTCCATAGCTTTGATCATAATTTTTGCCCTTCTCTGTACCTTTTCTGGATATAATGCTTCCTTTTCTGAGATGGGGACGGGGAGGGGAAAACAAGAACTGCATGCAGAATTCAAGATGTGAGTGCACCATGGATTTATGGAGTGGTAATGAGGGGTTTTGTTCTATCCTTTATTCCTGTCTCAGTAATTCCTATGATCCTTTTTCCTTCTTTGACTACTGCTGAGCACTCGGGCTTCAGAGCATGCTGAAATGTGGAACCTATTCTTCATGACTAGTTTCATGTCTTTTAATGAACTCTCCTAATCTGGGGGAAAAGACACAGTCCCTACCTATCCACCCCTGGAACACTGCCCAAGGAGCCTGTCAAGTAGGAGTGGGAGGATATTGAGATTTCAGTGAGGTAACAGCTTGCACTTCTTTTCATTAGATGTTTTTCAGATGCTTAAACTTTAGTCCCATGCAACAGCTGTGTGAGGTAGGTAAGAATCATTAAATGAATTTCACAGATGGAGAAACTGAGACAGAGAGATTTGTCCAATTTACTTAGAAACTGTCACAAAGCCAGGAACAGACCCTGAGAATGAGACCAAGCTTTCCTTCCACCGGCTGCTGCCAATGAAATGGCTGCTCCTGGGACCATCTTCACCCTGGGCTCCATGGCCACATCACATCTCATGTCTCTACCTCTGCAGTTTTCAGTCTTTATCACACCATGGAAAAAAACAAAAGAGTCCCTACTCCAGAAAGCAGTGGACCAGGACACCATCCCATCCCATCCCATCCCTAACTATTCTTTCAAGCTGTAATACCAGCAAAGTTGCCAGCAAAAGTAAGCCATGAACTTGTTTTTGAACTGTCCTATTTCTCCTCGTATTATTTCAGATTGGATCACAGACTGGTTTGGGCTGTGCATGGATTTTCTGGCTCACAGGTCATAAGCAAGGTTTGGTATCATCTGGTGCATGCCAGCAATTCATTGCAGGGCTTGTGCAGACAACTCAGCCTTGATTTGCCTGTCTGTGACCCTGCTTATGCAGAGATGCCACATGGGGAGCTGTGTATATGGATCAGCCTTGAGTTGTCCCTACATCCCAGGCCAAACAGGGCCATGCTGCAACACATGAAGAACCAAAACCTGAGCTGAGCCTTGCACTTCCTCAACAAATGGCATGTCCTGAGTCTCCGTTCAAACTACTATTTGACTTCCTGAGAAAGTAACATAAGGAGAGCTTGGAGGGCTTCAGTGGTGGTTCCATCAACCACTTTTCACAGAAATCACAGAAGGATAGGAAAAGACCTCTAAAGATCAAGTCCAAACCCCTGCCAGAGCAGGACCAACATTAGGGTAGATTATGTATCCAGATGGCATCATCCAATGGGGCATAGTTTTGCCACAACCACCTGGAGAGTTTCAGCTACAACCTTGTGTATTCAAAGTGTATCATCAGTCACGTAAACCAGGGAATAAAAGTGCTGAGGTTTAGCTTAGATTTTGGGAGTCACCTCTCCAATGCTCACCCATATGGAGACCCTTCCCCTTGGTCAAGACATTGGCCAAGGTGACTCTTCTAAGATTGAGAACCCTTAGCTGGAGTGGTAAGTGAGGATTTAGCATCCTGTAAGTTTACAAACGTGGGTGATTAACTGACACGTGTATAATATTTAACATGCTTTCTAATTTGTTATAGTGTACTTTGGCTTTTAAGTTGTAGCAGTGCTTTCTGCCACTGTACCCATAAAAACCTGCATTAGTGGAATATTAAACTTAAACAGATGGTTTGCTTGCCCTTACAGTTAAACTTGTGAGTTCAAATAAATAATTTGGTTAAACCCAGCAGTCCAGTCTCCTTTTGCCACAGGTTGGAAGGGACCTTTCAAGGTCATCTAGTCCAACCCCCCTGCAGGGAGCAGGGACATCTGCAACGAGATCTTTCAACCCAAATTCTCAAGGGATGCATTGCCACAATAATTGTTTGGTACAAGAGATGTATGGAGACCTGTGGGCCTGATTCTGGAAGATACTTAGTGCTCTTGGGATTTACCTCAGCTACTTGGGATGTCACACCACCTGGACTTTTATTCCTAGTAAGTTTTAATGAGAAAGCCTGGATGGTTGAAGGAGCTGACAGTGCATTATGAAGCCTTTCAGACAGACATCAGTGGCTCAGATCAAGCACAGGTAATGACTGGAAGTTATTACTATTGGCTAGCAGGCTGTGAAATGAGTTTTGTGGAGTAAGTCAGCAGGCACCCTTATCACAAACTGGTCTCACTCATGGACACTGTCTTAACCAACCTCAGCAGTGAATGCAGCAGCTAAATGGGCACGGATACTGAGATATGTCCTCAGTTGTCCTCCTGCTAGAGCAAAACACACGTTGGCAGGGAAACTTCTCAAACTTTGTACAGGAAAAAGATGCTGCCACACTTTTTCTATGGGGAAGGAGCCTACTACTGTCAGCTTGCACTTTGGGGATTTAACTGCAATAGTGCCAGGTTGGAGAAAAATGTCACTGCCAGCATATGTTGCCTTGATGTACCTGACTATCTACACTGGGAAATGACTCTGAGCTCAACAGTGGTAAAAATGACTCTGAGCTCAACAATGGTAAAAGGAGCACATTAGAGAAGAAACTGCTTTTAATGAGGGGAAGAGTAACTCCCCTTGAGAGTTCTTAATTACATAGGTAGCTCTGGAACAAGACCCCAGTGCAGATCCTGTCCCAGATGATGCAAATTTTCCTGTGGACCCTGCAGTGATGAAACCCCTATAAACTGCTGAGCCTGGGAGAGTGACTGGTGAATGCAGACTGCCATGGTCTGTACAAGGGGTTAATTAAACTTTCTGAAGATGCCAGCTAGATACTGAAACACCTATAAACCCTCTCTCTGTGGGAATGAGCCACAGGAATCCCATCCACTAGAGAAAACAGGGAGAGGGCTCCTGGTAACTCACTCCTTGCTGCTGCCTGTCCCAGAGCTTTGTTACAAAAGCCTTGATAATATCACTATTGCACAAAATGCAGAATCGAGGAAAAAAAGACTCTAGCTAAAGACTCCAGCTACTCATGCTGTTTGTAGATAAATTAAACAAACCCAGAAAAGGTTGAGACAGCTGGAAATCTGACAGGAAAACTGGGTTTTCCAGGGAGAACACTAGAGCCAATTTACAGTTAATTACTGTGATTTGGAACAGCTCTGTGAGTAAATAGCAGTCTCTGATTGTCAAAGTAAGGAAGATAATTGTTTCCTGAACTGTGTCCATTGTGTATTTAAAATGTTGTCAGCCTGTTCCTTTCTCAAGCTCAGAAGAGGTTTGGTTTTCAGCAATGTGAATCTGCTAATCTTCTGTTAACAAGAGCGAAAAATCCTAATGCTGAGCATCATACCTGCCATGAACACAGTTTATTGAGCTCTACAGCTATATTTATAAAGCAATCTCGCCCAGTGATAAGGTTGCTGAATGTCACAGAGGTTTGCAGCTGCAAAGCAGTCCTGCCATCACCAGTGAAACAGCTTTGAGAACAAGGACTGGAGGGCCACCAGGCACTGCCAGCCCAAAACTGAGCCAAGTAACATGTTACGAAAGGGTGTGGAGAGAGATGGGAAGCAAGGGAGAAGGGACATCATGGAAAACCCCAAACTGCATTATCTATTTCTTTTTTTCCCCCTCTTCAGAGTAACTAGAGTGAAAATGTTTTTACAGAGATTTCATCAACAACTGAAAACCAGGCATTGATAGGGTTTTTTTAAAGGCATACCAAAAACTCAGCAGGTACTAGGATGGTTTCTTAAGGAGCTCAAATATGACAGAAATATTGGCTCACCTGAGTCCAGAGCAGGTACTGAGACTGACTGATGAGTCGGGGTACCCTCGTACGTTGCCGTGGTAATAGCAGTGACCCTGGTTGGAAAAACAGACAAAACATTTCAAGAGTCAGAAGTGCTCTTTGCTTTTTAGTTTCCTGATGGGTTTCTATCCCCTTTATTTCAAATTATTTAAGGCAACAGCATTCAGAAACACACTGACATCACCTTTCCTCTCCCACTGTATTTAACAGTCCAAACAGTTCCTAAATGGAAACCTTGGGTGTTTTTCAATTCCCAAGGGTTAGGGATGGTTTTGTTTTCTTGTGTGTGTGTTTTGGTTTGGTTTGTTTGCTTTGTTTTGGGTTTTTTTAAGAGGAGAATGCCATTGAAATTGCATGACCAACCACCTTATTTTGTGTTATTTCATTTAAAGCTAAAATAAGGAATATTTTATAAAATTAATCAAATGAACAAATCAGCTGAAACATTTTACTACTTTCTATAGAGCCACATTTTTATTGAGGCCATTTACATCTTTGTATGTCTACAGGAGGCAGCTACATATAAAGAGAAGTATAAAAACTGAAGGGGAAGGGAAACAGGTTGGAAAGGAAAACTTTTATTGAATTACGCAACCGAGTGGCTGCGTGTTATTAAGAACAACCAAGAATCAGAGGGTCTTCTATTTTGAGAGGCAACAATCCAATTTCCTTTTGTGGCTAGGTTATTGTATTTCCTTAATAATCCTCTGCTTGCGAAAGGCACCCACAACAGAGATACTTTCTCAGCACATTCACATATCTGTCTGGAATCAAGGTTAATTTTATTGTTGACTAAAGGTTATATTACATTCCCAATTATGTGACTGGCTGGGAAGTAATGATTGTGTCACGTCCAGCATTTCTTTTCTCATGGCTCCTTTGAATGCCACCTAGAAACTGCAAACGCTGTTGTAAAAGGTTCCTATCTTATTAGTGCAAAGGAAAGTTATCACTCATGCCTCATCCTGACAGGCATCTCACTGTGCCTTTTTATTACTCAGTTCATTCACGTCCATCTAGCTGCATTAATTAACCTTTTCAGTTTGGGGGCACGGCTTTCCCTTACAATGCCTCACGTTGCAGACTTCTAAAGACCACCTTGATTTTGTTAAAGAAAGCAATAGCCATGAAAATGCTGGGCAAGGTGGAATAATTCAGCTATGAATCTTCTGCAAATAAGGTTATACCATGAAAAATATTTATTTAGAGCGTTTGTATTTCCAGCGGAACCAACTCAACACAGAGCAGCAACATCTGACTTTCTAAATACAAATCTCAATAGCTTTTCTCAGGGAAAGAAATGACAGAAATGGGGTAATAGTGTTTTACTCTTGGGTATTTTTATCATCAGTACTCATAGTCAGCAACACATTAGCAAGGCTAAAGCCACAATAAAAAGCAGGAAGTCATAGAGTGAATTTTTGGGGCATGATTGCTTCAGTCACAACTGCTATGGATGTCTAAGTTTTCAGCATGAAATGGACTATTTCATTATTTTACTATTATCAGTTGCATGCATTCAGTTGATGAGACAGAAGAAACCCAACGCCCTCTGCCTCAGCACTGACCCTTGTACAGTAACCCTGAAAGAGTCTAAACCCACAGATGAAGCAGGTTTATTCTCTCCACTTAAAGTGCAAGTTCAGAGCTCTTAAGGAGGCAATCTTTGGGGTTCAGTATCACCAGTGTTAAGTAGAGTCCTCACTGAGATGGGGAGGGCGAGATGTCATCTCATCCCACACAGGCTGCTGCTGCAGCCTAGCTGTCTTCATCAGAGAGTGAATTATGGCAAAGGTCCTGATTTCTTTCCCTCTCCACAGACAACTTGTCATTTTATTAACTTTGAGCTCCTTGTTGTGGCCCATTTCACAGCTTCTCTGAGGTCTCCAAGTTGTATGATGCCAAAGTTCAACAGCAAAGATGTAAACTTATCAGACCATGGTCTGCAACTGGACTGGCAGAAAATGGATTTCTAGCTCAGTAACTCCACTGAACTGCAGGGTATTTTTTTTTTTCCAATCACATCTTTTTATCCTTGTAAACTAGTATATAAAATAGATGACCTCCTAAAAACAAATAATTACCATGGCTGATTTGTCATACTTAAAACAACGCTCTACCCTTACTTGAGATCATTTAATACATACCAGCTTTTGACAACTGCAAATTTGTCAAGTGCTATAAACCAGAAAAATAACCTAGATGCTGACTCGTGTGCTAGAGAAACTCCTCCAGTGACAGCTCCACGGACCTGACTTGGTTTGACCTCCAAGCAGAATTTGACTAAGCAACTTTTCAATGGGAAATGGGATTTGGTTTCAACTCCCGACTCTGTTGGTGTCCTTGGAGAAGAAATGATACAAAAATAAAATCACAGAGACTTATCTTTCGTAAACCATATTGCAGCAGCATTTACCAAAATATGAATTCACTGATCTCTCAAAAAATATTGTAGGCAGCAAAATGCACTGTCAGTATTAATCAGGCCATTAGGAAAACATCTTTATTTATTTATTTTAGTTAGGGAAAGTCTTTCTATCATTAGCTGTACATGCTAATGTAGGTTTAATCTGTCAAAGACCTGTGTGTTTCCTTTCTTTCCTTTTACTTCCTTTAGAAGTCTCTCTGGCCTTTCTGTTTCGAAAACAAATGACTATTTTCTACTAAGCTGATTTTGAAGAAGATGTGAGCATCCAGTGAAAAAGAAAACACTGAAAGCTTTCAAAATGATTGCTTTACTTGGGAGGTCTGGAGCTGTAATGAAGATACCTTTTCAAAAGTAAAATGTTATGCAGAGAAATAATGGCTCTCACTGAGACCAGCAAAGCCCGTTACGGATGGGAACGCAACGCACGATGCCTCTTCTGACAATGCCAATAAATAAACAAAATAAACATAAAAAATACTTTAAGGGGCTTAAGCAGATTAAAGATAAACTTGGTAATTAAAATCGCTGGCTGCATTGTTTCTAATTAAGGCATTTGTACTGTCAGCAGGCAAAAACATTACTGTCTTAAAGTGGTTTTTTTATGTAAAAAGCAATTTTTAACTAATGATTTTAACAAGGATCCCATTAGCCATGTTTGTATGTACATATACATAAACATACACATACATGTATATCTATAAGTCTGGTTTAAAAACTAAACCCAAACAACAAACCCCTCTCCCAAACCCCATTCATGACTTTTCCAATGCAGAAAGACACCTAAGCCTTCAAAACCTCTGATGGGAGCTTCTGCACTATAGAAAACAGAAATGTAGGGCTTTCTTCCTAATTGAACCAGGACTGTCCTCCACAACTGATCAACAAGGGCTGTATCTATTATAAAATGTTCATGGATGCATTTCCAAGAAGCTGAATAAATCTTGCAGATTTTAAGTCACCTGGTTAAAACCCCATGGCTTGCCTTTGAAGTCTCCCTAAACAGTCACGTGTAGGATCACAGCAGTCAAAAAGCTACTGGAGGCAACAATAAAAAGATCACACGTGGAGCTGTTTCATCCCATAACTCAGATCCTGGCAGAGAGCACTTTGGGTTTTAACAATGAAGCATCATCCACCCACGACACACCAGCCTTACCGTGTGATTGCGTGTGAGAACCACATCAGTGCCATCTTTCAAATAATGGGTTTCTGTGAAACTGCTGGCTAACAGGCCCCTGGAAAAAAAAAAAAACAAAAAACCAACATAAAATTAAATAAAATACAGCACACATAATATCAAGGCCACATCACCTTGGCTTTGTCCTTTAGCAGTTCCGTTTGAGATCGCGATCAAAGCCAAGCATTAAGGAAACAATGACTACCAGGGCTGTGTGTGAAATAAGGAAAAATAGAACTCCAAATACTGAAGATGTAACACATGAACACTTCCTTTGTTAATTATGAAAAGACTATGAGTTTCCAGGCTGCTTTCTCTTCCAAATCAGGACTGCAAGGCAGCACAGTTCTGTATTCCATACATTTTCTTAACACGTTTTACATTATATCTGAAATCTGGGCATTTGGGGTATTGTTAAGTAATGCTGGGTTGTGGAAAAGGAAAATGTTTTCCCTATGTTACTTATTTTGCTATATAAGCTGTTGAATTCATCAGCAAGTGGCCACCCAAAGACTAGTTTAGCTCTTGGTAAATGAAACAAACTTCTTCCATTGACACTGAAGGAAAAACAGAAGTGAGAGTACTGGATTTACTCTGATCATCTGCAAAGGATATTCATGAATGGAAATCTAACAACTTGAAATGATGTATCAGGAGACAGTGAAAGACCATGTCTACGATGGGGTGTTTTGTTCTCATTCTCTCTACACTTTCCCTGCTGCCTTTGGCCACAATATTAAAAAATCTGGATTTCCAATTGGCATTCTCCAGAAATCTCCAGAGAGGGATTTGTGTGTGAAAACTTTTCCTTTCTGATTAGGCTCCTGGAATAAGGAAACCAGCATCTAGCTTCTTTAAAAGAAAGCAGCCTTGCTATTGATCTGTTTTTCAACTCCTTAGCTAAAGAGCATTTCTAACAAGGCCAGAAGGAAGAATAATGTATTCATCTATACAAAGAATACATAGTCACATTTACTCCTCACTTAAGTCTTAAGCTATGCTCCTCAACTAACACTTACTAAAGAGAAAATCCATCTTTAAAAGCTTCTGTCTTAAGGTGGGAGGAAAAAAATAAAAATAATTAATTATTATTAATGGGGGAAGAGAAACCAAAAAGGCAAGGCAAAAAGATGAAGATAACAAAGCCCCAACACAATGAGTATTCAAGCACAGATTGTCACATTACATTTTTCAGCTTTTGAGAAATATTTGCATATTAATAGATACTGAAGGTTAAAACAATTCAGTGGTTGGTGGGTTGGCCAGGAACTGCTCTGGATCTCAGCCAACCACTACACCTAGAGTAGGATTTTGTTGCCCAAACAAGCATCTAGTGTTGATTTAGAGACTCTGTATATTTATTTCACCAACCAGATCCACAGGGACACCTCCCAACTCTTGTGGTGTCTCAAAAGGCACTTGACACCAACATTTATCTCACCTCTTGTGCCTGTCTCCTCTGGAGGGCTTGATTGAAACAAAGCATGCTCTATCCATGATTCCCCATTATCAGTAAGAGCAGCTGCTTTCTCAATTATTGTTATTATTTCTATAACAACACTGCTAAGTTCTATGCTTAGCAAGCACTAATTACCTACGTAAAGGCAAAAAGTAAGATCCTGTCATTGTTGAAGCCAGCAGAGTTCTGCTGTGCACTTTTTGGACATAGGATTTCATACAGGATACTGGAGCAAACTGAATTCATGGGACAAAACACAGGCAAGGGATAGGGTAACAGATATACCACAAGGGCAGAATGATAGAGCAAAACACTCACTTTGTGCTCTGCTATTTCCCAAGTGTTTGTCAGCAGTGGTGATAAAGGTGACCTTTCTGCTTCTGTTCACTCCACCCTCAGACACAGGTTTTGAAAATATTGCACAGATTCACAGATTTTCCTACCAGAAGGGAGTGCTGTGATCAGCAATCTGTCCCGCTGGATTACCTAGGTCATTTGACTTGAATTCATTTTCTACTACAATGACCGTGATGGAGCCAGATCCATTTTCCTACTCTACAGAGTCCTTGTCTAGATCTCCTATGACGAAGCAGCTATCACAAGCCTGATATGTTTTTAGCAGTTAATTAAGCTCAATGTAAAAACACTGCACTTTCTGTCTAGATTACTGTGTCAGCATTCAGTTTCCAGCTGCTGGATCTTATTCCCTTGCATCGATGCTTCATTGTCATTTGAGTCATGGACAGTTCTACTTACTCAAGTGAGGAAATACAGCAGCTAAACAAATTCCTGGAGTAGCTGTCATCAATCTCCCAATAAGGATGAATGTTTGCTATCTACCCTGGTGAAAATACCAGCTGAACATCAGAATTTGCAGTGTGAGTAGTAAAAGACTGGTAAGAACACCAGGGTGATGGATTCCCACTATTGGACTAATCCAATAAAATAAAAAGTATGGCCCAGTGTAGAAGCCAAAGTAGGACTTCAAATCAAGGAAATGTCATGCACCACTGAAGGGCCTTTTTAAGGAAATGAGAAAGATTTTTCAGTAGGCTGCATTAACACTCCTTCAGCTTAGTAACTAAGATAGCGTTGCCAAGGTATCTCAGAATCATGGAATTCCAGGTTGGAAGGGACCTCGAGGATTGTCTAGTCCAACCTTTCAAGGTAAACTCTATACATATTTATATGTAGTTTAACTGAGATGAGCCAGCACACTGTCAAGCTGAGTCTTAAAAGTGTCCAGTGTAGGTGAATCCATCACTTCCCTTGGGAGATTATTCCAATGTCTAATTGTTCTCATGGTGAAAATTCTTATTCTGGAGTCCAATCGGGATCTTGCCCGGACTAATTTGTAGCTGTGACCCCCTTGTCTTTTCCTCCTGACTCCTTGTAAAAAGGGAGCCTCCATCTTCTTGGTAGCCACCTTTTACATGCTGGGACATGGGAATAAGATCTCCCCTAAGCCTTCTCTTCTCAAGGCCGAACAAACCCAGTTTTCTCAGCCTTTTTTCATATGTCAGGTCTTCTAGTCCTCTGATCATCCTCATGGCCCTTCTCTGGACCCTCTCTAGCATCTGTCTGCATCTTTTTTGTATAGTGGGGACCAAAACTGAATGCAAACGTCTGTTTTCCTGCCACCTATGGTGCTGGTGGTAGTTTGAGAGCAAGCCAGAGGAAAGGTTTTCTTCACAGTGTAGAGGCTGGCAACCTCTACAAGACATGTTTGCAGGGAGCCCAACCATTTCTGGCAGGGAAAGAAGCTGTTCTCCCCACTTTCAAAATGCCTATTATGTTAAAAGCTGTCAAGCCATACAAGCTCGCAGCATTAGCAACCAGGGACAGCAATTCACGTAGAGGCATTTCTTGAAAGGTTATGAAAATGAAGTGTAACAAGCACTCAAAGTCCACAACTGAGTGTGCACCACTCCACTTTCCAATTATGGGAAGACTGTTTAACATACCAAACAATGAATTCAACATATGTACCTATCAGGTAATTTAATTACCCCCCTGCCCCCCAAAGATATGCAATGTAATGGATTGATTTACATTGCAGGTTTTGACCCACAGTAAAGGAGATTAATAGAGGAAAGTAAATTAATTTAGATGGCAAGCTTACTTAACCTAATTGGATCAATGTAATTCTGAAAGAGCAGGGATCAAAATAACATTAATGTATCACGACGCAATTCATCACCATGTCTGGAGTTTCCAGTGTTGTCAGCTACAGTGCTCAGCAGCACCAGATGATTATCCATTTTTTGCACTGCATGAAGAGGCAGCAACAAATGCTATCGGGAACTGCAACAACTGCTGGATACAATTAAAACAAAATCCACTGAAACACCACCACGACTTCCTCATTTGGCCTCCAAAGATGCGAAAGTGCCATTCCTGAGTGAAGTTATTTCTGTACTTAGTCAATGTGTTGTGGATTTTTTTACATTTCCCAGAATCAAATTAACAAGTAGAAGCTTGGATGGCCCAGAAGGACAGGTTTTATTCCTCCTGAGCTATGGGAGACACAGCACAGGCTTCCCCTTCCTCTGTAAATCAGCAGGAAGCTTACCTGTCAGTTTTGCTGAAACATTTTCAGGTGCCAAGTGCCTTCCACTAACCTAATCCTCAGGGAATATGATGAACACTATTTAAACTTCTAACAGTCACCTTTCTGGCACCCCACTATGTGAAGTCTTACGTGGTTTGTCTGGGGAGGGGAGAAATGTCCTGGTTTAAACATGTCACATTTTTTACTCAATCCATTTAATGACAGGCACGGTATTTTAACACACTGCCTCTCACTTGCAAATGAGAAAATCAGTCTCTGCTCTCCAGGCACCAATATATTATTTCAAAAGGTTATAATGATATTTCATCACCCTGGGAGAGGCAGAAAGACAGAGTCACAGAAGTTAGAGATGGAAAAAAAATCTAGCAGGTCATGCAGACGGCCTCCCTGGAAGCCAAGCATGCTATAGATCAAATTAGGTTCTGTCTCATCGAGCTTTAAGTGTCAGAAGCAATGCTGATCCCACCACTTTCAGAGGGAGATTACTTTGCATTCCAACAGATGTTACTGTCACGATGCGTTTCCTGAGATTCAGCCTTTTCTAGTTTTTTCCTAGTTACACTTCTTTCACTAGCTGAAACAATTGCTTTTCCTTCTTGGTACATGTATCACTCAGCTAGGTGCAGATTATTATCAGATTCTCCCTTAACCATCCACTTGCCAGGACTAGAATATTAGGTTATAAAAAATGGCAGGAACTGAGTACTTTTCATGTTAGTGCTGCTCAGGAAAAAAATCTAAGCATCATCACAGTAGGAGCACACACCAGGGTTTCCCTTGGTGATACAGGAGAAATTGGAGACAAAAGCCTAAGGAGGAAATCTAACAGTACAAAGGCTTGTTTTTCAACCTGCCTTTTGGGATAAACTTCTTTGATTGCCCTCCCTGTTCCAGGTCACCCTCTTGTAATACAGATACAAGGAGGAAGACACCAACATTGTTATCCATCAAAAATGGATGCACAAGTCTTTCCAAGATGCTCTGTGAGGCTAAAATGACACCCAGCAACCAAAACTCAACAGCACTGCTTGAAAGTCAAACAATAGGTTGTCTGGATGGTCTGGTACACATTTCTTCACCGTCCTGGGTGGCTGTGTGGCTCATTGTTATCACTCCTCAGGTGGTCTATTGTCAGTGCTAGTGAGAAAGCAGGGACCTGGGCTGCTTCTCTTGGGTGGCTGCTCTGTGGCATTCAGCACAAACCCACCCAGCACCCCCAGGGATGTGGGGTGACCCGCCTGCTGCCCTCAAGCATTAACTAGGACTTTGAGATAGGGAAAAGTGGAACAGGAACTGGAATGCTTAGCTAAAATCCCATGCCTGAACTAGGAACACCATAAGCAATTTCTAAAAGCAGCACTGTGTTTTCTTCTCATGGAGGAGTAAAGCAGCTTCAGATCTGAGCTAGAGCTTTGTCGACTGATTCTGAGGTCTGACAAGCCCTGGGTGCTCTGCATACACACAGCAAGACTCGCAGCACTGAGATTTATGATCTGATTTTTCATTCTGCAATACCTTATCCTCCAGAAAGGTTTGGAAATGCAGCCTCACCTTAAATCTTGTTTCAAATAAGGTCACACATGAACATCTGTTCTGAGGTCCAACATCACAGCAAAGAACTCTGGTTAGGAGGTTTCACAGGGTTGCTTTTAATGATATAGAGAAGGTGCTTTGAACCTACTGAGCTTTGGAGAGGAGCAAACAGATGGGGCTCTGAGTAACCTGTGCTGGCTGCAGACGTCCCTACTCACTGCAGTAGGGTTTGGACTGGATGACCTTGAAAGGACTCAATGATCTTCAGAGGTCCCTTCCAACCCAAACCATTCTATAATACACATTTCATGCTCTTAAGTTTGCTTTCCTGCTTCCCTTTTGTTTTATTAACACCTCAGTAGAGTTTCACCACTTTATGAGCTGGTGTTTTAGGAAGACCATTAAATATTCCTATGACTTCTTAAACGATGACAGTCAGCTGCTCTACCTCCTCTGTGGGAGGACTGCTCATAATAAGCCACTGCCTGACTCAGACCTGACTGTGGTGCTGCCCTTCTCCTCAGATATGCTGCCTGCAGCTCAGACAGACATCTGACCTTTACTTATACTTGTTACTCTTTCTCCTCCTTCCAAATGATAAAAGTGCCTATTTTCTCCCCCATCCAAGTCATGCCTCATTCTGTTATACAAATTCTTACTAAAAGCCCTCCGGCTACTCATTTGCAACCTTGCCTACAAATGGGGGAGGTGAGGAGAGTGAAACAGGAGGACATACAGGCAGGTATAAAAAAAATACCATCTAGACCTCTGCCTACTGACACTAGTGTACTCCATTAATTTTTAAGCATCTCAATGCAGCTCATTTTGACCTTTTGACTGGAATTAGTTGTTACTTCTTGGGTTGTTGCATTTCTTTGCAGGTTTATCCAGAGGAATAAACAGGTCTGTTAAGCCTGCTACTTCTGCAGAGGTGGTCTCAGTGCAAGACCCTCCTGATACTCACAAAGGTGACATTCAGAGATATGTTTTTCAATTCTTCTTTCTCATTACAACCTAACGAGTGAGGGAAGCACGGGTAATGAGTTTCCCCATGCACAGGCACCTAACATCATCCTACCCACAAAACCACCACATATTCTTTAAACACATCACATTCTTTCTCCTTGTTTAATTATCTTAAGTGATTTGAAATGCTTTTGGACATTTTCCCATTGAATGTCTCCACTTCATAATATCCTATCTGCTACACTCCAGTGTGCTGCCATAGAGGGATTGCAATGTCATAATTGAAGAACCTGAGAGATTGAAATTCGCAGAGCTTAATTAGCACAACAATTCGGAGGGAAAAAGGGGAGCAAAATACAACTATAATAGCTGGGAAATCAACCAAGCATCCAAAGTTTCAATATTAACTCTATGGTAGTAGCCTCTGGCCTATTTCACACGATCTGTAGACAGACAAGTTGAGTAGAACATACATTACATTTGGAAAATATGGCTCTGCATTTTTACCCAGTTCTTTTGCTGCAGAAATTCATATAAACCTGAATCTACTGGAGGCCATAATAAAATCCCACTCCCATCCCCAGTACAGTATCTGGTACAAGGAGAGTAAATTGCCATAAACACCCTACATCAAGAGCAAAAGCCACACTCTGAGTTGCCCCTAAACAGTGTGTTGAAACTTTCATTGCTAGCTGCCCTCTGGTGTGCTAGGGATAGGGAGACAAGAGGGACAAGCCCAGCATTTAAAGCCTACAATCATCCTCCCTTCAGACCTACAACCAAGGGAGAAAAGCACCTCCCTAGCTGGCAAACACCGAGTGATCGAGAGCTTTCTTGTCTCCTGCCCGCTTGGAAAATAAACCATAAACCTCACCTCCCCAAACTTCAATAGAAAAAGATTGAAATGAAATTAAGCACATCGTCAGCCTCCCGTGCTGTTCCAGGCTCCCAATGCACACCCTGCTTCCATCACTCATTGTAATGGTTTCGACAAAGATTTACTTGCCAAAACTGAAGCATTTATTTTATCATTCTAAATCCAAAACGTTAATGAAGAGACTGCTGCTACCCAGTGTTGCAATGAGAGAGTGTTCCCCTTTGGAACAAGCTAAATGACATGTTTTTCTACAAAGCAGATGGGTAAAAACAAGTCATCTCCCTAAAAGCTTGGCCAAACCCCTCAGGATAGCGATAATGGGACAGCATTAGGTGGCCATTAAGGGAAGATGGAACCCACGCAGCATGTGTGGGAGAATGAGAAGAATACCAGCAAGGTTTGCTCTGTCTTCACAACAGAGCTTGGAGACATAGCAAAACTCGTCTAGCAGAAAAGGGAATGGCACCACTTCTATAACCTGTGACGAAAACTCATCTTGCACACACCAAAAGCCAAAGTCGGAGCTGGTTTCCCAGCATCCCACCTGTGTTAACCTCAAAATTGTTCTCATTTGGTCTTTCACTGACCGACTCCAATATGCCAGAGCAGCATTTGACAGTTTTCAGCATCTCTCTCACAGAATTGTCCTAGGAGAACTCCTTGTTAGGAATGCTTCAGATTACCTCCTTGAGCTTCCTGGTGTAGCAGAATAATAGAAATCCTATTGGAGTGGGCCCAGAGGAGGCTACAAAAATGGCCAGAGACTGGAAGACCTGTCCTATGAAAAGCTGGGATTGCTCACCCTGAGGAAAGGATGGCTCTGAGGAGACCTTCTTGAAGTCTTTCAGTACTTAAAGGAGTCTATAAGAGAGATAGGGACAGACTTTTTAGCAGGGCCTGTTGTGAAAGGACAAGGGAAGATGGTTTGAAACTAAAAAGGGTAGATTCAGACTCGATCTAAGGAAGAAATTATTTACACTGAGAGTGGTGAGAGCCTGGTCCAGGCTGCCCCAAGAGGTGGTCATTGGCCCATCCCTGGCACCATTGCAGGGGAGGTGGCTGGGGCTCTGAGCACCCTGCTCTGATTGCAGATGTCCCTGCTCCCTGGTTGGACCAGATGACCCCGAAAAGTCCCTTCCAACCCAAACCAGTCTGATTCTCTGGTTCTGTGTTCTCAGTTCAAGTGGGAAGTATGCCATGAAAAGTAAAGACCTTCACTAAAGGCTCCAGAGCCACAAATTGTTGTTAGCTATGGAGAGATGTCAGCACTTATCGTCTAACTGATTTTTGATGGAAAAATCTAGTACATTTAGACAAACTACGTAGGCTGACTGCTTCACAGATCCTTTACCGTGTGAACTCCATTAAGTAGTTTTAACTCAGAATAATGGAAGTGGCTGCGAAACCCCGAAGCAATATGCCAAAAGTTAAAGCATTACGGCTGGAAATAACCACTGAACTACTACACCTCTGAAGTATCTATGGCAAAGATCAAAAGCACTGTGCACTGCTACGCTGCAGGCTGAACCCGGACAAATTTACTCAACTCAGTATTCAGAATTGGCTTTGGCTAGACTAAAGACTAACACAGCTCGGAAACTTCTGGCTCCCCATGCGTGGATCTGTTCCTCAGATGACAATACTGTGGTTGCTGATGAAATGCATACTTCCTATGATTATGCTTCCACTAAAACCCATACAAGATAATCTAGGGGCTTGTTTTAACACGCTGATCTTGCAGGGGGAATGCAGCATTAGACTTACAGATGTAGGCGACACAGAGAGTGACATAAAATCACAGCTTGAAAGATTCATCAGAAAACACAGAGATGTTTCATAAGCTAACAAGTAGCTGGATAGTAGAAAAAAATTCTTTAATCTGAGGGTGACAGACACTGGAATAGGCTGCCCAGAGAGGTGGTGGAGGCCCCATCCCTGGAGTCATTCAAGGTCACACTTGATGGGGCTCTGAGCAACCTGCCCTAGGTAGAGATGTCCCTGCTTGTGTAGGGAGGTTGGACCAGATGACCTCTAGAAGTCCCTTCCAGCCTACACCATTCTATGATTCTAAGTATGTATATCACAAGTGTCAGATATAATATTTTAATGACTTGTTTTCTAACATCACAGTACTGCCTTTCATAAAACAAATTCTTCATAGTCCCTGTAACACTTTAAGGATGGCATATTTTCATTAAATAGTAAGTTTGGAGATACTGGGCTGGAAAGCTGTCAAATTCTTTTTGAAATGTTTAATTCAATTAAATATGTCACTTGTAGCTGAATAAAATTATGCTGCTGAACAGACATCATTGGGTAAATTGTCTAACTACTTTCAGATGAATGTTTTTAGTCTAGTACAGAATTCAATTTAAAACACCCAAGAAAAGTAGTCCTAACATTAATATAACTTATAAATGTTGAAATTTAAGCAACTCCAATGAATAATCAGAATTTATTTAAATATAACTAGCAAAATGTAAATAGTGTTGTGGGATTACAAATGGTTATAAACGATCATCTGTAATATTTTTAGAAAACCAGGATCTTACATTAATGAGAAGTCATTGAGCCTGGGTTTATTCTTAGACTCTAAGCAATGAGCACGTCCTCTCCATATCTTATGATTGCTTTTGAGGGTGTGCCTGCAGGTTTGCATTTGCATTTTTAATTTAAATTAAGTTGTCTTGCCATTTCTGCCACTTTGTTGAAATATAAAATAGAATTTTTGACTAAACCCACATTTTTTTTTCCTTGCCACAAGAAGCCATTTCCTCTGCATAGGCTGAACTCCTCTTTCACTTGTAGAACACCACTGAGTTCCAGAGATAAGCCTTCATTTTGCCCTACACCTCCCTGTCTCTCTGACTAACCTTTTAGAACTCTGGAGGAAGAGGGCAGAGATGCATAAGGAGATTCTGCCATGTGTCAGAACCCTTTATGAGCCAATTAAACACAGCAGTTCCACAGCAAAGGACTGCAAGAAGACATCAGTTCAACACCTCTGACTGCAGCCAGGGGATGTCAGAAGGAAGGGCACGCAGTGGGGCTGGGCCATGAGGAGCCCTCAACTCCAGCAGCAAGTCAGAAATGCAAAGCAAAACCCCACAGCATCATCCTCTCTGATTTTACTTATTTAGGAATGGATTAATGTCAGAAATGGATTCTGCCTTCTTGCTACAGGAAGGTTTTTTGCTGTCCCCCAAGTCCAAACTTGCTTGTCCCTCACTTCAAGGGCATCTCACTGCACTGAAGTCAGTGAAGATGTGCTGGCAAAGAGCCTGGGTGAGAGAAGGATCAGACACTGTCTTTTAGCAGTTAAGACACAAAATTATAATTTTCTTTTCAATTCAAGGAAGTAATTAGTTTATAATAACATTTAAGATTTAGTTGCTGACAGAGATATGACACTTATCTTACATAAGTCATTTTAATTATTCCTACTAACCCAGACCTCAAAAATATTACGTAGTCTAGTCTAAACTAACAATGCCTTTCCAGATATTTTTGGTTCTACTGTCATTTGAAAAATTGATGCCTAGAGCATCAGCATTTATCAAGCTCATTATAGATTTCATCTGAATGACTACAGATAATTAAAAGTATGCTTCATTTTTATTGTAATGTTCTCCCCCCAACACTGCAAAGTAATTCTGTTGTTGCTCAGGGGTTTAGGAATTAATGTAGACCAGAAAATAAAGTTCTAGGGGATTATATACAAACTATTCATATATACAGACGTGAGTCAAACACACAGAAAGTAGATGTGCATGCACACATATACTGTGAAACATTTGCTAAAATAGTGTTAAAAGTGAATGGTTATTTCAGTCAGACAGCTTCAGACACTCGGGTAACCATCCTCTGAAAATCAGCCTTCTCCAAGGCACTTGGGTCCAGTGTCCAGCAGGATTCTGCAAACCCAGCCTTCCTGAGCTAAGATTTAAGGGATGCATTGAAAATGGTTTAATGATGTAAAACCCATTAGGAGATTTCTGAGCTAACTCAGCTGCCTCTGCAATGGGAACTGCATTATTCCCATCTACCAAGCTGGACTGCTGTAGAAATGAGGACATGCACTTCCACACAGCACTGAAGTAACAACATTGGTTTACATAGTTTTTTTTCTGCTATTCATGTCTCAGGCTATGTCCATCTACCTGCAACTGCTATGGGAATTGTTAAGAATATCCATATAAAACATACTCCTTTTTTTGTTGTTTTGACTGCTTATGAGTTTGCAATAATTAGTACAACACTGAGCTTGACTTGCACAAGCACAGTACATGGCACCTAGGAACCTGCTTTGTTCTAAGATCCTTAACAGTACTTCAATTAAATAACATCATGTATGATGAATTTTCCTTGGCACACCTTTATCATCAAAAGCTTTCTCTTTTATCTGACTTTCCCAGTTACTTTGAAACTAAAATTACCCATAAATAGCAATGGCATTAAAAAGCAATTACAGATACATGCCTTTTTAATGCCTCTATTACAATCCATGTTCTGGTAAATCAGAGAGAGACTACTTAATGACATAGGCACAGAAGAAACTCTAATGATTTAATATCAACATCCATGTGAAGCAGTGCTAGCAAGGGGTTGGTGAGGTCAGTTCAGTCTGAGGTAAGAAAGAAGGAAAAAAATAGACAGTGAGCAGAATCTGACATAAATATTAGGAAATGGATCTATATTTTATAAAGGCCAATTTATCCAAGACAGTTTAGGTTTTGTCCCACTTGCAGAATGAATTCACAGTGAATAAACCCTTGACTCAGGAGGATATTTCACAGGCAGATTTGGATTTTACATAAAATATTTAAGTATGTTTTAGGAAGGCTGGGCAGCAATGTAGAAATGTACCCCTGCCTATGCCTATCAGACAAAGGAACTCTTCACCAAGGAATTAATGAGTAAAAGTTTTGTCAACAGGCTTAAGACTGGATTATGGAATGGCAAAGATGAGATTATATTTTCCTGTCCCTTAAATTTGCCTCTGCCTGCCTGACAAGAGGAGGAGAAGGCAGTGCCTTGGACCAGGCTGTATCAGCAGTGGAAAACCTCTGCCCAAACACCATGCCACAAACTGGAGAAACCTAAACCCAGAGAACGTGGAGACACAATTAATGCCAGTCCATGTACAAAAGAAACATTTTGCCACCTTCACATTTGGAATACCAAGACAAAGGTTAGTTACATGAATGGGTAATATTTTTATTTTTTTGCTTTATCTCCTGGTTATTTCCAAACCACTCAGAATTATCTTTATTTTACTTGAGTTCCACTCAAGCCAGAACATGTTCCTCCATGGTTAATGATTTTAAAGGTCTTTTCTAACTGAAACAATTCTAGAATTCTATGTTGGACAGTATCCAATAAGGCAAGGGAATTTTTTAACAACAAGGAACTAAAAAAACCCCAAACCCTAGAACAAGTCCCTCCAAAAGAGTTTTCCAAAGGAGAACTGGCAAGACACCACAAGGGGCTTGAGGTAATCAATGTACAATTGTCCACTGCATTGCAAACACACACAAAATCTGATTTCTTGCACATTACTGAATTTTTACTCTTTATTTATGTCCCAAGAACTACATACCATATTTTATTGTTGATTATCCTACCTAGAATAAAGGTTGTTTAATTGAAGCTGGGCTCTGCCTTTAAGTCAGTACTAACAGGGAGATCATGAGGCTGTGCTGCACTGTAGGAATTAGCTACAATGCTTCCATACCAAAAAGCAGGAGATAAAATGTTATCAGTACCATGCCAGCTGCCCAAACAACACAGCACACACTGAAGGTGCACGGAGACAGAGACTTTCTACATCCTCCTGCTACCCAAAGCTGGACAAGCCTGCAACAGCATCGTTGAGAAAGGTTAGACAGAAAGCACACAGGACAGAGGAGATGCCAGGTTGTCAGGGAGATCTCGATGACACTGAACAAAAAAACTCTAAGCCAGCTCGGTTAATTGAGGGAACAGAAGACACAATCAGAGCTCCTAACAAAACATCAGGGAATTCACCAGTTTGGGAACTGTGTAATGGGATACTGAGCCTTTCCCCTCCAGACTTCTGCTTTTAATTAGATCCTTGTCCAAAATAATGGAAAGGTTTTTAGCAACCGATGGCTGATGTGTAGATTGCAAAGAATGAGTTGCTCTGAGATTAGACGGTGATATCATGGTAGAATACACTCAATCTAGCCCCATTCCCCTTTCCCTCCATCAGTTCTGCCAACTGTCTATTTTGTTATCAGCCTGAGCAGGAAGGAGATGCTGTCCAAATTCCCAACTCTTCTCTGGCTGTTTGGAGAATGGAGACAGAGCATTGCTGAGGTAGACACGCTGGGTAAGGTATATAAGGGTGCAGTAAATGTGGTTTATGAATTCTGCTTGCAAAGCTCATCAATGATGGTAGCCAGCACCTCAGACAGCTAACTAATGCAATTGAAGGAACAAAAGAAAACCAGAAATAAAGAGAAACACCTAGGAGAATCAAAGCATCACCAAAGAACTATGCAGAATTTCTCCTTAATATTTGTAGGTATTCTCCAGGTGTCAATAATGCCTTGGGACATACTTCTACTGCTTTGAATGTTTTTCTTCCCACCTCCTGACTATGTTTTATGGCAAGTGGTTGGGGTTTTTTTCTTAAAAAATCCACCTTCATTTCATTCACATTTTGGCCTCATTTTCCATGCAGGAGCCAGGCCCTTCATTTCAGTAATAAACCACGTGTATCTTGCCACAGCCTTTAAGTGGGGTAGAAGTTTTGGTGGTAGTGTTATTGCCTTAGGAAGAAGTTCTTTACTATGAGGGTGGGGGACACTGGAATGGGTTGCCCAGAGAAGTTGTGGATGCCTCATAACTGAAAGTGTTTAAGACCAGGCTGGATGGGGCTCTGAGCAACCTGGTCTAGTAGGAGGTGTCCCTGCCCATAGCAGGGGCACTGTAACCAGCTGATCTTTAAGGTTCCTATCACTCAAGCCATTCTATGATTCTAACATTCTGAGATGCCATTATTGAAATGCCTCTACTTGATTCTGCCCTTTAAGGCCAAACTGCTTGGTCCTGAATTTCCCCTTGGTCAGCTGCAATTTGTCACGCTCCAGAGGGTGACTATTCCAGCTGTACTTTGGAAAGTGCAATGGTTTGCAATTCACATGACCTTCTGAGACATGCTGTTTCCTCATATCATAATGTGCCAAAAGGGATGGATTTTGGTCTGAAGCCCAAGATACTGGGCTTTTTCAGCATCAAGAGCTATAAGGAAATTTTTCTTGGAAGATGGTCCTCAGTGCAGTTCATTTCTTTACCTTGATCTGATATAAATCTTCAAGAGTGAATCAACTGACAATGTAGCTGGTTTCATCAGCCTATTTGGGGCACACCTAGAAAGCACACAGGAAGCAATATTCCATAAATATTAGTGCAAATCAGCTGAACCTCATGATGTCCTACTGAGCTATGGTAATTCATATCTGTTGTAAGGGATACAATAATGAAAAATAGAATACAAAAGAGACCGGGTCCTTCAGTTCAAGTCGAGCAGCCAACAAATGAAGCTGAGTTTTGAATTCAGTGCAAGGCAATGATTGCAGCTTATGGAAGAAGAAAAAAGCCTCACAGCACTAGAATTCCAAAAATCTGTTCTCCTAAGAGGAAATTTTCTTATCCTTTCTGATGGATGAGAGTCTCAAAGTACAGTGTCCCCAAAACAGGAAAGCAACTGCAGCTACAGAGGCCCAAATCTGCCAAGACACAGAGAGCTCTGCCAGAAAGGTATTTTAAACTTTAACAAGACCTGACCAGAGACTGTTTGGCCTGTCTCAGCTTCCTGATGGTTGGAAGCTGGAAAGGTAGCAGAACCTCAGCAAAAATACCTGGAAGACCTAGGTGGCAGAAAAATAGCCAGGAGTGTGTCTGGAAGTGGGAGGACAGAGGAACATCAGGTTTTTTGTGAGGCTTCACTGCTGGACAATTTGCTGATATCTAAACAGTTTGAAAGATATTGTTTACTTGGAAGCTTTTCTAAACATGTCAACTTGTCTTGTGATTCTAGACCTCAATAAACATAAGGCAAAGTTTCCCCTGCTTTACATAATGCCCCTCTGTGTCTCCCTGAGCTTAACTCTCTTCAGGTTTCCTCCTTTGATGGCCTGTAAGCAAGAAAGTCTTATGATATTTTGAGATGCAAATGGATCCAGTAGGACGGGAATGACCAACCACCCTACCAAAGGGTCAGCAAGAAAATGGTCCTGTTTTCTAAGTTTGTTTGTATTTGAAGGATCCCCATTGCCAATTACAGCTGGCTGCTGTCAGAGAGCATTACCCCTAACAAGATCTCCAGAAACATACAACGAACATGATCTTGGAGTTTCTAGTACTCCAGATAAGTAGAAAGCTTGAGGACAGGGATACCATGCTGCCAACAGCTGTCATAAGTAGTATGGTTTCATCTTGTCGTTGGCCTAACAACTGTCTTTTCCTTTTCTATTTTGTGCCTCAGCATATCTTCAGCTGTCATAACAGATATGTCAAACAATACTACACTCCAAAATATACGAGTTCAAATCTCTTCTCAGAATATTCCTCTTCTGGCCTCTCAAAGGCAAAAGTCTATTTTCTCAACTGCAGTCAGTGCAGTAGTAGAACTAATTCCCTTGGTATCAGCATATCTTTTCCATAAAGTACCAAATTCAAGATGTCAACAATTAATCTGAAAGGCAAATTCATGTAAAATTGCTAAATCACAGCACTTATGTGCTAAGTTGCTATGGAAAACTTCCCAGCTAAAAGAAGAATACTTTTTGCTTATGTTTCAATGCCAAGGTAACAGGAAAATTGTGTTCTCCAGTCCAGACTGAGCGAATGTCCTCAGGCTTTTGCCCACCAGCAAGGTTAGGAATGTGCAATGCTCTTTTCAAGCTTTCCTACTTCCTCACAATTATATCCTCCTAGAATCAAAGATGTGAAGGATGCTCTACAGAGAAATCCTCAAGCAACAATTCAGTTGGGTAGATTTAAACACTTACATGAAAAAACACCCAAGATGGGGAGGAAGGGAAACTGTCATTCTAAGGGCTGAACATTCAGAGAAGGCTGCCACACATAACAAACACATTACAGGTCAGCCTGCACTCACTGATGGAGCTCTTGGTGGACTCTTCAGATCTTTTTTCCCCTATGCAACCATCAGTGTTTAGGAATCCTGTTCTCTCATGAAGACACAGCTCTTGTTGTAGCAGAACCTATTTATTGTAAAGTGTCAGCTGTGGATAGCCTGGAAAAAGAGAGGCTGACAAATCCTCTTTCTTGCTTTATGTCACTATGGTAAAAAAGCAGGTGTGCCATAGCATGAATATTTTATTTCCACAGAGAAATTATTTCCTCATTATAAGATACTAGCTGCTAGACACAGAGGATTTCACACTTGGTTGGTGTAGATGATGCTACAGGTCATACAGTAGCTTTCTGAAGCACAAAATAAAAACCTGTCTGCTGGAATCAAAACCCAAGCCATTGTCAACGGGGTCAGCGTGTCACTCAAATCAGTACAGTAAATAAGGTTTATCTGCAGGTAGAAGGAAGGAGGAAGGCAGCAGTGTTCAATCTAAGACAGCCAGAAACATATCTGATAATACACAGGAGAGCTAAATTGTGGCTGCACAGAGGTAGACATGCATCAAGTATCCCAACAGTGAACGGCCGCCAAGAAAATGAAGTCTAGTCTATTTAAATTGCAGTAAAGAGTATTTTCAAGTCTTCTCCTTTCTCTTTGTTTGCCTGCCAACTGTGTGTGGGGGGGTACAATTTCATTTTCCTGTTTTGAAAAACATCTCCTCCTCTTCCCAATGGGTAAAACCTACCAAAACTAAATAGGAAACTGCAGAATTATGGCTCGGAGCCAGCTGAGATTTCAGCACCCATTTAAGTAAAAACACATGCTTATTTCCAGCTCTCTTCAGAGAGGTCTTTAAGCATATGGCTGAAGCTTTTAAAGTGTTTTTTTGGGTTGGTTTCTTTTTTTTTTTTTTTGAAACTGTGATAAAAGTAAATTTTAAGAGAAGCAGCACTCAAGTGTGCAGGTCTGAGCTGGGAGCTGTACAGCACATAAGCCTAAGTTTTCTCAGGGCACTTTGTGCCAAGATGTTTCTATATCCAGAAAGCCAACATGCGACAAACAGGAAGAAAAAAACCCAAATGGTCCTTCATCTCCTTTGTGCACAGTTACTGCTGAAAACATCCAGACACAAGTATGACTCTTAACTGTGGCCCATTTAACAACCANTATTGATCCACCATTATAAAATGACATAAGGGTTAAAGTATAAAGAGGTACTGGCAGAGTTTCATTTATGGAATTGAACTATGATTGTATCTCACAGAGCGAAGGTGAATGAGTTCTGCTGTTTTACAGGAAGGCTGTTAAGGGAATTGAAGAGGATGTCTTAGCATAATGGTCAGTCCCTACTGAGGTTAAGAGTGGGAAGAGCTACAATAGACTTAACCCTTCTAAGTCTTACAAGAATAACTATCCACCATCCCTGAAACATGCACTGAAGCTTCTCAAGACAATGAAGAAGGGAAAAATAGAACTTAGAGGTCAGCTAAAAGAGAAACATCTGAAATAATACTTGAGTGGTCAATAATGAAAGAATGAAAAGAGAAATACGGGCAAGAACCCCCTTGGGTCCACTCCTAACTTTTTTATACAGAAGCACTCTTAGGAAGTTTCTTCATTTGTCCAGCTCCTTAGTACCCTCATCTGTGAAATGCAGTTATGCTCTCATGCCCCTGTACTGCAGATCAGCCAGTGGTACCTGTAGATCTTCACCATGAATGGAATGAATCGTGTATGGCAAGTATCTTCATCATGTAACATNAGAGTGCTAGTGCCCAACGTACCTATGGATGTGAGAGCACAACGTGGACTGCAGTGGCTCTTATGTCCAGGAATAGACAGAAAAATGCTGTCTCTTCTGAGCATTAAAGCAAATCAAACAGCAAGAGAAGAGAATATAGCAAGTGCAGCCCTATCCTGTCATGAAAGAAGACAGATGAGTTAGCAAAGTCATTCAGCAGGTAGAGGCAAAAAAATCACAATCTGGCATCTCTATTCTTGCTACTTTGCCTGCTCTCTTTCTCCAACTAGTCTAAGTGATTAACAAATCAGTGTCCTCTGACCACTTGGCTTCTGCCATCCAAAAAACTAGGCAGACCCCAAGCCACTGGACAGCAGGCTGATGGGTCACCAGCAGTTTGGGTTCAGAGGTCTTTATGCAGCACATGAGGTGAGGCGTTTCCTTTCCCCACTACAAAATCCTCATTAAAGTAAAAGAAAGGGCAGCTATAGAAAAGAGTTCTCCAGGCAGCCTGAAATCCAGTAAAATTCACTGGAGAAATTCAGTATTTGTAGAGAAAATGGAAGAGACAAGGATTATGGCTTGGAAAAAAAACCCAGGAAACTGGAGAAGCCTTAAAGAGAAAGCACAATTTTCAATCTTCTCCGTTTATTTAGAGCAATTTCAAACCATCTGGAGATTACACCAGCAAACTGGTGGGTTGCTTCTACAGCTTCTACCTGCCTGTCTTCTCCAGGCTAACCCCAGGTGCCACCTAACCCCAGCAGTCTCCAGTAGGCAGTGATCCCCATGACATTCAGGCTCTCCAGCATCTGCAGCCAAGCAGTGCAGACTAGCAATAGACATTGTGGTAGAGCACAAGGGAGGATCATTATCCTATATAAATGGTCCAAATCGTACTCTGAGGTGTCGGTGGTTATGCAATTTCCAGAATACAAGCATCTTTTCCATGTGCTTTCCAAAATATTCATAACCAATTCAAGCCAACCACTATGACTGCAGCTAGTTCACTATTTCTTACCACTTTGCACTCTACCATTACTACCTCAGGCTTCAATAACACCATGACTCAGTGTTAGACTTCTTGTAGGTTTGTAAAGTGCTGAGTCACTATAAATGGATTTAAAATGTCAACCAGTAACAGAACTGGATTTCCAATGGAAGCGTGAGAAAAGAAAAGAATGGAAGTGGCAGGACAGGCCATTATCTGCTGTAGTCTGGGGAGGGTGTTGATCCTAGGGAAAGGCTTTTGTAAAGATATTGATCCACCATTATAAAATGA
>VWZY01013496.1:282316-294296 GCA_013399075.1 Chloroceryle aenea | reverse complement strand
TAACAACACCAACTTCTTTCAAGTGTAAAAACTATTCTTTCACAAAGCATTACACAGAAATAAAAAATAAATAATAAAAAAAAAGCTGAGATTTTGCAAAGTCGTGTGTTTTTCAAAGAAATAATCCCCAAACTGTTAGCTTTAACATCAGTTTGTTTGTTCAATGAGAACATAGAGAGGAGCTGAACGTTACCATGTAAAATACATTAAAATTATAACTTACCTTTCCTATCTTCTGTATTTTTAATACTTGTTTAAAATGATACCCTGTTCTTGAGGAGGACAAGGCTTTCAAGGGGTTTGTACAGTGTAGACAGGTGCAATACAAAGCAGCCAAACCTGGATTCTGATATTTTTAATGACTATTTCTCCAGCTCTAAATTTGGCAATAATTCTATAGAAAGGGACTTTGACTGTTCTTGCACTTAGACTCTGATTTTGTCCTCTTGGCTGCATCTTACTGAAGAAAGCTCTTCAGCTTCCCATTGTACTCTGGGTCTCATGACTCTCCTCAGCTGTATTCCAGCCTTTCTTCCACTCACATGTTCGCTATTGTGTCAACCTGAATGGCATCCATTTGCTTCACATATTAGGAAACTGAGATTTTTAAAAGGCAATATGTGCTGGAAGTTCTGCTGCTGATACCAAAAGGCTCAGTTCAACTAACTGCTGAGTACAACTTATAAACTTAAACTGAGCTAGTGAGGCAGGCTAAAAGTCACAGGTAAATAATAATGATAATAATATAATTGTATTTCAAATCAAAAGAAGAAAACATGTTACTGAGTTCAATCCATCATCAAGGGAAATGGAGATTGGGTTATATTAAAGCCAGAATGTTTAATATCCCAGCCTTCATGAATTTAAGAACATGCCTTTGCCTGTCATGTCTTAAAGCAGAATCACAGAGGTTTCCATGTGCTTTAGTTTTCTATTAGGGCATATTTCATACCTCTTACCACTCTTCCTTTCTTTCCCCTATTATGAGATGGCTGGAGAAGACAATGAGCAAAGAGTGACTTCCAGCTCACCTACCCCAGTTTATGAGCAATATTATAGCATTATGTCTGCAGGGGTTTCACTAAGAGCTGCTTTCCCTGTCAAGAATGTAAGAGCTTAACTTGGATTGAGGAAGAAAGCCACTGAATTAGCATTTTCAAAAGGCTGAGACCTATAAAACAGTTACAAGCAAAAAGAAGTTTTGTACCTGTCTATTTGTTGGCACTGTTGGTGGACAACAGATCACATCAAGAGAATGTGATTTCATTCATTGATATGATTATATGCTTGATTTTATAAAGATGGTTACGTGGATAAAATTGTTGTAAAGCATTTGACCTAATATTGTACAGGGTACTGGCTAAAGATTGATGTAGAAGAGATGTTAAATGAAACAAGGATGGGAGAAGCAGGAAAATTCCCCTAAAAAAGGCCATAGAGAATGCTCAGTAAAGAATGCTCTTATTTAGCTCCTGGTGGGATTCCACAGGCTTCTGTAGCAGGCACTGTGGAACTCTTGCACTGAAAACAACAACTTGGAAGTAAACGTAAAATAAGCAGCTTACTGAGAAATGGAAGGAATTTCCTATGATGAGAAAGAACAAACTACACTGTTAATTGGGCTGCTTCAAGGGAGACGTCCGTGCAGCAAAACGCAAAGACACTGATCCATTAGAAACACCTCCATACGAGTAGTGGGTTTGGTTTTCTTAAACAAGTATGAATGGAGGAAAGAAGAGGGAAGCTTTTTCTCAGACAGCAGTGGCTGTGTAATGCAGGGCTGGACGTAAGCACATCAGCCATCCAAGCCTGGATATGAGAAAAAGTGGCCAAGTGAAAGAATGACTGTGACCAGCAGATTGAGGGAGGTTGTCTTGCCCCTCTGCTCTGGCCTGGTGAGGTCATCCCTTCCCACCTGTGCCCAGTTCTGGACTCCCCAGTTCATGAGAGACAGGGAAATACTGGAGAGAGTCCAGCAGAGGCTACAAAGATGCTGAGGGGCTGGAGCATCCCTGTGCTGAGGAAAGGCTGAGAGCCCTGGGGCTGTTTATCCCAAAGAAGAGCAGCCTGAGAAGGGATTTGACCAACAGCTAAAGGGTGGTTGTCAAGAGGGTGGTGCCAGACTCTTTTCAGTAGTGCCCAGTGATAGAGCAAAGATAAATAGGCACAAATTGGAAGACAGAAGGTTCCTACACATCATGAAAAATTTCTTTGCTGTGAGGATGATGGAGCCCTGGCCCAGGCTGCCCAGAGAGGTTGTGGAGTCTCCTTCTCTGGACAGGTTCCCAACCCCCCTGGACCCTGCGCTGCTGGGCCCCCTGCTCTGGGTGACCCTGCTGGATGGAGCAGGAGGGTGGCACCAGAGCATCTCCAGAGGGCCCTTCCAACCCCCACCATGCCTGGATTCTGTAATGACCCAAAATTGAGAGAATCAACCCCCAGGTAGCAGAATATTGAGGGAAACTGGTGAGTAATTCAAACTATAATTACAAGACCTTTAAGATTACAGCAGAGAACAGAGGCAGCTTAACAGCTCTGAGGGCTCCATAATGGAAAGAAAACCAGAGAAAAATACTGAAGGAAGATTGTTCTGTTCTAGACTAAGACTTTCTGGAAGGTCTGAGTTATGTCACCAGGCATCTCAGGGAGCTCTGTGGCAGCTGAGGGATGTCTGCACTGCAGAGCCAAGTAAAAAGCATGCCCCAGGTAGCTAATTCTGCCAATCACCCCAGCACAGACATGACTAAAGAGCATCCAGTGGTTTGGAATAAATAAAAGATCAGGGTAGATAATATAGCAGCTGGCCCTCATGTTCTGTAGACATCTGTGTGTAAATATCCAACATGGAGACAGAGGGAAACATTATTATAGCTCTTGCAATTGAGAACAAAGAGGCTAGATGCAAAAATATTTCAAGGAGAAAAAGGCTGCTGGGAACACATCTCCCAAGGCAACACAGCATGAATTAGGAATTGTGGATCTAGGACTCTCTGGCTGTTTTTACTGTACCCATGGAGGGGACAAACAGCAGCATATTAAGTGGCTTGGAGACTACCAAGGCACTTCTGATGCTACTAAGGACCACTGCTTTAAAATAAAGTTCATAATAGCGAGATCTCAACTTCTGTGTCATAGCAGAAGTTGAGAAAACCACAAATTTCACAGTTTTGAACACAAAGTTGAGGAGCATTGCTGGCAACAGATCTGGTGATTGCTCCTACTCAGATCCTCATTGAATTTAATGGCATCCTACTCAACCACTATTGTACGTGTTGTCTGTATGTACTACTCAGGTTATTATGAAGCAAGTCAAAATACGTAGCAGGAAAAGTTGCTTCTTTAAAAAAAACATGTATTTCTCTATATTACACCGTGGCCTGAACACACACAACAAAAACTTGAAAAAAAACCAAACAAATAACCCACAACAACAAAACAGCACACAAAAAAACCCCAACAAAACAAAGAAACAAAACCAAACACAATCAAAATGAGAACAATAAAATAACAAACAAACAAAACACACACACAGAAAAAAAAAACAAAACAAACACCAAAAAAACCCAAAGCAAAACCAAACCAGAAATCACAAAAAAACCCTCTCAGTCTGTGTATTAATTTCCAGTAGACTTTTGTTCAGCTTTAATCTGATTTCTCCACAAATACCACTGTTTTTTGTTTGGATAAACAAATTGGACATTGCTTTTCAAAGGGAGAAGGAGCAGATGATAGTGTTCAGTGGGAATGCAAAATATTCCAGTATAATGAGATAGTGCAGAGCATGAGACTTGATACTCCTTTAACAGAACAGTATTTCTCCGACAGAAGTCTCTCAAGGTTAAGAATGTAGAGCAGCTCCAATTTACGTGAACAAAATCTACCCTGATTCTCTGAGCTGATCATATCTCTTTGCTATCTCAAGCGTAATCTAAAAACATCAAAACATCTGATTTCCCTCTTCTCCCTTCCTCTGAAAATAGCAGTGGTGCTTTCAGGGAAAGGTCCATGAAAGAGCTACTGCTGCTCCGAGTTCACTGGTGATTTTCAAATGTGCTTACTTTGACAATGTATTTCTTCCCCGTTGGCTGGTTGGGGTTTGTTTTTTAATGTTTGAAAACCACCGAGCCATGTTGCTGTATATTCTTCTTCACTGCAAAATCCACCAAGGAGCAAGTTAAATAGAAAGGAGTTAAAGAAAATATCTCTATGTAATACACCATAAGTAAAGTGCAACCACTGGCTTTTACTAAACACAATCTGGCTCTATAGTTTCATTTATTACCTTGGCATGTTACCCTCTCTCTCCCAATCTCCTTCCTTCCTAAAGTTCTCCCCTTTTATCACGGATGCAGAGCAGAAATTCTTGTATCATTGTAAGTCTTGTCGTAATGTAATGTAATTTAAACCACACCTACTCTTACTACATGAGCTCATTGAAAGCATGATTTATTACCTTGCTTTTTATTTCATCAGCCAGTAATCAAATTCTTAATGTGGTAATATTAATGCCAAATAGATTTCACAGGAAGAACTATGAAAACAATTTCCATATGCTTCACTCTTCCTGGTTCTTGACTTTTCCTAGCTCAAAACTCTAAAGGCAATGTATGATGCTCACTTTGAAAGTTTTCACTGTGATGTAAGTAACAAAAAACCCTAAGAAATAAACTCAGTTGTTTTCTATGCTGCCCTAAATATGGCAATTTAAATGTTCTCAGATTGGTAAATCAAGCTAGTACCTGTGTCATGCAAGGGTTCTGGAGGTGTATATGTATTAATCACCTACTTACAGGGTAACTCTGCCTTCAAATCACAGATGATCACCTTGGAAATGAACAGGTCTCGACATACATGAATGAAAAATGTAAAGGAAAATATCAAATACTGGTCAAAGGCACTTTTGCTCATTGTTGGAAGATGTCGCACGAAACACGATGTCAATGCATCTATTTTGTTCCCTCCTGTACCTCAGAACATGTCAAATCTGTCAGCAGGTTGGCCCGAGGAAGTGTCAGAATGCGAAACGGGAGAAATTAGAAACGTAGCTACAAGTGTTTAATGGAAGACCCTCAATTTCATATCATTTCCCCTTTACTGAGAGTGGGCAGATGCAGACACTGTTTTCACTGGCTCTTTCAGTGAGACATTTGCCATCTGGTTTGTTGAGGTAAAGTGAGTTGAGAGAAAAAGCCAAGATCTCTCTTTGAATGTTAAATGAGTTGTTTCTGTTGGAGAGTAGATATTAAAACTTAAACTGCCTGGGTAGAGGGCTCTTTCTCTTCCTTTAAACAACCATTCAGTTGTTAATACACTATTCAATTATAAGTGATGCAGCATACATGAGAAAATCTAATGACACCCTCACATTTATAAGTTAAAAGCAAAGGCTTCGTATGCTGACAATGAATTGCAATTTTTATCTCCAGGTATGTATGCTTACCCTTTCCAATGTTCACTTTCCATTCTGTAAACTATTTTTTCACATTTCATGTATATTTATGAATATACTATTACTGCCAAATTCCTGGCTTAGCTATCCTTGCAGAGCTTAATACATATTCAAAAGTCACAGCTGTGACTAGGAGGAGATGAGTATTTTTGTGGAAACCAATTTTTCTCACATATCAAAATGTATTTCCTTAATTTATTGTCACATGCTTGTTAAACCATATTTTAGATTCTTTTCCTAATGCATACTTGCGTGGAATATGTATTGCAGTTTAGAAGACTCCTACAATTGCAGTCTGTACTTATCTAAAGGAAGATTCCCTTCAATTATGAATACTCTGGGCAAAACACTGGCAATGGCATTTGGTGCTTAACAGGAACACTTGGAAAAGTAACAAAACTCTAAAAGGTTATTAACATGCAGAATGTTGATGACTCTCCTATAATACCTATGACAGTTATTATGGCTGCTCTCAGAAATGACTAATTAAGTAACTCAGTAATAAGGGTAAAGGATGAGAACTGAAATAGATTTAATTGACAAATAAAAATCCCTCTGTATACTACAAAATATACTTGTGCTTTATAAATTTTGGCAAAGGCTTTCAGAAAAGAAGCCGGGAAGTTTGCTGTTTACCACTCAGTCTGAACTGAATAAAGGACTTTGAAAACCTTCATTTCACTGGAAAATGTGGCTATTGGGATTGCTCCAGCAGGTCCCTGTCTCTGCTGTGCTAAGGACTCCAGAGCTGCTCCAGCACTGCAGGGGGGGTCTCCCCAGAACCCTGGGAGCAGAGAGGCAGGATCCCCCCCTCCCATGCTGCCCACGGTGCTGGGGGTGCAGCCCAGGGTACCAGTGGCTGCCAGTGTATGGTGCTGGCTCACGTCCAGCTCTTCATCCATCAGAACCCCCAAGTCCTTCTCCACAGGACTATTCTCAATTCCTTCATCCCCAAGCCCATACTGACACTGGGTGCTGCCCAGTGCAAGACCTTGCACTTGGCCTTGAACCTCATGAGATACACACAAGCACAATTCTGACTCTTGTCCAGGCCTCTCTGAAGAGCATCCCATTCCCTGGGCAAGAAACACCCATTTATTCCAGTGGACGTAGTTGTCCCGACTGGTGGAAGAGCTGTGTTTTAGCAGTGTTACTACCACCACTCCTTAAACCCAAGCATGGAGAAATCAAGATGAGTTATGTGTTGTCTAGGCAGCATGACCAACCAGGAGAGAGCTGGTAGATAGATTAACTAGCTAGAACCTCTTCTGTCTGTATGGGACCAGAATTTAACTAGCACATCTAAAATACACATTTCCTTTCCTCATCTGGACAAACTCAAAGAACAGTAATTGTCAAGTTACAACAAGATATGCAAAGAATAAAACATCTGGCATTAAGATACAGTCTGTTCTGGAAAACAATATAGATGTAATGTTTTTGCATACTTTGCACATTTATAATGGAATGGCACTATCTCCAGAGCTCGGATTTTCCCAATATCATTTTCATCTGGTGAGCGAGCCAGAGTTTGTTAACCATCTGCATATGTGCAGTATAGATTTTAAAAGTAATTATTTTTATAGCATTCCAAATTGCTATTGCATAAAATAGCATCTCTTTTTTTTTTTCAGTTCAACAGCCGGAGGTTACATAAGTCATAAAATATCATTTTGTGTTCATTTTAGCTTAGCTGTTGTGCAACTCGAAGATTGGCTCTATAAATTTTGACTCAAAGAAATGCAAAGGTTTGGATTGAAGTTTTGAGGTCCTTTGCTGGTGACAATATGTGAAGGGAGAGGCTGTGGTGGTTTCTTTGAGGATGTACGTGGGATGATGTCTATCATGATCAAAAGTCTACAGAGATTTAATTCAGATGGCAATTGGTCAGGTGGGGGTTTGTAGGTGAAGGCACTTCATTTGGATACATGACTGCCTTCTGTCTTTCTACTTTTTCCTACTGAAATTCTGATTTACAAAGGAAAAAACAAAACCTACAATACCCAGCTCACCCTGGGCTGCAGTTGTGTTGCTGTCTTTATTGGTCGGGAATGGTGGATTTTTGGAGCAAGAAGAGGATTCAATCTAAAGCCTTCTGCTGTATAATTTGTGAACTGACTCATTAGAAATAACCTAGATTTTGGAAATATTTCCAAATATAAATAAACCAGGGCCAAACTGTAGATAAGTAAAAACTACTTGGCTTCAACCAACAATTTGCAGTAGGTAGATTCATGGGGAAAATTAAATTAAAGCTGTAGTTAAACCTTGATAACAAAAACCTCCACTGCAAACTAAGTGAAGTCTAACGTGGATTGAAATTTTTCATGTAGCCAAAGACAGAGTAATTTCTCTTCTAGATTACCATCATACTCAGCATGGTCCCAGACTGGCTGAGCTGCACCTTTGCTAGGACAAGCTACTTCAAAAAGATGCCTAATTATTTGAAAGGTCAGAATGAGACTGAATACTTCAATAGCACTGAATAAAATTACTAAAGGGTCGTATTTTATTTTCATTTTCTTTTCTTCCAAAGAAGAACATGGCTGGCAGTTAAATCCACGTAAGAATTCATACAAGGTTAGGAGGCTTCTGATAAGCGACTCTTGCAAAATACTACACTTCTTTTGCCTTAGGCAAACAAATTTTTTCTGGTGGATAAACAACAATATCATCCGCCTAACGTGTGTAAATTCTATTCCTTCATGCACAAATTCCATAATTATTTTTCAGGCTTTGATAAGTAGCATGAATTCCGTATTATGCATGGTCTTCCCCTGTAATGAATAAATCTGCTTTTAAAAGAACAAGAAAAACAGAAATAGGAACTGTTTCAACATGCTGATATCTAATAAGGTTAAAAAATAAATAAATTAATATATGACAAAACCCCTAAAGCATATTCAAAGTTCAATAATGATTTCTAAATGAGACTGTTCTAAATGTAACACCTTCAGACAGCTGTAAATTTGATCTACACAGTCATGACTGTAGCAGTGATTTCAAAGCAGGAATTACTAGCCCTATCATGTCTGGTACATTATTTTATTCATAGTTTTATGTTTTTTCTTTTAGCATCCATTTAAACAGTTGCCATTCACTTATTTATTTATTTAAATAAAATGAGGAAACTGCAGTTTGGCTCAATCAATTTGAAACAAACACAGAAATTGATATTTTTGCTTTTGAACTGCTTCTGCAGTGGAATTCCTTTCCCTTAACAAAATGTGTTCACCAGTGCCAAGAAAGTTTTAAGATTTCAAATCTCTTTCTATTACAGGTACATGTAAATGCCTCCAATTCCACATCCTCAGCCACTCACCTGGAGAGCAACGTGAAATTTGATCAATACTGTGAGATTACAAGGATACAGGTCTGTCTATAAGATTCAGACTGTAGAAATTAGGAAATCAGATTAGCAATTAAATACAAGGTATTTAAAGCATACAGACATTCACGAGCTAAACTTCTCTGAGCTTTTCGAGTCATACATGCTGATGTCATCAACCATTTTGGCTGGGGAAGAGCATCTATAAATTTATTTATTTTTTTTCACTAGGCTAGCTTTCTCCAACTACCTATATGTATGTGTGACTGTAACTGTATGGACAGTACCCCTGAAATAAACACAGAAACACAGAATCCCAGGCTGGTTTGGGTGGGAATGGGCCTTTCAAGGTCATCCAGTCCAAACCCCTGCAGGGAGCAGGGACATCTGCAACCAGAGCAGGGTGCTCAGAGCCCCGGCCACCTCCCCTGCAATGGTGCCAGGGATGGGGCAGCCACCACCTCTCTGGGCAGCCCATGCCACTGTCTCACCACCCTCAGAGTAAAAAAGGTCTTCCTTCTATTCAGGGTTTGCACAAATGGCAGACTTGGACCAGGATGTGATACTGTGGTCTTTAAGTGAAGGGAGCCCTACTATTGCCACCATCTGGAAACCTAAGGAGGTTTTTTTGTACCTGCATCTTCTCTTCAAAGACACAGTTACTGCAAATGAACAATTTCTTCTCCATAAACCAACTATTTCTCTTCAACATTACACGAAGGTCTGGAACAATGTGCAAACAGCTGCATTTTAAAGCTCTAAAAATATTAGTTAAGAAGTTCACACATTACATTGCTGTGATCAAAATACCTTTTTTATCAAACTATCTCTTTCTGTGCAAAAGGTAACTGCTTACATCTAGGTATGTTGAGGTCTCTCTGGACTTTCCCCTTCTGAACGTGTAGCATGGGGAAAAAAAAAAGCTAGGAAATCATAGTTAGAAAGCCAGGGATTCCCACCTGGCAGCTCCTCCAAGTGCCACTCCAAAGCACTGCCACGACAGTGTAAGGTAGTCTCAGCACTAACAAT
Source organism: Chloroceryle aenea (assembly GCA_013399075.1). Lineage (NCBI taxonomy): Eukaryota > Metazoa > Chordata > Aves > Coraciiformes > Cerylidae > Chloroceryle > Chloroceryle aenea. The sequence continues at coordinate 284,490 of VWZY01013496.1, read as the reverse complement.
CTTTTATTATATTAGGATCTAGTTAAATTCCAGCTGTTCCCCATCCGATCCTCTCACTCCATTGGAAAGAAAGGATTTCCCTCCTCACATGTTCAAGGCAGACCTTGTGTGCAATATGATTATGCAGCAGCGTGAGATGACAGACAATTCAGCTTTTCCTCAAGCAACCCCATAAATCTCTGCTCACATCACCCAGATCAACAAAACATGACTCTTAAAAAAATCACTGCCTTTTGTTATGCTTGCTTGATTTCATTCTCCTCTCCTGGCTTCCTGTTTGTTCTGGGATTTCTTTCTCTCTCAGCAGACAGTTGTATGTGCACGAGAATAAGAGAAAAGGATGGCAAAGGAGTCTTGCATCAATACCCACACTTCAAACAATAAAAGAAGGTTCAGAAAACATTGCCAGCTCTGACCTCTCATCTCGGTGCTTATATTCCCTCCGTGCAGAAGAGCATGGTTCAGTTTTGAAGTCATTACATTTTTACAGAAACACACCTCTCTTTACCTTTTGACTGCTCATCTTTTGGGAATGCCCTTAGGGCACACAAGTCTTAAAAACCTAAATGAAGACACAACTATAATGGCACTTGCTGTAAAATCAGTCAAGTCGACAACACTGCCTCAGAACAGGGAAAAAAGAAAACCCAAATCAGCAGCATGCTGCACAAGAAACACTCGTGCTACTTCGAGAAACATCAGGTTGGAAGTGCTACAACAGCCACCAACTGCCACATATCTCAGCCAATAATCCTGCATTTCCAATGGTCCTTTTGGTTCCATCCAACTCAAGTGTTTTGCCCCTAGGACAGTGGAAATGCCAGGCTCTATCTCCTCTTGTATAACCCATCCTCTTTCCTTGCAGGGGTCAGTCCTTGGAGTAATTCCAGCACAATGAAGGGCTGTGTGCCCAACACCCTCAGCCACAGCTCCCTGCCCCAATCTGGTGAGTTTCCTTCTGGAATCCAGTTGCAAAATCAAGGTCTTGTTCACTGCATAGCACAAAGCTCCTTGTTCCTGCAAGACTATCCATCAAAAAATATAAACTATTGCAGCTGACAGCTACTTATGTATGTTGAAACTGCTTTCTTTTTTTTCTGGTATATTTTAGTCTACAAGCCAACAACAATTCTATCAATGTCCAAGGGTATGAAGATTACAGCAAATTAAGGGCACTTCACATTGGAATGGAAGCATCTGCTGAAGGGAAAGTGGTGAGAGTGGAATGTAGATATTTTCACTTAGCCTGTATTAACTTTGTATTTTTGATTAATTCATCTTAACTTTCCGAGCTTCCCTGTGTAGAGAAATCTCCAGAGAGCTTGCAAGAAACTGCTGTAGCAGCTCCTGTCACTGGAGGGCACACTGCTGCTGTTTTCACAGCCTTTCGGAGGCTCATCACCAAAATTTGTGGACAGATAATCTTTTCTTCCTTTGGGAAAAAAGGGTTCTATCTCCCTGAATCATCTGAATGCACAATTCTTCCTTTTAGAGATCTCTGACTACTGAATTGTGCAAGAAAATGACAAAACCCCACAAAATGAAAAGCTGGAAAAACAAAACAAAATAAAACAAAACAAAAAACCAACAGATTTTTTATTTCCTGCACAGCATTCCAGACAGTGCAACTATTCAGTAACTTTAAAGCATACAGTTTAAAATTCTGTTTTTCTTTTGGTCTCGGCTTCATATCCTGGAGTTCATTTAGATGAAAACCGAATCCCTGGCTCTGATTCTACCCTTAATATTAGGAAAATTGGGCTTCCATCCATTTAGGCTGTTATGCTTATTCAGCATTTCCTCTAGATACTTGAGGAAAAACCTGACCCAGGTAAAGCTCCTTGAGTATATGTATTGGACCCCAAAGAAAATCCCTTGCATTATGTCTGTGCTCTTCTGGCAGTGCCCTCTCAGCTGTCAAGTGTCCAGACAGTGTGAAACACTGAGCTGGGGTGCAAACTACAAAAAAAAAACAAAAACAAAAACAAAAACAAAAACAAAAACAAAAACAAAAACAAAAACAAAAACAAGGGAAAAGAAATAAGAGGAAAAGAAACAAGAGGAAAAGAAAAAAGGGGAAAAGAAAAAAAGGGCAATAGAAGAAAGGGGAAAAGAAATAAGAGGAAAATAAAAAAAAAAAAGGAAATCAAAAAGAAGGAAAACAACAAAGGGAA
>VWZY01013496.1:267233-280346 GCA_013399075.1 Chloroceryle aenea | reverse complement strand
AAAAGAAAAAAGGGAAAAAGAAAAAAGAAGAAAAAAGAAAAAAAAAGAAAAGAAAGAAAAGGAAAAAAGAAAAAAAAAACCCCAAAACAGGAAAAAGAAAAGGATTCCTTCTAAATGTTTAAAGCTCACACAATAGAAATCCTAAAGCAATGAATTCTCAGTCTACCNTAATAATAATAATAATAAAATGACCAATGTGTTTCTGCTGTTGTCCTAATCTTTCAGACCATCCCACTGCAACATATTTCCTTGAAAAGAAAAAAATAAAAGAGAGAGAGAGAAGCCCAACATTAATAAAGTTTTAGATTAAGATATTTTAGAATGCAGTGTAACAAGTCTCACGTCGATGTAAAAGCTGCTGGAGGACACATATAAGTATGAACAATCCAGTGTAAGTCCCTAAAAGGATCAATTCTTAATTCCCGGGCCAAATCAGGTTATAACACTGCCATACTATTCAGACTCAGAGGGTTTCTCAGCTCCATTTACAGTCTGAGTTTGTCTTTGCCTAGAATGTGTGATATCTGAGCCCTGCATACCTCCCAGCCCAGACCCTGAGTGCATCATTTATTAATCTGATCTTATTTCCTCTGTAGGCAAAGGAAAGGATTCACAGCTGATGATCCAGAGTGGTTGCTAAACAGCTGGGTCTTCTTCCAAGCCTTTTTCACGCTAGGGTTTTTCACATGCTTGGGAGTTCAGCTACAGCTACGTTAAGACAAACTTTTCAGCTAAAGGAACAAATTAAAACACTTTAGGTTGGCAACCACAAGCAACTGCTGAATCTCCCTAAGCCATAACAAAACTGTTGTGGAGATCAGAACCTGACTTCCAAAGTCTTCATGGAAGTTTTCCATTCACAGAATTACAGAATGTCAGGGGTTGGAAGGAACCTCCAAAGATCGTCGAGTCCAACCCCCCCTGCCAGAGCAGGATCACCTGGAGCAGGTCACTCAGAAATGCATCCAGACAGGTCCTGAAAGTCTCCAGAGAAGGAGACTCCACAACCTCTCTGGGGAGTCTGTTCCAATGCTCTCCAACTCTTATGGTGAAGAAGTTCTTCCTCATGTTGAGGTGGAACCTCCTGTACTCGAGCTTGGATCCCTTGCCCCTTGTCCTATCACAAGGCACAAGTGAAAAGAGGTTGTCCCTGCTGTCCTGACACCCAGCTCTTATGTATTTATAGACATTAATTACATCCCCTCTCGTCCTTCTCCTCTCCAGACTAAAAAGCCCCAGGGCTCTCAGCCTTTCCTCATAAGGCAGGTGCTCCAGCCCCTTCATCATCCTCACAGCCCCCCACTGGACTCTCTCTGGCCCTGCTCATCACATCGCTGACAGGTCCCTTTGGGAATGCTGTACACCACAGTTCCTGCCATAGCTACAGATTTCTCTGGCATGGAGAGGGCCCAGCATCCCTGCAAGGCTTTGATTTACCATGCACCTTATGTGCTGGGGTTGCATTCCCCACGCTGTCCCCACACGGCCCACAGGAAGGGGATGGTCCTTCACTAAGAATGATTCATCGTCCACTTGGTCAAATCCCAGAAGAAACTTCTGGAGAAAGAGCAAATGGACATAAACTGCAGGTCTGTCCTTCAAGGTCACACAGTACCCTGCCAGAACTACATTTTCAAAGCATCAGCTTCTTACCACAGAGGAACAGCACAACAGAACATCTGAAATTGGATAAACAAGGCTAATTATCAAGGGAATGATAATTGTGACAGTGAAATATGATGATCTGCTAGGTCAAATATTTTCCTCAAAGAAACAGACTTGAAAATTATATTGAAAGCTTGACTTAGACAGATTGCAGGGAACAGATCCAACACTATGTTCAAAGATATTTTTCCCCTGAAGAAATCAGTCACTGCACCACACAAGTTTTGCATGGGCACAACCACAAACACAAAAATAATTTTATGTTTATTGTGACTTATCTTCTTGTGTTAACATCATTAGCACTGATCCATACTGGAGTATCAATCAAATCCCACATACTTGTTTCCTTCCAATATAAGATGAAGGCTTAAATTATATTCTGAGAAGTTCAACAGCAGTTGAAAAAACCAAAATGTTGGCAGCATTTTTCAAGTGCCAGCTATGGATGATTTCTAGCTGATAAAATACTGTTTTCTATTCAGCAGCAAAGATCTCATTGTTACAAACTATAAACGGCTTGTAGCTTTGCTTGGAATTTGCATTCAAATTCAACAGGCCACAAAGGTTCACCCAATATCCTCGCTCCCTGACCTTTACACTTCCACCCTCAAATGACTAATATATGTTCTTGCTTGATAAAGTCATCACGACATAATAGTTTGCCAAAGAATCACAGGAATGCAGGACAACAAGGAATCACCTGGTAAGAAATGTCCCCTTTGGAAGGGGGTACAGAACATCAGCTCCATTCACCTCAGGTTGTAGGATTCCCAGAATTCCACGATAAAACAAAAGCCTCCAGAAAAGAAGCCCAGAAGCCATGAAACTCTGCTGTGCCACGGGAGGACAAAAGGAGAGATCAAAGGCATAGACACTCTCTTAGATCCCTCCATCAGCAACAGATTTGCTAGCGGAAAGCACCCAGACAGATAAATTATCTGGAGACATTGGTACTTGCTCATCTACCTCCATATTATAAAGGAAATCCTCTGTTAGTACCAAAGTAAATAGACTTCCTTAAAATAAAAAGTACTATGGTCAAGCACTATTTCTACAGATATAATATTAACTGTAAGTTAAGTGCAGTTGCATCCAGATGAGTTACAGTTGCATGCAGATACATGACAGTCACATCTATATTTCCATCCAGATGTTCTGGAACTCATCCATTACAGATACATTCTGTAACTATAGAAGTAATTACATTGTGTAAACTTTGTGTGATTTACTGTAGTTTTAAATGCAATAGGGGTGAACTTAGATCTATACAGCACATTTTACTGACCACATCACAAAGGTCTTCAAATGTGACCAGGTTAGTAGCCATAGAGGTCTCAGCCAGGAGGACAGTGACAATCATGGCTACAGACCATGAATGATATTAGGGACATCTTTGGAAAGGATAATTCTAAATTCAAGATGAGCATTAGGTCAATTAAACATTAGCCTAACGATGAATCATAGGTCACTACATCTACCCTGACCTGCTTTTTTCTACTGACAATTGTACCAGATCACCAGCTACTGTAAATCAACACAGCCCAGATAAATTGGTGTAGGGACATTGATTTTATGTCCATGACAGATCTACTTTACTGGTTTCTTAGCTCCTATTTTTCAGCTTTTGCCTATCTTACAGCACTGAGTTTGCCTGCCCCTGTCCTACTGCCTCGTACCGTAACCCAGTGTCATTCTGGCAAGCTGATGCATACATCAAGGGACAGAAGAAGGAAGAAGATGGAATTTGTTTTAAAAAGGTGCTGGCAGCTGCAAGATGTCAGCTGTATTTGTAAGAATAAATTACTCTTCTGGGGAGCACAAAAAGCACAATTTTCAATAATTAATACAAAACCCAAGCTAAGGCAGTAATGCTAGCCAAGGGTGATAACATGAGCATATTTTACTAGCAGAATATAATCCATTTATTTTTTTTTCTGGCATGCAACATTACTGCTTATGGTCTTTTATGGCATCAGAATTTGGATTATGGTCTTACATGCTACTCCACCCTCAAAGCACAAGTGCTTCTCCGTACATCATTAAATGTCTATCTGTTCTTTGGGCATATCAAGCTTTCAGATTGGATAAAGGAGCTTTTCTTTCCCACACTGAATTCTCACCTCAAAAGTGCCCATTTGGAGAAACCTTTTAAAGACATCAAGCAGCAAAGAGTGCTCAAAGAGTGCTCTACCCTGCCCTACACAGGGCAGGCTAAAACCCTGCTGAACCACTGATTACTGGAGACTGCTCCAGGAAAAAAAAAAAGGAAAAAGAAGAAAAGTTCCTTGTAAAAGATAAAGAAAACTGAGCCATCCTATTAATATCAACAGACTTTGATCTAGCCATCTATCTACCAAATGTTATTCCAGTATCACATTCTAAATCTTTGTCTCTAAAACGATGTGGATTGTCAGAACTTCATACATAAATTTATAAGAGACCATCTTTAATTTCATGCAAACGACAGTCCTAAATGGCCCCAGTAAAATAGTCATTGTCTTCTCCTCCCATAAATTTCAAACTTCTTTCAGTTTTTCATGAACTCCAAAGATGAATGACATGCTAACTGCTCTCATCACACATTGCCATGACCTTGGCCTTGCACTGTGTTGCCACGCTGAAACATAAAGTTCCAACAAAAAAAGCTGCTATCAAGCAAAGGTTTTAGCTGTTCTGAAATAGAATTCACTACAAAGTCAGGAAATTAAATGTTTTGACATACTCTAAATGAGCCTCTTATTTCTTAGGTACAAATGTCTGCCATATTCAGTTCAAATTCATGATTATTTTGGAGCCCCACACACTTGGATTAATTTGTTAACTTGAGGTTTTTGCCCAGCTGTCCCATTTTTGTTATGCCAATGACATTATCTATTTCTCCTTCCCAACTGAATGACTAAATGTTTGCCTTCAAAGCATTTTTCTCAGGAGAAAAAATAAGGGTTCTAGAGACTTTTTTCCAGAAATGGAAGTCAAAGGATTTCCCAGCTCCACTCCTGTAACCTTGCTGCCATCCTACACACTTACTAACCGTGTAGTGGTAATAAAAGTGACTAAGCTGAGTTCATCATGAGGCCAGGCTGTGGTGTGAACTTGCTGGGACTCAAACATGGTCATAATTTGGAAGACTCCTAACTAATAGATGAGTCTTAATGAGTCCATTTCCATGCTACTCATCTCTCAGGACTAAAAAAAAAAACCAAAACCCACTATCAGGTCACCAAGGGCAAGGTATTGGCTCTTGAAATGCTCCCGGAGCTGTGACACGCTGTAACAGTTGGGTCACAAACATAAATAGTTCAAACCAATTAAGGGTATAGAGGTTCATTTACTACAGTTATGGGGAACAATTCTATATCCAAGCCACCTGCAGAGATTCTGTGGGCTTTAGGCACATGAATCAAAGATGACAAGCCCCTCACAGGTCTTATTCTACAGCATTACAGGGATTTTACTGTGCTCTTTCAGGCGTAAGAGAGTCAGAACTCAACACACTGCACTGTGGGTGATACCAGCATTCAGTTCTTTCAGGCCCACTGAGAAAATCACAGTCTCAAGTCTCTCCATAAAAATACTCCAAAAGTTGGCCTTGAAAGGCACTGAGATATAATTAGTACCTGTAATATAGAATAGAATTCCTGCAAAGAATCATAAAATCCTTTGGCTGGAAGAGACTTTTAAGATCATCGAGTCCAACTGTTAACCCAGCACTGCCAGGGTACCACTAAACCACATCCATACACATGTGCTTCAGGGTCCATAGGAACATATGCAGTGAATTCCCCTATGCCATGAGAATAATAAAAAACTCCAACAACTCAGAGATACCCAGCAAAGGACGGTGGAACCAGCAGAGTATCTGTAACTGTTCTTAAAAATTAATGATTCCTTTTCAAAAGCAGGAAAGAGATCACTGGCAGGAATGAATGGTGCTGGGATACCTTTCACATGCAACAGAATAGAAATAGAACAAACCAAATTCACAACTGAGAACATGAAAATGGTAAACAAAGCCCGACTAAGGAATCATAGGAAACGAGAAGGGCAGACCATGCTCCTCTTTCCTATTTATCCATGGAGAGATTGTAAAATTAAATCACCACTTGATGCTTTTCCATCAGAGTAAGGGTGTTATGGTCCTGCATTTAGGGTGCTGCTGATCAAAATATACTTGTGAGTGTAAATATAAGCATCAGTCTTTAAAATCTTTCTTTTATATTGATGACAGATGCATCACATGAAGCAGTGTGTCCTAGCAACAACATAACTCTTGCTAAACTCAGGCAATTGGAAAATCAGTCAAATTCAGACACAATTAAGATTAAATGTCATAACTGACAAGGTATGAAAAACACTAGGCCTTTCCAATTTAACTTTTTTTTTTTTTCATTCTCATCTCCATATCTTTTGCAATGATTCATGCAATGACATAAGTAATACACAGAAATAAATGAGAATTGACTCTCACTAAAATAACTGAATAGTACATTAGCTCTTCTCTAAGCGTGTCTGAGTGGAGTTCCCTTTCTCCTCTGAACCAGACACTGATACAAAGCACGGATGTACCCAAGCTCCAAATCAGGATAATTTAGTTCTTCAACTGAAGTCCCATCCCAAACCTCTTTCTAAGCCTGAAGGCTCCTAATTTTTTCTTGACTGGACCTCAGCTCAACACCATTGCCAAGTCTTCATTCATTTGCTAGAAGATGCAAGGAATTTCTGTGCTCCGTTTCAGAAAATCCTGTGCTTCTGAACCCTATGTTTCCATCTCTCCTAAATAGCAGGTTTTCTATATGCCTATCAAAACCAGAGTTGCTTCCTCTTCTACATAAGCTTCAACAAAGAAAATCAGTTGGCCAATTCTGGTATCAATACAATTGGTTCTTTGAAAACCCAGAGAAAATAAAAATGTACACATTCACATAGAATCAGCATATTTTCAAGTCTCCTAAGTTATTAGGTTTCATTTTACCTCTCTGCTATGGCACATTTTCCTGTAGTTTTCTCTTTAACATAAGTTTTGTAAAGCAAGGAATTTATGCTGTGAGCAATTTGTTCTCCCCCATTGCTACCTGTTGCCTTCCTCTCTCTCTTATCTTCTTGGAAAACATCTTTTTATTTAGGCAACTGAATATAATGATATGGAAACACACAGGAATTGCTTATGGTTAACAGTACTGCTGCTTCACAATTTAAGATGACCTTAATGTGTCCCCTTGACCTAACCTACTCCTGTTGTGTTGGTTTCCTTATACCTCATTCCTGACATAATTTCCTAAGGGGAAAGACAGTTTCCCAACAGCCTTCTCTAATACCAGCTGGGCACTTCACCTTGTACCTGGTGTGCAACTTCTAGGGTTAAAGTAATTTGCAAATTTTAGTCCTATCAATAGTTGCACTGTCAATCACATACTTAACATTATTCCTTTGCTTAGACTGAGGTTTTATCTTAATTTGTCCTTATCTCTGGATTGCAATAATCCCTTCCTAATAAATTCTCTTCTCAGAATCTCTCCAGGAGTGAAAACCAAAACAAATTCCAGCAGACCAGCTAGGTGCATACGTGGTCTCCTGACTTCCAGGGCTCACCGTGGCAACTCCATTTTCATTAAGGGCAGTTCCTGAGCAACCTTGGTGCACCAGAAGGTTTTCCATGGAAGAGTCCTCTGCATATAGATTACCTGAGCCTCTCTTCTCTGCCATCACCGACACAAATCATACATCTACCCCTCTGGGGTCCTTAGCCTGCAGTGAACAGCATCTTTTAGGTGATCCCTTTAGATAAAATAAGGAGGAGAAAATTGCATCTGGCTGACTTTTCAGATTAATTCCATTTTTAAGGTAAGGAGGAGCTCAGATTGTAGACCACAGTCACTAAAACAAAGAAGGTTTCCCTGCTGAACTGAAAATAGGTACATCCTGCTCTGTTTTAACTCTCAGAGCCTGACACNTAAAACAAAGAAGGTTTCCCTGCTCAGAGCCTGACAAACCATTCAAAACCCGCCTGGTAAGGCTACTCAAAAGCAAGGACATGATGGTTTCTGCTGAATCAAAATAAGCACAAAAAACCCCACAACTGTTACACCTCTAATTGTTGTAACAATAGGTGAGTAAATGTCAGAAAATCCATGAAATTCACCCCAGTGAAGAAAGTCCACGCAAAAATCCAGCAACAGCAAAAGCCCTAGAGATATGGGTTTGGTACACTACATGGTCTTCCACAGTCCCTCTGCTCTTGAAGTGATTTTCACCCGGCTTGAACTTTGTAAAAAAATGTATATAAAGAAGCAGAGTAGAACATTTGAGATGAGAAAAGCAACTGTGTTGTGATTAAATATGTATGGTAATGCCAGGGCTTCGTGTGGAAGTATACAAGAAAAGCAGCTGCTATTAAGCCAAGAAACACAAAACGAAGCATCCACCTCTCCACAGACTTCTAATATTGTAAGGACAGTTGCCAAGGAGAAAGCTAATATCACAGTAATACTTACTTCTTTTTTTTTTCCCAGTAAAATATATATGCTTTTGCAGAAGAGGATTCACTTCTGAAGCTGTACCAACAAGTAAATTATTCATAACAGAAGAGATAAAAGACAGAGTGTTTCAGAGAGTGAAATATTTAGACCTCCCAAGCTCTGAGAGTGCGATCATACCCATACTAACTGGGCATACTGGGAATCAAAATGAACCCCAATTAAGTGGTACAAACGATGCATATAAAATACATAAAGCTGATGAAAAAAAAAGGCAAGAGCTTTCCTGTACCTACATTTCATCTTTCATGTCAAATGAGTTCAAAAGGAACTAAGCAAAGATGCAATTAATCAGTGCTCTTATGTTCTGCTACTCACCAATATGGCAGTGTAAAACTTCAATAAAACAGGGTGTTTAAGGGCTGCTAAGTGTATCAATACTCAATTAAACAGTGTTAATAAAGCCATTAAAAGAGTATTAACGAGGGTTTACATAGGAAGTATCTCTGTCTGACATTAGGTGGCTCTTTAAACATTTTCTAAAGAAATACTGTAAAAAGCTATTAAAATATTTATGCAATGCTTGCATTAGTTCTATTTAACGGGCATAGCAGCAATAATATCAGCAGTTTAAAATGCCTTGTTTTTCAGCACCACATGATTATCCACCGGTTAGGAGAGAGAAATAAATTCACAGTTTTAGAATTTTAATGCTTCTCATTATAAAGAAAAGATCTTCAAATCCTTTCTTAAAGCTCATAGCTTCACCAAAATGAGATGCTTCCAACAATTTGTAAGGAAACTGATATTGGAGTTTGATGCAGCAGGAGCTTGGGCTGGAACTTGCCACCAGGGCTCTCAGCAGTTCAGGTGGCCCCAGAGGGAACGTGGGTCTCGCCCCGAACCTTTGCTCCTTGTGAACTCAGGCCTCACAGGCAAAACCTTCCCGGAGAGCTTAGAGAGCAAGGAAGATTATTTCATTCAAAGAGATTGTGCTGGTGCAGCAATTTCTGGGGGTTGTGGCTCCTCCTCTATTCCTGTGTAACAAAAAGCCTCCCAGGACTTGTTAAATTAGCCGACGTAATGAAGTCCAATTCTGTGTTATTTGCACAGGGACTGGAAAAGATTTCATGTTTCCATGTACATAAACAAAACCTGGCTCAGCACACCAGGGACTTAAGAGGTTTATAAAATATAAAAGACATTCCCATTAATCCGTTAAACAATTCATTTGCTACCCTGCCCTTTCCTACGAAGTGAATTCATTCCTTATTAAAAAGAGAGATTTGCTGCTGGCTCTTTTGCTCCCAGTGACTCACTGCTGGACACCTTGAGGCTCACTGGTGGGGGCAGTGATATTGCCCTTGGTGTACGTCCAGTGGAAGGAGAAGGCACTGGCAGAACACTGGAGATGCAAGTACATATCTTCCTATTATGATGGGGATTTGGGTCCATCCCAATGTCAGTCATGCTGTAGCATGGAAGACAGAAAGTCTGATCTGAATTAAATTATTAGGAGGTGTGGAAATAAACTAAATGAGTTCACCATCTAAAAAACAAAAACCTCTGATGCTGCCTAGACAATGGTGAGTATTTTTCTTCCAGGAATTGCTGAACCAAGGGAAAATGTCTTTTTTTTTGCAGAACAGCTTGGGCTAACTTTGTCAAGTTAAACCCCTCTTTACATTTGGGCATCTTTAAGTCCCCTCAAGGAACTTGCAACTTTGATGGATATTCCTCTAAATTTGTAATATTTCCCCCCCCACCCCCGAAAAATAACAGCACTTATTATTTAAAAGGATCAAACAGGTTATTCTAATTAAAAATATCTTAACAAGAATTAATTTTGCTGGGGGTTTTGTAGAACAAAAAAAAAGATCATTTGAAACAAATCACAGTCGAATGCATGCCCTTACTGAGCATCATCCCCACAACAGTTTGGAAAGACATGAATTTGCCACAGTTTCCATCCACAAAATGAAGTGATGGAGACTTTTAAAGATGACTCCACTCCTCTACAAACAAAGATTCAACCCAAGCACAAGTAAAAGTGACTAAAGTAACCACTTGCTTTTGTCTGCTTTATTTCCAGGGGGCACTAATAGCTACTCACTTCTTTCACAAAACAAAACAGATCTTCCTATCACATTTCCTCCTCTCCTCCCCTTTGTTTCTGAAGCATTTATGTTACAATCATTGCTGATTTTTATGCTACCTCATCACTATTAGGCCAGCTAATATCATGACATTAGCACTTGGTATTCGGGGTTTTGCTGTTCATGTAGGGTTCATTTCTTGTGTAATATTCAAAATCCCTGCTGTTTCATAAATTAGATTTCTACTTGTCCAACTAAAACTGCATAAGCTACCCAATGGGTCTGTGGGAACAAGTTAAAATTATTACAGCATCCACCAATCCAGTCCAATCCCCAACCAGATTCATTTCAAATCTAATCAAATTAGTGCCTAACAGGCATTAGCTGGTCCATAATGGGAGATTTGCCCATTTTCCAGCAAAATGCAGTGGGTCTGAACACTCTTGTTTTCATTTTGAATCCTGGGCCAAGTTATTGTACAGTCATCTTTCATCCAGTGAATGGAAGAGTGTCTTTTTTAAAGCCCATATCCAGCCAGGGGACACATCTCCTACAGGAAATGGTGTTGCACCGGACTTGACACGTACTGCAAAGAAACAAATGTGTACGTTGAATTTATGAGTCACCCCAATACATTTATTAAGCATTAAGCTGTGCTTTTACAACTGGTCTTCATCAAAGATACTTCATCTGTTAGCCAAAGCGTCATCTTTTCTAATGACTCATAATGAAGACTCATTCCATTGAGCTTGATTTTACTGGCTCATCAGCCTCTTGTTCTCAAGGGGCTAAGCTGTTCTTTTCAGCATGTTCAGCCCACATATAAGTGGCCATTAACTATTCTTTCTCATTATGTAAGAATCAGCTAATCAAGACTGACCAAGAAATAACTGATGTTGTGATTAAGGAAAGAGAGACATCTGCTTGGAATTATCCAGACCGCTGTTTCAAAACTGATAAGACATTTACTGCCTTAGTATTAAATTACAACAAGAGTAAATGATTTTGGGGGGTGGCGGGGAGAATGCAGAGTTCACTTTACCTACCACTTGGATGGGAAAGAAGATCTGGAGAGCATAAAGTGCAAGCAAGGATCTACACTGAGGAGAAAAAGCAGAACCTGGCTGGAAACTGCATCTGTACAAGTGACAGTGGGAAGCAGTCAGAAATTCTAGGCTGTAGTTGAGAGTAATGTAAAGAAAAATATTATTCCCATTACTTTCAGAGATGTAATAAAGGCTACATTGTAAAAATATCTCTACATCCATCTCCTAATTCTCTTCAGGTACTCCCCCCCTTTTTTTTCCTAATATCCAGAATAAAAATAACATTCATATCCATCAAACTCCTTTCTCATGTAAATAGGCAACCATTCCCCTGAACGTCGAGTGGGCTGCACGTATATATCTCTGATGAGGTTTGACCAGGAAGCTCACTCTAACTTATTTCTCAATGTCACAGGCAACTTTTCTGAAGCCAGAAAGTTGACTTATTTTGACCAGAGAACAAGAGATACAAGCGTCACCTTATTTTCCCTTTTCCAGAAGAACTGTAACAAGAGATGATCATTTCATCCATAAGCACTAGCAAAACACAGAATTCTAGTCCGATAAAATATGTAACAGGACAGAGACTACATGGAAACTGAACCCTGACTAGGGCTGTAACTGAATATAACTCCTTCTTGCCTTAGGGGAAAAGAAGAGCATCAGATAGGAAGAGGACAGCGTGCTTTTACTGGCCTAAACACCACTGAGAAAGTGCAAATATGTGGGTCAGGTGAAGGAAGAGGCGAGCTCTGCTCGCATCCCGAGAGGACTCGGGAAGCACAAATTGCCAAGAGCAGTCCCGTTGGAGTATTTCAGTGTGCTCAAATTACCTTACTCATACAAAAAGCATACTTCTACACACGGCCAGGTACACAGTGGGGCTTGATTTTTTTTTTTTCATGGTTACTTCAAATGAGCCAGTAGCAGGTAGTAAGATAAAAGCACAGAAATAAATTGGACCAATTTCTTGAAGGAATTTGTCTGGATTACTGAGGCCAGACATCAAAGAGAAGGGGGGAAAAAAAGTGCCCTGTTGCCAAGCTTATGTTTCCATATATGTATTTCCTCCACACTCAGGCTCTTCATATAGACTCTGCTTTTTGAATCATCCTTCTTGGCTGATATTGCAATACTTAGCGCTCCTATGCTGCTTTTCATCTTCAAAATGGGAACAAATTAATCCTCAAGGCTCCGCTGGAAGGAAATGAAATAAAGAAATACCGTGAGCCCTACTTCCCAGCTGGGCAGCCAGTGGTGGGGAGGTGAGCTGCCTTTGGCTCCAGGGCTGGCAGAGCTGGATGCAGCATGAGCATCCCCTGGTCCCAGCGTGCTCTGCAAGTGGGTATTGCTTTCTTCAGCAGTGCTTTCCACCAGCCTCTGAGAAACTGCTCTGTCACTTGGACAGGAACTGACATTTTCTGGAAAGAGTCTCAAATTAAGTGTCCAGGAAAGTATCTGCTCCTCCTCTGAATCCAGCCCTACACAAAAGATTCTTGTCCTTAAGTACCTTGTGGCTGGCTTTTTCTCTCTTTCTTTCTTAACTTTTCTTTTTTTCCCCCTTCTCCTTTTTTCTACCTTTCTCTTCTATTTTCCTTTTTTTTTTTTTTAATAAAGAGGAAAACCTTCCATAAGTAACTGCAGAGAAACAGCTGTTGCAGCAAGCAGCTCTGCAGACATGCCTGCTGCCTGAGTCACACAGGCCTCTCTCAAAAAATGTAAAAGAAACCGTTACATCAGGGATGTTGAAGCAGATCGTGTCCAAAGAAGCATCCAGGGATCCTGCTCTCCTCCTGTCAATGCGAGGTATTCATTTCTCCCTCCTCTTTCCCC
>VWZY01013496.1:212461-267123 GCA_013399075.1 Chloroceryle aenea | reverse complement strand
AGGCTGCCCTACTTTTGTCTAAGGAAATTTGTATATTTGTATACACCTGAAAATCACTCATAGGAGTTCTGAAAAAGGGCAAAAGAGCAATAAAGGAAAAGAGAAAAAAATGAAAAAAGAAAAAAACACATAAAGAAAAAAAATAGGCAAGCAAACAAACAAATGAAACACAAAACAAAACCAAAGCAACATCAAGAAAGAAAGAAGGAAGAAAGAAAAAAAAAAAAAGAGATCCAGATTAGGTCAAAATTTAGGTGGAAGTTCCTGCTCTCAATTTCTGAGTGAGATTGTTTAAAAGAAACCAAGGTATGAACTCTCATGAGAACAGGATGACTGGTTTCTCTTTAACCCCTTAGAAAAATTCCTACACTCAGTTCTCCATAAACATTTGTTCCTTTAAGGCTACAGGGACATAAAACCACGACCCAGGACCTCAATGAACAAATCACTTGGGGCAAGAGGAAGAAGAAAAAAAAATCTTCTTGGACTTTCATGCATTTAATCTCTATGACCACAAAGATGCCAAACCATTTTACCACGATGTTTGGTTTTGGTTTGATTTGTGTTTTTTTAAACTTCTGACAGAGCAGGAAAGCTTAAGGAATCTTCAGGATCACAATAAAAGAGGTTACAGACAACCTCAAATACTTGCAGCTTGTTTGTGGTCTGGTTTTTACTGTTGTGATTTTTTTTCCCCAGTTTGTACTGACATGGACATGTATTGTCAGGAAATGGGTCATCCTCCTCCTGCTGTTATCTCCCTTCTGTTACATCCACCGCCCAGTTAAAACCCTAGGAGTCCAAACTCAGGGAAGGAACAATGACTTGAATGGACCATAATACAAACAAGTGCCAATAGCAGCAGCAATATGACCTACAGATTGTCCACTGTATTAAACCAGATGTGTTTTAGAGAAACAATAAGAGGTACCTCTTCCTTGCAGATGTGTTGTTTGTGCTTTGGGGACAAATTCCCTGTCCCATGCCTGGTAAAGATGCAGATCAGGTTCCCATTATGAGCAGACCCAAATTGTTCTTTTTGAATACTTCATTTCCCCATGCAACATAAAAGAATGGAGAATTCATCTGAGGAACTGTATTTCAGTGTACTCTGTATTTACTAGCCCTCTAAAAATAAATACATGGAACAGTGAACACTATAAGCAAATTAAATAGCTGGCAACTTTCCCTATAGAATTTCATGAAGGCAACACTGTCTTCCTCTCTGCAAAACCTTCAGGAGAATTTGAGGTCCTAAGACGTGCCAGGAAAATGCACAAAGACGACTAATTCTGGAGACTCTGGGTGTCCTGTCACATATCTGCCTTATTCAAAGCCACTGGACCCCGAAGACTGAACGCTGAAGTGAAAACATCTAATAGAAAATTCATTAAAAGTATGTTCAAGCTCAATTCATTTACAGTCCTCCCTGTGTTTCTTAAGCCAGAAAGCAACATCCACAAACCTTTCCTAAAAGCAGGAAAATCCTCTTGGTTTTGGCTTGGTATCTTTACGTGTGTTGTGAAAAAAGAGACCAAACATCCCAGGTAATGATGATGCAAAGAAGAATTCAGTGCTGCCCCTTCACTACCTGCTCCCTCTTGTTGGGAACAAATTAAAACCAAAACCAAAACCCCAACAAACTAAAGCAATCTGAAACCTGCCCAAGCAGCAGATAGGAAGACGTGAGGAACACCCAGGAGGTTTGCAAGCAAAGCTTGGGTCCAGCTTCACTCACCCATTCCTCATCTGCCAACCTGCAGAATGACTCTGCTGGGGCCACAAGGCCACAGCTCCTGGGGCACTTAGAGCTTCTGTGCCACGTGTGCTGGCATATGGCTATCAGCAGGACATTACAAGGTTTCCAGAAAGTTGGGTTTTACCTCCTGTCTTTCCCCTAATTATTTATTTTCAAGTCCTGGTTGATTACATTTTGCCTGCGTGTTCAGCATCACCGTGATGAGGCTGACTCCAGCATGTGGGTTGGAGGGAGGGACTGACTGCACATTCCTATGGTCTTCTGATAACCAGTTCTCCCCCCTGACCTCTCTGCTGAGCACTGTCAGAATGAAATGCTGAAAACCTCGCTTTCTGCAATACAAGGGGAGATTAAAACACAGTTTGGAAAATATTATGTAATATTATATCTAATATTCTACTGCTGCAATAAGCTGAGAGCAAAATCTAAAGCAAGCACTCCTTCAGCAAATTTTTTTTTGCACCAGCAAGTGTGTTTCCTCTCCATAATGTTATATATTTAATTGGAAGGTACAGTTCTAGGGTTGCTCTGACTGACAGACACTTGAACAAGCAAAACCTTATGTTAACTTGGTTCAAAGCTGTCAACTGATGCAGCTCTGGAAACTACTATTTTCAGGAAAACATTTCTGCAGAGAAAATTGTACCTGTCCTACCCATCAAGCTTGATTTTATTTTTTTTTCCTGTATGGTAGTGAACGAAGTTTGTAGTTCTGTGGTAGCTACAGAAATGTTTAACTTCTCCATCTTGGTTTTCCCATCTGAGAAAGGGAGCATTCCCACAGCCTCAGGGCAAGGACAGAGCAGCACTGCTTCTCCTGACACCCCCCCAGACATCCCCAGGCTTGTGGCTGTGAATAGGACACAGTTCTCACTCCTCTCTGGGGGACCTGGCACAGCCCCATTGCCCCCCTGTTTTCTGGGGCACGGGAAGAGAAGTTTGGCCATGCTAGAGATGATGACATTTGGCCACATGAAGGTCTCCAGAACAGAAAATTCAGCCTTTTTATTCTCTCCACTTCCAGCATGTTATATCAGTGTATAAATATCTTCTCTCATTGTCCATTTCTTTTGCTGTATTTGTGTAAGGAGAGGAAAAACAGAGCAAGAAAGCAGCAGTTTCTCTCCTGAGGGAGCTGAAACCCTTCACTCCCCAACTTACAGCCCCAAAACAAGACAGCCAAAGGTAGCTCCAACCACACGACCTCAAGTACCACTGCTAATACCAACCTGTACTAATACTCAATTATAGACCAAATATTGGCATCTCAATGCTAAATAAGCCATCCTTGTAACAGAAAGCTACAGCAAATACCTCTTCCCTTCGAGCCAGGAACTGATACCATCATTATTGTCACTGCAATAGCTGAATCTTTCCACTGCAGTCTGGTATAGACCTTACAACTGGTGCCATTACAGCAGGGAGAAACAGTTACTTCCATTCAAGTGAAACTTTTACTTCCATTAAAGTGAAACCCCAACTGTCAGCTCACGCTGGAACGTTACAGTACAACTGCCAGCTCCAGCATTTGCAGATAAAACAGTCGAGGGTCACAGTTTTTTGGCTGAATTACAGCACAGAATTATAATAGCAAGTCCGTTCTGAGAGGTCTCGCTTCTCTGCTTGGTATTTGCTTTTTTAGATTTGTTTCCTCTATCTGTATTTCAAGCCATTGATTGTATATAAGCATGTCAAGTCATTAACAAATCAGCTATTTTCTTTGGCACTGGAAATGGGTTGTTTCCCTGCTAAATTAATCCAGCTAGAATGTCAGTTGCACACCAATCAGCACTCCTATTCAGAAAGGTCAGGCAGAAAAGTAGAGAGAACTACTTTTCATTTAACAAAAAAAAAAAGAATAAGAAAGATTTCTGAACACTAAACCCTCACTGGAACAGGTCACATTAGCACTGTGCATGAAAATCCCTAGTGCCTGCTTTTCAGACAGAGGGAATACTGGTGGAAACTCCTCTGCCTTGGACCATTATATTCCAATACATCCCTGGAACTGTGTCTCCACAGAGGAGGAGGAAATGTGCAAAGGGGTCTGTCTAACATGGTCTGAACTTCTGGAGGTCTCTGGGTACCCAAGGGATTTAAAGGATAAGATGGAGACTTATACCATGGCCTGGGGTGGATTCTGCCTTGGATGAAATAGAAGATATTTCCTCCCATATTCCCTTTTTGATACTGATTTGTTAAAGACTGTGTTACAAACCTGATGATAAAGAGCATAAGGAGAAATGACTAGCAAATTAACTTCGGTTCTCTACCTGAGTTTTACTTCTCCACTTCCACTCTCCCCTGGACATCACCAATGGCCCGTCAGCCAACACCGCGCCGATCGCACCATCGCTGCCCCCCTGAAAAACTGCTGACCAAAGTCCCACCAGGAGGAAACTGTGCAGGACACACCTGAGATGCTGCTGATGCCCTCAGAGCAAAGTCATCCTGCCTCCACACCTGCCCACATGTGCTCTCATCTTACCTCAGCTGCTTCTCTCTCTCTACCATAGGTAAGGTACCCAGCCATAGATAGGCATTTACAGGAGTCAGCACTGAAAAAGCTCTTTTACATCTGCTCAAAGCTCTATTTCTTTGACATTTATAATGATGACCTTTGTCAGCAAATCATTTAAGCATGAAATTAATTTTTAAAATAAGTAATTCCACCGACTTTACCTGGATTACTCATATGTTTAAAGTTAAAAGAACACTTAAATACTTTGCTGTACACGGACCTATTTTTGACAGAGTGTAAAATGTTTCCAGTTGCAGAAAAACAGCCGGTAGTCACATACCGTTCCACCCTCCAACTCAGTTTTCATCTTCCTGGCATTTTGTTTCATTTACACAACACTAAGCCTCCTTCCCTCCAAGACCCACACGCTGGAGTCAACTTTAAAGGAATTTATATGTGCATACATTACTGTCCCTTGCACACCAGCAGTGCATCAGTATTCTTGATGTAATGCTCAGCAGTCCAGTCAGCTGCTCTGAAGAGTGGTTTATTTTGCAGCTGATCGATGATTTGCTGATTCTGGAAATCTCTCCATATGACAAGTGTTTCTAAAGTATTTAAGGTACTACAGAGCTTGAGGTTCTCAAGAGTGCAATCGTATTTTGCAACTAAATCATAGTAAGAAATGTGCTTGCAATATAAGCTTGTAGCAGGTTTTCTACGATTGACAAATCGAATTCACGGTAAATGGGTTTGGGTTTTGCAAATTACAAATGCACAATGCCTGAAAATTAATCACTGAATCACTCAGTGGATATTTACTAAAGTAATCTTAACAGCTGGAAACCATCGAGAAGATTTTAAACCATAAACTGTGAAGTTAGGTACCAGTAACTCTTCCAGAACTAACTTACAACATCTTGCCCAGTACATATGAACACATCTCGCTGAGTCTAAATATCAGAAAACACCAAACTGACATTAAAGATTTCTATAGATAACAGATGGTTTAACACGTAGGTCCCCACTCGGGGTTGCCTAATGCATCTGAATCATGTTTTGAAATATAACTCAAGGTTTGGAAAATCTCTAAGGTTTTCAATAAATGGAGTTTAATGTCAAGACTACTCAAAGCAGCTGTTTCTACTAACCATGGAAAATCACATCCAGTTTTTTTTTTTGCATGACCCAATGCAGAAATTATGTAATTTAGGGGTCCCATCCACCTCCACCCCCACCACTCTCCAAGGAATAACACGCTTTACACGAAGCTACAGTAAAAGAACAGCACGCATATCAGAGCTTCATATGTGTTGTCACTTCTTACTCAAGAAAATATGTTTGTATTTAGCACTCTACCTCTACCTGAAGGATGCTGATTTCATGGCTACTCCAACAGTCAGCATCAATGCTTTCAAGATATTTGAGCTGCATGTTTCATGCCAACATGAGAATGATGGAGCAGGCTGGAGAAGACAGGGTCTGTGTGCACATCTGCTGGTGCTCTCTGCAGCCTTGGACACTCACAGGCAGCACCTGCAGCATGCAAACATTGCACCCTTCTCCAGGTATGCAATGACTTTCTCACACCTCTGTAGTCAGGAATCTCCCTCAGGTCCAATCTGGCCTGCTGCCACCAGCTGTTATTCCCCATCCTTTGCTCTGCAGAAAGGTATTCCCTCATTTCTCTCCTGGACATTATTTTTCACTCCATGGATCTGCAGGACCCCTTGGAAGCAGCAGAGCATCCACACTGCTTGCTTCATGCTCCAAACACCTTACCTCCTCTACCAGAGCTTGCATCTCCAAGCCAGCAGCAACATGTCCAGCACCATCATTACAAGCAGGAGAAATGCAGCCACCAAATTCCACAGACAAGCACAGAGATCTTGAGATTATTTGCCCTGGGGAGCACAGGCCAGTTGTGCAGACTGATGCTTTGTGGTATTTACAGAAACAGGTACCAGATAGACCTACACACACACTCACCAAAGCAACTTCTGCATGGCCTTGCACTGCTCAGACCGTTATTTCTTCTGAAAATCAAAGTCAGTAATAGTGGAGAAAAGGGAGAAATCATTTTGCAAAATCATGACCAACTTTTCCTGCGATTCAGGATCTATGAACTACCCCACGTGCTACAAATGCCAAACACAGGCAAGGTAATTGTGCCCCTTTACAATGCTACCTAGAAGCTCCCACCAAGGTGAGGAACATCACGTTAACACCATACACAGCTCTTCTAGAATGCAAATCTTCACCACAGAGACAGGTAAACAAAAGAAAACAGAAGAGTCATGGATAAATACTATCCTTCTTAAGGAGCAGATCTCCACCTCTCCAAACCTGGCTAGTCAGGTGCTGATAGAGTTAACTTACTGTAATTTCATGACCTGCTTGTAAAAGAAGTGGAGATTGCATCTTACAGTTTTCTAAATCTGACTTTATTACAGGTACAAGAGAGTTTGGTATGTTCAGCAAGTCCCGTATTAGCAGCTTTATGTTCTTTTAATCGCTGACATGGAATGTAAATAGTTTCCTCAATTGCTGCATACTTCCCATTCCTGAAGCAAGGCACACCCTTTGACAAAGATGAAGAGAAGAAAAAGTTAAATCCCTGTTTACCAAAGGAATTAAATCCTCCTCTAGTTACTGAAACAGAGCAACCTAAGCATGGGGGATCTAGATACAACACTTCAAGGATAGGAAATGAAAAACTAAGGATCATTAAAACTAACACAGAGACAGCTCAAGATTTGGATCTGGCGTTGAATCACAAGGTGAACTGGATTTCAGCACAGCTGGGTAATGTTTGGGTTCATCCCAATGACTGGAAATAAAAAGTGGTTTGAGTTGTTTTGCTACAGAGGACTAAAGAGATTGAAGTTGTCCATCACCAGCCCGAGGCAGCAGGTACCCAGCCTCCCTTGGACATTTGCTTTTGCACACGCATTCCTTCCTCTTAACACAGAAAGCTGAACAGCTTACATCTGTGGCCTCTCTACTGCAGTAAAAAAAATACCTTTGCTGCTTTTATTTCATAGCAGGGAAACCTACAGAACACACAGATCCTTGCTAACATCAAAAAAAAAAGTTAAAACTTTGGTTTTCCTTTGACAAGCAGCACATATTCATCCTGATTCAAGTTCCCACAATATATCCTTGAGATGCTCTTGGAGGAAAAGCACTTGAATACTTGAGAAAGTAGACTGAGACTGATGAATTTGGTTCCATTTGTCATGTACATCCAGAGAAGTGACTTCTATATGGTTCTGTACCCCTTTGTAAAGCTCTGCTGGGTTTCTGCCCGTGGGACCATCTCTGAAAGCTTATGGAGATGAATGGGACTTGTCAAGAGCAGATGGAATAAGATACAATATTTACAGCCCTCAAGCAATGCCTCAAGCTCAGCTTTGGTCACAGGCCTCCTGAACAGCACAAACATCCTATCATCAGTCCCTTGCTGGCAGACAGAGAGCTCCTGTTCAAAAGTCCAGCAGGGTTTAAGCCCAAACTGTGCATGCAACCATGGTCACAGGCAGCCAGAAGTTAGGAGACAGAAGTCCTCCAAAACAAGTTCCAAAGACCGTAGGATTTTCCACATTACTGTTAAATAAAAGGGCTTGCCACAGGAAAGGAGGACCAACCCAAATCAAATCAAAATAATGATCAACTGAGAGGCAACGTGTCCTTTTCCAGTCCCACATAAATGCAGGCGACCATAGAAATCCTTGCTCTACAAGCAATGTGCAAATACACTGACTCCAAACTGGAACAAAACTCTTTTGTTAGTAGCCTGTTCCATAAGGAATCAGTAGCAAACTTGGCCCTAGGTTACTTTTAAACCAACAATTTCAAAATTATAACCCTTCTCTGAGAACCTCCAGTACAAAGTGAACATGCAGCAAGGGTACTCACTCATTCCTCTCCAGATTGATGACCAGACGTTTCCTTTCGGCTTGTATTACCAACTGCAGCAGGGCTGGGTGATCCTGAAAGAGGAAAAGAGAGTTGCTTGAGGCCAAACCCAGAGCCCAGGGCGCTGGACGCACGTCTGTCATTGCAGGATCAGGCCCTGCTTGGGAGGAAAAAGCCAAGGGAAGCATTTGTGGTGTCACAGCCCTTTAGGTGCAGCTCAGTGCAAAAAACCATCGAGAGGCAACACGGTGTTGTGGTGTTTCACACCTGGATCTTCCAGACACCACGCTGCACCCTCGAGCAGCTGCATCACTTGAAACTTTGCACATCACAGCTCATCTTGCCTGTGAAGATCATCATGGGATGCTGCACACATCGGATCCAGGAGATGGCTGACACAGTTGTGAATTCTCTTTTTCCTCTCTGTATAATAGCATAACTACATTACACACTAATATAATCTCCTCTCAATGCTCAGCCTTGCTGTACTGCTCTTCAAAGGGAGGCACAGGTACTTTGCATGACCATTGTCACTTTAGGATATGGATGTTCAGAGCTCCTGCATTAACAGCAGCCCTGCAGAGCTGCAATCACAATCCAGCAGAAATGCTTCTTCCTTCGAGGCTGAGTCTGATAAATATTCACACGTAGAACTACACATGTGATCTAGGACCATCATGGAAACTAAGGAGCCACACTGAACTATTGGGTTTTTTCCCCTATAAACAGCTAAATATTTTAATATGTATTTGAAACTTTTCATAAGAAACAATTTTAGCTTAAAAAAAAATGGCATGGGAGCAATTAGATAGATGGGCAACAAACTTATGAAGTATCTCTGTGAGAGCAGCAGACAAAATATTTGTACATATGCAGGTATTTAAGACAATTTTCTAAACAAGACATCAACAGCAAAGCACATGGAAATCCCAGTTGCACTCCAGCATGGAGCAGGGATGGTGACATCTGGATTGCATTTTCAGCACCATCGTGCTGCATGCAATCGTTGTATTGTTATAAACCAAGTTTCTTTTTCACCTCACATCTCCAAAGGTAAATTACTATTTGGTTGGAAGCTGTGAAAGAGCATCAGAAAGCCCTGAGGATCCATTTGCCCTCAGAGCCATCAGGGAGCAGAGGCTCCAGTGCTTGCGGAAAGGAGCAGGGCACCTACACGGGCTCTTGAAACTTCAAGAGAAAGCACAGTTTACAATATGCTGCTTCCTCTTAATCCAAAAGACTGGACTCACATATATTTTAAGACTGTTTACACTTAACTTACATTTCATTAAACAAACTTACTGGATTGTGAGACAGTATTTCCTCGTTTCAAAATTCCAACAGTAGCTCTATAAATCAGTTGTTCCCCTGAGCACTCAATCTGCTTTTCGGAAGATTTATGGCTGCCAATTGCAGCACTGAGGCTGGATAATTCTAGGGTTATAGTATTTAATGGATTTACCAAGAGATGTGTCTGAATTTGTGATTGCTCCAGCGGTGCCTTGCCGGAGCCCCGGCTGCGTGACAGGCAGAACTCCCCGCCCATGAAGTGCAATGATTTGGAAAATTGTAGCTGTTTATTAAAAAGTGAAATTATGAGGAGGCTGTCGTAGACTAAACAAAATTGCAATTTTGTTATACTAAAAAATAGCTGACAACTCCCCAGTGCTCTCTGATGTTATTAAGCACAGATTGTGACTAAGATACCAAGTGTCCTGCCCCGCTGCTCGTGCAAATTCAAACACCTTTTCCCTCTGACCATGCAAAGCAGCAGCAATATTGAAATCCTGCATCTCTGTGAACTCTACAGAAAATAGTTCCCACTAGAATGCTAAATAAATACTCCAGACTATCCTTGGCATTCACCAAACACATGGGAGTCATTTATTGGCATGAATATTTAGCAGCAGTGTTGATTACCACGTTAATATTAGTGCATTGGTTCCAAAACCCCCTCAGGTATACATACCGTGGAGTTTTGAGATGGTAAAATACAATTAATTACAATATAACACAGTAAATAATTAAGATATTGCAGCAGCAGCTCGAATGGAATCTTTTCAGCTGAAGACCCTCTGTTAATATCTAAATGATAACTCTGGTTATTCATGAGTTCACAGTGGTACTTATTTGACAGTCGATTGATGGCAGTAAGTTGTAAAGTTACAAAAGCAGCTGCAGAATAAAACAAGCTGCTACAAGACAGAAAATACCTCTCAGAGAACTCCTAAAGCTGAAACCTCTCATTATGGAGCACAGCAATGTCCACGGTTATCAGGCTGGGCTGCTTTGCGTGAGACCCAGGTTCAGGTTCTTGTTTTCCTAGAGATTTGTCTTTCAAACAAATGGTTCCTTTCCTTGTCATCTGGGAAGAGATGAAACTAGACTTTCTCTTTTGTTATTCTGACTGGCAATCACAAGCATAAATACAGTAAAAACTAGACCCTGCTCAAGGGGGATGGTGATCGGAAACACATCAGCACTTAAAATGGTGCATTTCAAATGCTGAAAGAAAAAGAAATAATCATTCAGAAAAGGTGGGTTGGGTTTGGTGTGTGTGTCCCCTCTCTTATTTCATTTTTTTTTTACAAACTCAGCTCTTTTACCTTAGTTTTTCTTTTCCCCCCAGTGGCAGTAGAGTCTCCCATAGCATTTACACAGTTCTGCTACCAGACCTTAAAAGCTCATTTTGAACCTCATGAAGCACACAATACTCTGCTTACAATCAATATTTTCAGAAGGGTGTTGCAAGCTGAAATGGGAATTACTATAAATACAGGTATCAGGTGGCCATTTCATATTTCTCTTTAGAATAATTGAACAAGCACATTGTGAGGGCACATACTCTTCTGCTCAGAACGTTTCAGAAAGAACCACTTGTTACAAACCTTCCTTAAGAACCACAAAAAATAATTTCCATGCTGATACAATTTATTCCCACTCTGATCCCTCTAAAATTATCAAACGTGAAAATAAAGTAAACCTTATAAGAACAGCATTATTTAAACCATAATGACTAGTTCTGTATGATTCTACCTTCTTTTCTCTACAGTCTTCTAGTTCTTTCTGCTCTTGAACTACAATTTGCTGCTTTCTTTCTGGCACTGTTTCTTGTGGCATAAGCAAAGACTTCCCCAATGCGCACAAACCATTCCCCGATATCCTAAGAGGCAGAACTGACTTTGGGGTGATTGAAGTTGTACTTTCCACAACTTTCCCCTCTTATTTAGAGGATTTATTTTCAAATCTACATCAAACTGTATCAGTAGAAAAGGAAAAGTATTTCCCCCGTTAATTTGCTCCTTGCTCGTTTGCTTGCTGAGGGTTGTTGGTTTCAACTGGCAGTAGAGAAAATTCATGTTCTGAAGGAAATTAGGGAAGCAAGAAGTTAAGACCAAGCAAGAATTCTTTTGGATAAAAAAAAATGAATAAAGCACTGTTTGAACAACTGGAAGCTGGTGAGACAGTAGCCTGTTTCTGAGGCAGGTAAGTTCTTCTGCTTTCTTACAATGGAATTAAAATCACTACGCACAAGTAAGACTAGTTTAACTAGTAGAAGGTTTTTAAGTACTATTAGTTCTTTCCCCTTTCAAAATCTCATTGAGCTCCAGATCTTCAGATAGAAAGAGAAAAGAAAGGATGGACTGGGGATTAAGGGCTTCCCCTGTGAAGCTGGAGATGGTGTTCGCAGCCCAGTTCTGCCACAGACATGTCTTGGCTGGGACAATAGCACAACCCTCCAGCTGAGCCAACCTGTTCCACCTCAACTAGCCCAGTGCTTCACTTACTCTTTCTACCTCTTGCTCCAACTCACCTCTGCAAAATGGACATGGCAAGAGTTTTCATCATCTGTATCTACTTAGCACGCAAACTGTTTGAAAGGCATGATACCCAAACCCAGAGGTGAGCAAACAGGCACCTTCCTTGCTGTGAATGTGTCAAAGCATAACAAGAACAGTGGCTCAGAAACAGGGATAACACCTTTTTTTTTTAACTTTATTTGCTCACCATGAATACCAGTCTCAGTAGCAGATTTTGGACTTCTTGTGCTTTCTGAGACTATTCTCTAATAATAATGACATGATAGCCTCAACAACACAACACCACAAAACAACAAAAAACAAACCACCACAAAATAAAATGACATAAAACAACACACCAAAAAAAACCCAACCAAACAAAAGAAACCAACCCAGCTCCCCCCCAAAAAACAAAAAAAAGGAAAGAAAAAAATAAAACCAAACCAACCAACCAACCAGAAAACCAAACCAACAAAAAATAACTCCAGAAGAAAACCCAAACCATTAAAAAATGGTTTTAAGCCTGAAATAAGAGCAGCCATCCATTTGGAGCACATTTGCTCACCTCCAAGGGATGCCCATTCTGGAATGTGAATACAAAGTAGTTGTCACCAAGTGTATTTTTCTGTACAGTAATGTGGGAAAACACCTCAATCACTGATGGATCCTCTCTTCCTTTAGGCTGTGGAGGTGGCAAGCACTGTGATCACACTGCAGTGCTTGAGAGCTTCTCCCTTAACACTGACTGCTGAGACTGGGAGAGAATACTTCAAGTCATTTCTCATTACATTTGAAGAGACAGAAAACGGATAAAGTGGACAGCCCTAATGCATGTATCTTTGCAACTTCTTCTCTAGGAAAGATTTTATTGGATTCATGTGAGTTAGGCCAGTATGTGAACTTAAAGTAAAAAAATCTATACTACTGGTTAAATAAAAGGAAATATCTATAGATGAAGGTAAGAGCGTAAACTCAGAACAGCATCAACTCATTTGGAAGGAGAAATGCATTTTCAGCTGTATCAGATGTCCAAATCCAGTATTTGAGAATCAGCACAGGAAAAAGAACCAAAAGGGACAATTTTGCTTCTCTGGTTTCAAAGTTTTAAATTATATCTTAATGTGGTAGACTGAAACAGGCGAGTTTGTTTAATCCAACCAAGTGGTTTCCAGTCCCTCCACAGCTGCTGTTAACTTCACCAAAGCCAACCTTGCAACAGGATCAACTTTGCAAGTGTGCTCAAGTTGACCTGCACTCCCAAAGTGCCTGCCACAGGAACTGTCCTGCCAGGTTACTGGTGAGACACTCCCCTTCTGAAAAATGGGTCACAATGGGCAAGATGGCAGGGAAAAAATAAAAACAAGGAGAACTATGGATTACAATTTGTTGTATGCAACGAGGATCCTGACATTCAACAGGGAGCAAAAATAAAAATGCAGCAAAACCTCTTAGACTGTCACATTTAATAATTAGTTGCCTGGGGTTTAGAGTGAAGTAAGAGAAATCATATAATCAGTGACAAGCGCAGGAGAAGAGACTCTGAAAGTCACTCCAGCCTTGCACAAAGCTTGTCATGGCTGTACCAGACTGTAGCAACAAAGTAGAACTTTCCCATAGGATGAATAAAGAACATAGGGATGCAAAAAATGAGTGTCACTTATTTTAACCAGCTCCTGCAAGGCCAGCCTGCCTCCAACACATGTGGTTATGGATGGTAGTTTAACCCAGTGTTACACAAGGCAGTTAGATGCAGAAGCAAATCCGTGTTTGTTCATGAAAACAGGGAGGGGAAGAGCAAGGAGACATCTCCATAATGTGGAGAAATCAGAACGTGTTTCTGAAACGTTAGCAGGTATTTAGAACAACACCAAATACACATCTCATTCTCAAAGAAATGACCTACCCACAATTGGCCAAAGACAGCCAGCAGGTACTGCTGCCTTTTGGTTACCTGGTTTCCCCCAGAATCAATAGCAAATCAAACTCAGTGATATGATAGTCAAAATACTCCACCAGGAAATGATTTTGGAGTATTTCTGTAATGCAGACTTAAACTGTGCAAAAAGCAACAGCATTTACTCTAAGCATAAATCCTTCTCTGCTTTCATATGATCACACTATGGCTTGGGTGGGAGGGAACCTTAAAGATCATCCAGTCCCAACCCCCCTGCCATGGGCAGAGACACCTCCCACTAGAGCAGGGTGCTCAGGGACCTGTCCAGCCTGGCCCACTTTAAGTACTGGAAGGTGGCTGTAAGGTCTCCCTGGAGACCTCCATGCTCCTGAAAACAGAAATTCCAACACACACAAAAAAAGTAAGGGTCATAAGTTTATGTACTCTCTTAAGAATAGCTCTGGAAATTAAGGACTTTTGAGATATATCAGATAGTTACATGCCACACAAATCTAGCTGTTTTTTCTTGTATCTGAAGAGCTAATATCAGGAATTAGAAATTGCCTAAATGAGGAAAGAGTACACTATTTCCAGCAGGGATAAAATCTATGCCATTGTCAGCTATCTCCATGAAAACATTTCTTTCCCTGTCACACACCCCAGCCCCCCCAACTCGATTTGACTGATGTTCTGTGTTGGTACCTTCACAAGTTAAGAGGTATGTTAATAGGTATCAGATCCTTGGGCTGATATCACTCCTCTACCACCTGTATTACAGAGAGAGAGAAAAAGCTGGGGAATCTATAGGAAATAAAGTCACCTAGGGAATCTTACCATGATAACTGGAATTCAATTCAACAAATGCAAGCTGTCTACAAAGCATACATGTTTAAGGTAATTACAGTAGCAACAAATACTCTAAGTGCATGCAAAACTTAAGTTTTGTTTCCTTTTCTTCTGGCTTTAGTTTAGAAGTGAACACAAGAGGCTACGTTTCTTGCAGCCACCTCCAAAACCAAGTGATGTTTCACATGGATATGAAAAGCATAAACATTTCATTTATATTGTTTTGCAAGTTCCTGAGGGCAGTGAATTCAGCTGTGCTTTCCTGACTTTCCAGTGACAAGTGTGCATCCTTGTGGCTCCATATAGTGAGTAGGAACAAAGACAATAAAGTGTTTTGAGCTGCTGCGCTTTTTTTTTATGGCATAGCAAAGAATCACAACCCCTTAATGAATTTCTTTCTTTCTTCTTTCCTTCCTTCCTTTCTTTCCTGTCCTTTCCTTCCTTCATTGTTTTCTTTCATTCCTTTTCCTTTCTTTCCCTCCTTTCTTTTTTTTTCCCCTACCTCCTTGTATACAAATCATTCTGCTTGGAGGTGGTCAGGCTTTCCCACCATCTTCCTTTCCTGCTTCCTACACTACACGTAGCCTGCTGCCCATCACAAGACACAGCAGAAACCATCTCCCAGAAGGTCCTAAAGCAGGGACAGAGCAATGGCAGCAGCTCTTCTGCCCCTTCCTTGGCTTTCTTACAGGAGTAGAAAACCCCGCCACAGAGCTCATGTGACACACGTAAAATAGGAGCAACAGGACAGCCTTGGGAATGACCTGAATTTAGCAGATTTCATAAGAGAAAAAGATTTCCAATTAATATGTGGAAAAAATAAGAAGTTTAGGTGCACTGGCTCTGTGTCACCAGTGGTCCCAGTCTCTGGCCATCCAGTTATGTGGCTACATCTGCTGAAGCTCCTACAAATCTCTATAAAGCACTATTTAAATTAACAGTTCCTTGCTCTCTATTGGTATCCCAGGATCCCTATCCAGACTTAAAAGTTCAAGCAAGTAATGCTCAAGAAAGAGGAAACTGAGCAGTTAATTGTGCCAGACCAAAATCAATAAAACTACACAGCTCTAGCACAGAGTTTCCTGCTTTCCATGCAGAAATACAAAGCTAATGACTACTCTGGGAAAGGGAAAGCATGCTTATAATTTAGCTACATCCTTTTTGTGAGGTATTCCTGATTTACATTTTTTAAAAATTAAAGAATAACCTAGCCAAAACATGCTCAAAATGTCATAACATTATGGGTCAAATATCTCAGGAGCAAATCCAAAATAACCAGTTTGATGTTTTAAAGAAATCTGCATCTTCTGAGGCCAAGCTGTTATGCTCTGAATTTATTTGGTGTCAGTAAAAAGTCAGGCATGAAAGTTGAATTAAACATTTACTCTGTATTTTCATTATCAGGCACCAAAGTTGTGCTAAAACATATTTATGTGCATTTGGCCAGCTAAACAGGGATTAACAGAAAATTCACAATTTCTTATATAAAAAAGATCCAAAGTAAAATGCGCTCGTTCTTTCTTAATTAAATCTAAACAGTGCAAATAGGGCAGCCTAAGCTTTTAAAGCAGCAATCCAATTATCCGCTGAAATATATTGGTTAAAGATAGGGCAAAATCAATACTCCCTTTTCAGGACAAACTCTGACACAAAAGTCTTCCAAACCAAGTTCGGAGAAGAAACCCAGATGAATTCTGAACCAGGGGGGCTGGTGTTGCCAACCCTTTGAAAAGCCGATGGGGAGCAAAGTGCCGCTCTCCGTTTCAGGATGTGGTTTGGGAGAAGGATGGTGCTGTAACACAAACCAGCCAGAGCGAGGTATTGAAGCCCTTCCTGTATCTTTGCAGCAGGATGGATGCAAACCAACATAAACCAACGCTGGGTGTGTATTTATTACACTTCTCTGCCTGCCTGACGACCTGCGAGGAGTCTGCTCCGCATCTGGGAGCGAGCGATGCGTTAAGATTCACGAATGGCAAAGGATGGAAGAAAGGAAAATGCAACAACAGATGGTTTGGACTGAATGGAAATGACTGCACCACACCGTGAACTCAATTCTGTATTAAGAACAACTCATAAAAATAATACAAAAATGCCTGTGCTGTTAGCCAGCACTCTGGTGTGGTGTATCACAAACAGAGGCCTGCTCCACGGTGCTGCCCACCACGTCTTGGAAGCTCTAGCTCCACAGAGCTATCTCAAGCCACCAGATTTTGTCATTCAGGTACTCACCTGACCTCCTGGAGCTTAGGACTTGCTACCCAGACCATGAGTACAGTTGGTAGGCCCTCAGCTTGGCAGCAGGTCAGGAGCTGTAGTGGTTTTTAATCCCAGTTTGATGGAGGGGTGTGTTGTTTGCTATCACAACCCGCTCCCTAAACTGGCTGGAAAGACCGTGCCCTGCCTGTCCTCTGACACGTGGTGACCTCGCTGAAGGGGTTGGGCAGGAGATTGATGGCACCAATGCAGATTTTAGCTTTTTGAAAAGCCTGCAAATATAAAGGTCTTTTTAACAGCAAAAAAAAAAGCAAAACAAAGTCTTACTGAAGAGTCTGGTTAAAAGACTGGTTAAAAGAATAAATCTTCTCCATCATTGTTTTCCCTTGCTGTGTTGCCCCCAAAAGTTAAAATAAAAATACTCAGCCTTGTAATTTTCAGGGGGAGTGTCAACTAGATAATTACACAGCCTTGAAGGTCCAAGAAGCATGTGGCAGCTCATCCTCCCCATATCTGCTGCTCTGCCAGATCTGCTTGTGGCAGCCTTTTACTATCACCCCTGGACCATGATGGGTCACTCTGTTAGAGGGATGTTTAACATCTGAAAAAATTCAGGCCTAACAGCAGAATTTGTTTTTCCCCGCCTCAAAAATGGACTAGAAATTGGCACAGGAATTAAATAACCTGGAATTTGCTCAAAGTAAACCCATAGTCATCATACAGTATTTACACTGTATGTATGAATCACAACTGTTCATTTTGCTATCAAACAGATGGGAGCAAAAAGTACCTCATTGTTGGAATACATTATGTGCTGCTTAAACAATGCTTCGTGGAAGGCTGTGCAAAGAAAACAAACATGTCTGTTCTGTAGTAAAGTGTTACAAAACAAAACTTAATGGAGCTGGCAGCTAGGAAGCAATTGCAGTGGGTCTGGGTGTCTTATTGAACAGAACGGGCTGCAGACGGTCTGTTGCAATTTGGGTAACTACAATGTGAATGAGCAGCTGTTGATATTTGCCCATGTGAAATTTACGTGAACTTCTTTGAGGATTATGCCATGTAAATTGAGTAGATCCCATTTGGGTTTAAAAGTCAAATTCCTCCTCTTTGTAAGGACACTGGAGACTGTGGCCTCCGTTTACTAGAAGTAGGATTACAACATTTAATTCTTCCAGTGTACTCAGAAATCAAGGTCAAGCATGGATTGCATCAAAAACTGTATGTCAACTACCCACTGTCATATTTTATGCACTCTACTCCCTTTGTCTTGCCATACTTTCTGTGAGCATTCCCATCTAACAGCACTGGACTTTACCACCCACCCTACCCACTGTGTTTTAACAGAGCTGGAGCAGAACAGCAAACCTGACCCTCTAGAAACAGCTCTTCCCTCTTTCTGTGCACGTAATTATAGCGGAGAACATTTGTGGGGAACCCACAACGGGCTGTGCACTGTGGGGGATAAGAAGTAATTATCATCATCAGTCTAAATTCCCAATGATAAGAAACGACATGTCCTCCAGATTATATCAGAAAATCCTCCCCAGTGGGAGTTGTCTGGCATGCTGAGGAGAGCAGAAGCAGAATGAGCTCCATGGATAATGCACGGGGGCCATGTGCACAGCATATTGGTATATACTAGGGAAGCAGCACGTCAAGAGAACTGTGTTTCAGGGCCAAGAGCAAATGAAGTCTGTTCTGAACTGTGCCCATCATAGACACTATCTGAGCCACCCGCCCACTCCTTACATCCCTTCAGTGGCACCTGCATCCTCAGAGCCTCCTGTGACTGGATGGAGGTTTTTCCACATCCATACTGCAGAGTTACAAAGCCACTGAAGAGCATAAAAGGACAAGAGGTGATGGTTTTAAACTAAAAGAGGGAGATTTAGACTGGAGAGAAGGAAGAAATTTTGGACACTGAGGGTGGTGAGAGCCTGGCCCAGGCTGCCCAGAGAGGTGGTAGCTGCCCCATCCCTGTCCCCATTGCAGGGGAGGTGGCCAGGGCTCTGAGCACCCTGCTCTGGTTGCAGATGGCCCCGCTCCCTGCAGGGGGTTGGACCAGAGGAGCTTGAGAGGGTCCTTCCCACCCAAACCAGTTTGGGTTTCTATGAAAAATGAAAAACATAGTCAGCCCTCTCCTAATATTTCCATGGTTCAGCTAGCTAATACAGAAATAAATAATAATAAATAAATAACCCCCCAAACAGTAGTAACAGTGTCCACCAAGAAGCAAAGTGAGATGACCACCCATTTCACTGAACTGAAAGTCAACTCAAAATGCTTCAAGAAAACCCATAAATTATTCTATCACTGAAAGAGGATTTCAGATGCTTTTTGTCTCCCGTCAATACAAATCTGGCTGGGCTCAGTAAGTTATATTAAATGCACATGTATCTCCTTCAAGCCACATTTCATGCTCTCTAAACATCTTTCTCTAAATTAGATCCTTTCATATTCCTTGAAAAGCTCAGTTCTTAATTAGGAACGAGTTCTGATTTTCCATTTTCATTAATTCATTTGATTTCAAGATTTTGAAGCCAGAGCAATTGCAACTAAATGAAGCCTACTGAAAGTCAAAGATGCAATCAGGTTCAGACAACGAGAAATTTAAGAGTTGTTTTGTTTTGTTTTCTTAATGCAAATAAAGATCAGTTCTAAATGTCCTGGCTAAACTGAATCCTTGACAATGCAACAATCTCCAGAGAAGCAATGATATATGTTTTGCTTCTCTGAATGAACTCAGAGGGTTGGCTAGATTAATGCTTAAATCACTTAATTATTTGGCTTAATTCACATGCTGTTCTTCACTTTCAGATCCTTCCTGCTCCCCTCCAATCACACTGCTCCACTGCACCAGCTCTGTGCCAAGATCTCTGAGCTCAGACTTCATTCTCTCTAAACAGCTTTTCATATTATGTGGCTCAGATTAAATCTTCTTCGCTAATTTGTTATTGCAATCACAGATGTGCTTCTGGATTCGAGTTCCCCTTTTGCATCACAAATACCAGAATGCAAACCAGAAGTGGAGTTGGTATCTAATTTCCACTCTTTCAAACTGTAATTTGTCTCTGATGATCTTTTGAAGATGAGGAATGAGTTATACAAAGACAGATATAATATTAATACTTTTTAAACTAATGGAGGGGAGATTTCACCCTGGTCTTGGGCTACTTAAGATAACTTGACAAACTTTCCAAAGCTGTGCTTCCAAGACACATGAATCATTTTTATATCCTGGAATGTGCCCTAGGAGAAAAAAAGAGATCTGAAGATGTCCTTGTAAAGCAAATGGTATTGCAAACCTGTGGGCAACATCTCACATTCTTCTGCTTAATTAGAAAGAGGTTTTTCTTACATATATCTCATTCATACATTTACAGTCTCGTCAAAAATCTCACAAAAAAACATCTCACATTCTTCTGCTTAATTAGAAAGAGGTTTTTCTTACATATATCTCATTCATACATTTACAGTCTCGTCAAAAATCTCACAAAAAAACATCTCACATTCTTCTGCTTAATTAGAAAGAGGTTTTTCTTACATATATCTCATTCATACATTTACAGTCTCGTCAAAAATCAATGACACAAAGCAGAGTGGAAAGGGCAGAAAACTTACCTAAGAAAGTACTTCACGGAACAAAAACATATATTTTATTCTGAATGGTACTCAGAGATTTAAAGTATTAGTGACCAGCATATTTCTTGCCACAAAGGCAAAGACAAAACCCAGATGAAAATTCCATTACCATTATTATATACACAAAAAAATGTAAACAAAATGTATCTATTAATTATAAAATACATTTAAAAGCATCTCTAATTAGATTATAGAAGGCCAATATGCATCTAATTCCTCCTGTAGATCATTTGCTTAAGTGCTTTCAGGAGCTAACTGAGCATATAGAAAACCTGTTTCATTTCTTATTGCTCACAGGTTCAATAAGAGTAAGCTACAAAATGGTATTTCTGGACCACGCTCTCTCATGACATATTAGATAAACTTGTGGGTGTCAGAAAATAACCCCTGTATTGGGGTTGTATAAATTGGTATTAAAGTTCAGCAAAGATCCACTTTACACTAAATCATCTCAAAATAGCACACCCTTTCTGCATTGAAGGGCAGGAGGTAAATAACTGAAGAGGAGGTAAAAACAGATAATCAATTACTTCAGTTGGCTTCAGGGTTAGTGCTGAAATTCTCAGGCCCTTAGAGAAAAAGCAAAAATCAATATAGCAGAGTATTTTGAGATAACAAAGAAAGAAACATCTCAAAGGCATTTGCAACATGTGATAAAAGTATAAAGAAAAGGCCGCTGTCACCTTCAGCTGCTCCAGCACAGGGTGTAAATGTGCAGAAATATTCCCGTTTCTTTACTGACCTGACCACACAGGGTTAGAAAACAGAGAAAAGAAAATCCTGCAGAAGCCTCATAAAATGTTTCAATTACCCAACCTCAGTCACGGGGATTAATGCAGCAAAATAGAAGGAGCAAGAAGATTCTCTTTTTCAGCTGGTGGATGCTGGAGTCACATACCCATAGGGATGGTGGGGAAAATCAACCTGACAGGAGCTTTGAAAGCACGGGAGAAAGCAGCAGTTGTTCGTGCAGCTAAAGGATGAGAAGTGAGTGGAGTTATATATGTGAAGTAGCACAGCTAAGAGAGAATAATAAAGATTGTCTGAGACAAATCTGGTTTATGGGATTTTGTCTGAGCAAATGCAGTAAAGTTTGGACAACACACAGATTTAAATGCTGGTGATGGCCTCAGATTCCCCCCACCCCCAAAGAATTAAACCTCAAGGGAAATTTAAATACAACTTCCCCAGAGAGATGTGACACAGAGAGTATTTAAATAGATGAATTTTATGCCATATGCTGTTGACTTACCACCAGCTCTGGAGATTTAATGTCTTCCAAGGGAAAATTCTCACTTTTAGACAGAGAGGGACCTTCCTGTTAGACCCAGAACTACAACCCAACTATCATTTGTAGAAAATAAAATAAAAAGGAGAGAGAAAATGAAAGCAGGAAGATCATCTTTTCCAGCTTAGCATTGGGAAGAGTTGGTAACGACAAAAGAGATATATTACTGAAGAGCACTGAGTGAAAAAATCTGTTGAACACCTGAAAATTTCTAACAAAAGCCAACCACAGCATTATCCACCCCATGCTCTGCATCCCATCTACTTCCTTCACAGCTACTGACACAAAACTGTAGCAAGGAAAGGGAAAAAATAAATAAAGACTCACAACCAGCTCTGGACTGAACGAGTTCTCATTCAGATGATCCTTAAAAAACAAACAGCCCCAAACCCATCACCATCATTGCTAATGAACACTAAGACAGCTCTGCAACACAGCCCATGTGATCCACACAGGACTTTCCAAGCCCAGTGTCCCCGAATGTGGTTTGAATTACTTGATGCTTATTGTACAGTTGAAATGATCATTGCGGGGTTTGGGTTCTTTATGTTGCACTGCAGTTAAAACCTCTCCTCCCTTCCCCCCTTCCTGAAAAGCTTTTGAAGCTTTGATGCTTCTCAAAGGAGCAGATGACACAGATACGAGTCTGCTGCTGCCACCCAACATTGTTTGTGGCATTATGGTCCCAGAAAGCCATCGAGGGGCCTCTGGTGAAGCCTGATCTTTTCTATGCAACAAGTGTTTCATAAAATCCTGCAAGATACATGAACAAGACTTCAGGCAGCTTTCAAACGATTAAAATCCCCATGCCAGATTTGTTTACAGTTTTTGAGCATATGCTTTGGAAAGAGGTAATAAAGTATAACTAGATGGCACAGTCAACAGTCCACATGGACACTGTCTTTTCATTACCTCTCTTCCTTGAACCTCCAAAATTCCTCAAAGAAAGGGTTTCCTCAGGCTGTCTCCTATTGCTTTCTAAAACTATGCTGTATGTTACTAAGAGCCCCTGTCACTGCTGCAACCAAGCACCTATGGGGCAGATGTGCCACTAGATAAGCAACTACACCCTGGAGAAGCTCACTGATGTGTCCATGATTACATGGGAACTTTGCAGCCCAATGCACAATTTAACAAGTCCTTCCAGAGTTGGAACTATTTTGTCCCTAAATGAAACCCCTTCATTCTACAAATATCCCAAACTCCATGGCATCACAGTCCATCTCTGTGATTCCAGTGTCCATTCTTAAATTCCATCCTTCTCTCATTATCTTCACTGCTGAGCTCTTACTTGCTGCCTTGTCAGGCCATTCTTCTGGTCCCTGCTAGACAGCATATCTAAGAGCAACACAAAACCCAGTTACTCACCCTTACTTTCCTGCAGCCATTTACACACACTGGAAGATTTATCCTGTCTCTGCCCAACCTCTTCCTCTCCAGAATGATGGTCCCAGTTCTTTGGTCCTCACCTCGGGCCATGGTTTCAGACCTCCAACCCTTCCCTGCACTCCTTCCTGTGTTCTCTCCAGGTGACCCCTTTCTCTTTCTCATTTCTCTCAATGGCTGTTCTCCTTCCTGGTAGTTACTCAGTGAGGATCTAGTACGACACAGTCTCTAGGGCTGGGGTCTCCTGTGAGATTCACCCCTCGGTGCTCTGATCTGCAGCCTCCCACTTACCCTCATGAGTACTCCAACCACTAGATTATTCATGAACAGCTTTGCACCCCACTGTTGCTTCTAAAGCCTTTCAAAAGTCCCTTTATTTATTTATTTTTTTTCCAGAAGGCAAGAAGTCCAGCCTTTCATTAAGGGATGCAGCCAAACAACTAAATTACCACTCCTCTTAGCGCTGTGTTGTGTATTTGAGATTCAACAACACGAGCGTATGAAACTTTGCCTGTTAAAACATGACCTATTGCACCAGACTTCTGCCTTTTGTACTCCTGAGTCATAGAAGATAGCAGACTGCAAAGAGGAAGGCTTCTGGAAAGGTTCATTAATGGCTCTATAAATAGCAAGTGCCTGCCAGATATGGGTACCACTGAGTTGTGTCGCAAAGTGTCCGCGAACGCAGCATGGTTAGAGCAGGACTTTGAAGCACAGGAACAAGCCAGAGTCTTCTGGCAGGTTTAAAAGCACATAGAGTCTTTTTGGAAATTTTTATCCAGCCTCATCAACATATAAATAGAGAAGGGCTCTGCAGGGCTTCCCCCTACTGAGCTGATTTCCTGAGGTGATGAGGGAAGGAGGGGTTTAGAGTCATATCACAAAGCTTAAAATTCTTGCTCACCAGAGGACTGAAGAGTCTCCGAGAGCAGCTCAGAAGACAACTCATCAAGGTACACAAGAAAATAACATCCGAGGCCTGAATAAATTGGTTTAACTTAGACAAAGAATTAGAAGAGCAAAGATGCCACACGTGTGCTGATCGCCTGAGGGACGGACTCCTGAGCGGCTGACTCTGAACTGCTTGAGCTGAGGGATGCTGCATTATTCCCTCAGACAACGGGTATTTGCTTTTCCATAGAGACTCTGGTTTTAAAGAAACCTAAATTCCATGATACATTTGATAAAAAACTGTACATCAACCGCTCCCCCAAAACCAGCTCCATCAAATTTGAGTTTGCACATCAGAATTCTCAGATAAGAATCCCTCGCACATACAACTTCACCTCAGGCTAAATACACGGGACAAGTTATTTCCTCTCTACTTAGGAAGGCAGTGACGGTGACATTGCATCAAGAGACAAGATGCAGCTCCCTACAATCAAGGAATTACATTTGCACATTCCGAGAGGTGCAGAGGAATGATTTTGTGGGCTAGGTAGCGACAGCAATAAATTGCCATTTGACTGTATTTTATGCTGAATAAATTTTTCACTACCTCACAGCAGACTGTCAGGTGCCAGACAGCACACCAAAAGAACAGCTCATGAAAGGAATTTCACTACTGCTCTGGAGGAACTTTTAAAACTCACATTGCTATGACAAGAGAATATACACATATGATATAAAAATATAAAATATAAAAAAGGGAACAGTGGCTCAAAGAAAAGTGGCTGCTGAAAAAACCAAAGTGTACCACGGTGTGTCAAAATGATTTGGCTTGATTGTGATGCCCAATGTAAGGATTTACATTCAGCTTAAGTCTGATACCATGGTGAGAAGCAGCTTTGTGTTTTACCAGTGATGTATTGATTTGTCTTTCACTGAGAAAGGGGAAGATTTTACTGCAAAAACAAACCAACATCACCTTTGAAGACTTCAAGCAGAGACTGGAGTCTTCGTCTACATTGTTTAGTAAGGAAAGGTGTGAAGAAATTTTTACTACTTCTGTGGAAAAGAAAATATTCCATCACCCTTTGATACCTGCCTGAAATTATTAGAATTATAGGAAACATTGTTCAGCTCTAACACACAATAATGGAGCAGCCCCAAGAAGGCATTTCATACACA
The DNA here is from genome assembly GCA_013399075.1 of Chloroceryle aenea. Lineage (NCBI taxonomy): Eukaryota > Metazoa > Chordata > Aves > Coraciiformes > Cerylidae > Chloroceryle > Chloroceryle aenea. Next base: position 241,839 of record VWZY01013496.1, on the reverse strand, counting down.
TCAGCCACAATGCCAGTAGCAGCTGGTCCTGTTGCAATTTTTAAGCTCTTGAATAATGACACAGATAATATCCACCCTTTCTATGACTGAATACTGGGTTTATTCCTTATACAATATGATTTTTTTTGTTGCTGGTTTGCTTCACTGCTTAATCCTAAAATTGGAACAAGTCTATCTACATAGAAGGAGTTCATGACATTGGTGAGGATGTTACAAGGACAGACTGAGATAAGCTCTCTTGCTTCTAAATGTAATTCCTTCCTAATATATCCTACCAAAGCAGAAACACGGATAAGAATTTCACTCCCTGGTATGTATCTTCCCTCTCAACTACTTGATTTTATGATTTGATTTCAACACACAATCCTGCTGTAACCTTATTCAGTCATTTTTTTACCCTCACATTTTGCTGCAACTGATTTTCAAACCGTGATTTAAGAGCTGAATCCTGAGACAAGGTTGGAAACTGAGTACCTGGATGTATGGATAGAGATAGCAGTGTAGATATCAATGCAGCTACTGTATCGATATAGATAGGGATGTACCAACTGGGAAACCCAGCAAAGCACTGGGAAGGCCCCAAGAATCTCTTTTAAACAATCAGCTCAGATCTTGCTGCCGTTCTCTCCATCAAATCACACAGATTTGGACAAACTGCTAAATATTAATCCTCTGAAGACAGAGATTAGAGTTGATTTCAAGTCTACACAGAGAATTCTTTTTAAATTACAATCATAGAATGGTTTGGGTTGCAAGGGACCTTAAAGATCATCTGGTTCCAAATAGCTAACAAAAGATGTATGGAAGTTAAAACTAATGTTTTCCATTTTAAAGATAAATGGGTGCTTAGACTGCATATTTGAGAGCAATGAAATAAAAATATTTAATACACTAAAATATTATTTCTCAAAGTGTTCCATCGAATAAAGTTTTTTTCACATCAGTGTAAATCTCCCTCAAAGAAACGTGCTCACGTTAAACTTGGACTGATTTAGATGGCTCATCATCCACTATAAAACTCCCAATTAACTTTCCTCATAGTCCTTACAAGCTGCTCCTCAATTGCCACCGAGATTGTAACAGGGTAAAATCCTTGTACACAGCATTGCCAACACTCCTCCCCTTTCAATCTTTAAGAACTAAAATCTTGGAAATATTTGTTCTGACAAGACATGTGACTTAGCCACATGTGCCAGACACCCCTCGTCCCCCCAGAACAGCAAATCCTTTCTCCCCAGAAGTTGTAAGGCAAGAGTACAAATGCAATTAACACTTTGATACTGAAAAGGCCTTGATGTCTCATGGTTTCGATTGCACTCTATTCCCATTTTACAGGTAGAAAAGGGGAAGACAATAAAAGGGGAGATCACAGAATGGTCAGGTTGAAAAGACCTTCAAGATCATCGAGTCCAACCTCAGCCTAACACCACTACCCTAGCTCTAACAACCCAAAAGATGTTTGATGGTCCAAGGCAAACAATTTATGTTTCCATCTTAAAAACCAAACAAGCCAAAACAAAATGACAAAACAAAACCAACAAAAAACATCAAAACCACAAAACCCCAACTGTTTCTGTATCCATATCTTAAATTGGCCCCCTGAAACTTGGAGTGTTCACAGGCTCTTGATGCTTGGTCTCTGTAGAGCAGCCATTTCCTTTCCTCTCTCCCTCCTACGGGGATCCTGGGAAACCACCACTTTGGCCTGGAGGGATCCCACACATCCCAGTTTAAACCAGTCCAGCCCTATTCCCTTTTTTCCTTTATAATCAACATACCACTGCAGTAAGCAATTCTGCCCTAAATTTGCAATGAAATAAAGGTCAATCTTTTGAAATATCTCTTTGTTGCAGCTGAAGCCTCTGAAAACCAGAAATGCTAAATAAATAGAATCACCAGAAAATAAAAAATACAGTACTTTATATTTAATCATGGGCATTAAAATTGATTTTATTTTTTTTTTTTATTGAAATTGATTTTTAACTTTTCTCTACAGAGTGCACTTCTGGGGGTGAGTTTTGTTCTTTAACATCCACCTCTCACACAGTCACATAATTAACATGCCTCAGTCTATCTCAAGAGCTGCTTCACTGAGACCCAGGACACCTTTTGGCAATAAAAGGTTAAAATTCACTTTGCCCTCTGACTATAAGAGAAATACCTTTGCAAGCTAATGACTGTAACAGGCTGCTCCTTCCCGAATAAACATTTTAGGGATTTCCTGAGGTGTTGTTTTGTTTTTTCTCCCCCCCCACCTCCCCATCTTTCTAATTGAAGGAAAAGAATTTGGAGGACGTAGACAGTTCAAATGCTTTTTCAGTCAAAAATATGTATAGACTGTATTTCTATAGACTTTTTAAACTGAAAAAAAAAAAACCCAAAAACATTTACACAGCTTCTGGTTATTCATTTTATAGAAAAAAAAATAAAATCTTTAAAGCTTATCCAACTCATCTCCTTCTGCCAGCACTCCTTGCCAACTCTTTCTTAGTAATGCCAGTAAAGGCCAAAAAAAGTCTGGTTTAAACAATGTTTCTGTCTGTTGAAACCAAGAGAAAGGCAGTTTCTGTTGGAGATACTCGACTTAGGGATCCCACTTTTTCTTCTGCTGCTGGGAACGCACCCTGGCCGTGGCGGCGTGGGCAGAAGGGTGCGTGCAACTTTCAAACAGCAACATGCTAGAAACTGCTCTGAGGACAAAGTTGTACAGTTCCTCTTATTGGCTCTTCCCGCAACAGATTTATTTCCACAAACTCCCCTCTCCTTTGAAAGCAGCAGATTCAGTATCTGCCAAGGAAATGGTCCTTTTTGGGGCAGGGATACTCTGGCTGTTTAGATTAACACATCTAAGAGCTTTTGTCTCATTGCCACTTGCTGGGAGTTGAAGCAACCCTCCTTCAGCAGCAGTTCTTTTTCAGTACAAGATGTACTTAATGAGAAAACATCTAGGGGAAGATGATGGAATGGGTGAAACTAAAGTAAATAATGTCATCAGAGAGACACCAGTGTAGGACTTCATCCAAAATCACTGCCCAAAGGAGCCTGCCATCTCCAACACTCACACAGATGAAGTGTGCCGGAAACCAGCATCCACCAGCGTGCAAAAATGAGGCATCTCCATGAAGATCTCATCCTCCCCGAGCTAGGCAGCTGCTTTGACTAAAAATGTTTGCTCCTGTGTCTGCTGAAGTGGCCTCGGGTATCAAACACAATCCTCGTGGATATTAAAATTATCTATAGGCTTCACTTGAAACACACAATGTAAAATGCCACCACCTCAGAAGGGGGCAAATCACTCCAGTGATAACTCTCTGGGAAGGGTTCACCTCCAAAGAGCCATTTTTGTGCAGGACTGCTGAAGAGCTCCTCAAAGGATACAGTCAGTGGAGAGAGGAATGAACAAGGAGATGAACCCTGACAAGAAACCACCCAGGAGCTGCTGGTGGAGGGAGAAGGCCAGAGGAGGAAGGGGGAATAAGTTCATTCAACAGAAACAAAATGAATTTGATCGCAAGGCAAGAGACACAGTAAGGGCAAAGGAATGAGGGCAGGACCTGAGAGCACTTCATTTCCTGAGAGTGATTCAGATTTCGGAGGAAACAGCATATTAGCATCCTGGGACTCGGGGCAGAGGATGAAAAGGCAAAGTCAGAGCTGAGGACCTAAATGAAACTTCTGCATTCTGGTATGCTGAGGAGCAACAAGAGGCAACGAGAGCCCTCCTTGGATTCAGTGGCCCCGTCAAAGCAAGTGTGTGTGTCTACCTGCTGTATCAGGGTGAGCAGACACACAGTGCAACCAGTATGACCAGCAGAGTTATCCTTCCACTGACCACAAGCACATCCTTACAGGACAGAGATGAGCTCAAGCCCAGTAAAATATTCACCTCCCTTGTCAGCACCTCCACCACACACACACACACATCATACAAATAGAGGTTTGGACTCGATGATCTCCAGAGGTCCCTTCCAACCCCTACCAGTCTGTGGTTCAGAACAAATGGAAATACATCGTGCAAATTACCACCAAAAGGACTTTTGACTCCAGCCTCAATAAGCTTTAGCACTCTGTCGTGTCCACAATGCTGTAAATTGCAATCATTTGCTTTAATTAAGCTTCGAAAGCTCAATTATACTTTAAAACTGTGTCCTTGAGGAAAGACAGTGCACAAAAGGGACGTGCAATTTCCTCAAGATAGAAGATGAACATAAACTTCCTGCTAGGACATCCAAATGATACAGATCAACTCTACCTCATCTACACAAGCTTTTCAAAAACAATGGGCAGATTTTTTTGGCAAGTCATTTTATTTCTAGAAAAGTGGCCACACTCTGAAATCCTTTTGTTGTCAAGATATTGCTACTGCATTTTAAAATAAAAAGGCTTATTAAATCAATCCTAATTATTTTTCTTATCAAGCTTTCAACTGCATATAACCTCTATGGTTTCTCATTAGCATGCTGAGAAATGGGGCTTGAGGATATCATATTGAAATAGAATCAAAATTGAACAACAAAGGCATCAGGCTTGGTAAGGATAGACTCAGTGGATCAACCAGCTACATTTACTACTTCATCCCTAAAATATCCAGAGTAGGACTCAGTTTCCTATGGCTTCCTGGGATAAGAGACTTTGTCACAGCACGTGTCAGCAGCTCTTTTTTTCCAGAGTCTTCCCCAGCTCGGAGGACTTTGGTCCTTGGAATGACCCCAAGTTCTCCTGTTACCTTCAAGCCCTCAAACAACTCCTTGCAGGAGCTCAACATCCCCTCTACCAAGAGCCTGTGGTGGGAGGGAACCTGCCTCGTAGGAATTGTGTTGGGTTCAGTTTGACTCAAGGTAGTCCCAGTAAGAATTAAGAACAAGGGAGATTCTCCTTTTGCTTGTTAAAAAAAATAAAAATAAAAAACGATCACGTGTTCATAGCTGGAAAGCAAAGTATTATTTTAATCCAACACTGAAATTCATACCTTACGCTCGCAAGATCTGTTGCAAGAGACATGAAATAGCCAAGTCTAAGCTAAATTAATTCAATATGAAAATGCCTCGGTACAAGAGCTTTAGAAACCCAGCATAATGCTGCCTAATTGCAAGAATGTCATTTTTGATTTTAATCCCACGTTGAAGGGTTGCTAGCGTCAACTGCATCATTAAGATCAAGTTTTTCTTTTTTTCCTTTTCTGTTCCATTACGGAAAATATGATTTGTTTGTTTGGGTTGGTTTTGTTTTTTAAACACCAGTCTGAAAACTCACGTTAAAGAGCATCGCTGCAGCCCCATCACCTTCCAGAGGAACATGGGAATGGATTCCTCAAGCTCCAGTCTGAGACACTACCTCATAGCTGGTGGGTCACAGGCAGCAAAGGCAACAAAGCCCTTCTGCAGCATCCCATCCTATACAATCGCTGGCAAAGGGAAACTGGGTGGTACTGGGAGCCAGAGCTTGCCCAAGACTGTTCTAGCACTGGTGATCTTTACTGGCCAAGTATGACAAAATTCCTCCCAACAGCTCAGCATGATACAAGCTCATGAAAGGGACTTTTACCCCATTGAGGGCTCCGAGATGCTAAGGGGAGGAGGGGTGGGGTGTCTGGTGGCTGGTTAATATAAAACTCTACATTTTCTGTTTATTGAAATGGCAAATCTCAGTAATATCTGCTCTTTCTACTGAGCACAAACTATCACACACAGCTTTACAAACTTAACACACTGTATCACTTAAGCTAAAAATGAAATGGACCATTTTCTGGGATGGTTCCCAATTGTTTAACACTTCCCAGTATGCCTAAGCATTTCAGGCAGGAAATGAATCCTAGTATATCTAGTTGAGACTAGGGCACTGATTCAGTGCAGACAGAGAAAAAGAATTTCCCCTACTCCATCACCAACTGAAAAGGTTGGGTTTTTTATTGGTGGTCCCAGCTCCAGGAATTTCTCCAGCCTGTAGCTGCTGTGTAAGATCCAGCAAGTCCCTGGAACCAGGACACACCTACAGACAGCTCTAAAAAAAAATAAATAAATTAAATTATCAGATGGATCAATTGGTTAGACACAGGATGGGGCTGGCTGAGAAGAAGGGGACGTGTTTCACTCTGTGAGGACTTCCTCTGTCAAAATGGGAAGGATGGCTTTAAGCTGCATTTGCTCACCCAGTGAATGAAGCAATCCAGCCCTCCCAGCACAGTCACAGAAAATCAAGAGTAGCAGAGGAGATGCCACACTCCCTTTCCTAATAGCTTCCATACAAAAATTATGCCATTTCTGAATTAAACAAATGCAATAGAATTATTAAATAATAGAGCATAGTTCAACTAATCAGCCCTCACAGTGGCCCTACAAGGCAGGGGTAGAAGTATAATAAAAAGCAAAAGAAGTAACAAATTGTTTACTAGGCTGTTAAATTCAGGACTACCAGGTTAGTCATTGAAGGCTCAAGGAGCAGATCTTCTGAAGAATTTTATCAAGGATTAGTGCAGTTTCTCACACCGCTGAGGCTGCCTGTGCCAAGCTACATTCCCAGCTGATGACACAGCCTGAGCAGCATGCACAGCTCTGCCTCTTATATTTGATCCTCGTGAGTCATAAAAATATGGAGAGGACTATAAATTCTGTTTATGCCTCTCTCGCTTAAGATATGTAAAACGACTATGTAAAAGAGCTAGGAAAGCTGTCCTCTCAGTCTTCAAAGGCTTGTTTAAGCAGCACTGATGATTCCCCTTAATACAATTGTCTGGAAGTCTAAACTTTGGTAATTATTTCAAATGAAAAAGAACAGCAGGAGGCTCTGTTGAAGGGAATATAAACAATTATCACTTGCACGAGAGCTATGCCAGTTATGAAATAAGCTTGAATGGGTTTGCTCTTGAAAACACTGAGCACTAAGTTAATTATCTGACATAGCAGGCCTCTCGGCTGCACTCCATGCAGCAAACCCTACGTAGAGAGACACACGAGAACACCAAGAAGTGCAGCAGAGCTGGGAAATGTGAACCAGTACAAAGACCTTTTTAAAGCTGGGTATTTCTAATGGGTGCAACAATAACTTCATAGAATCATGGAATGGTTTGGGTTGTAAGGGGTCTTAAAGCTCATCTTGTTCCAGCCCCCTGCCATGGGCAGGGATCAGGCTGCTCAAAGCCCCATCCAGCCTGGCTTTGAACACATCCAGGGATGGGGCATCCACAGCTTCTCTGGGCAACCTGTGCCAGGGTCTCACCACCTGCACAGTGAAGAATTTCTTCCTAATATCTGATCTAAATCTCCCCTCTTTCAGTTTGAAACCATCACCCCCTCCCATCCCATCACTCCACCCCATGATGAAGAGTGCCTCCCATCTTTCCCCTAGGCCCCCTTTAAGTACTGGGAGGCCACAATAAGGTCTCACAGCAGTCCTGCAGCTGCTGTGCACCCCGTAACTCCAGATGACAGGCTGGACTGGGACAGGCTCTGCCTATCCTGCCAGTGTGCAAGAGAAATGTAGTAGTGCAAGTGTGTAAAGGTCGGATTAAACAGGTCCAGCTCATCTCTTCTTAGCAGCTTTGAACATGTTCCTGACTCCCCAGCATTATTCCTGTGACATTTTAACAAACTTTAAAGTTATTTCTTATGCCTTCCAATGATTTTGTGTTTGTTTCAATGGCAAAAATCTCTTTTTAGTAGGTGTTGAATTGAGGCCTTGCAGTGAAGGCATGAAACAAATGCAGAAAGTTGAAAAGAATTGGTGTAATATCTGATACCCTTGGTAAATCTGGTGAACCAGAAAGATAAATATCGACTCTGAGAGCACATGATACTTTTACAGCTAGTGCAGAACTTCACATTGAGAGTCAAGTAATCACTGTCCAGAATGACATGAAGATAACCAAGATTCTAATGTTGGTTTATGAACACAATCCATAACACAACGTTTCATGAACAAGGCAGGCAGAAAGGCAAAAGCTCCTTCTTGCAAGCTCAGTGAGATGCAGTGCATGCTAAGCAGTAGAAAATGGTAATCTTCTGCCACTTTACATGCAGAATCTCTTGAGCTGTGACAAGCATAAAGTTAAAAACCAAAAGAAATATGGTCTATGTATATATTTACAGCTGGCCTTCATCTTTATCTTTGCATTTCATTGCTAGAGTTGATATTCAAAGTATAACTTAACACCAAGAAGGGGGGGAGGGGGAAGTGTTGCTACAAGAAAAGGAACTAATCTTTCCTTTCTCAATGCTTCTCATCTTTCTCTTCTCAACTCTTCTCATCTTTCTTTTCTCCTCGCTTGAAATATTTCCTTAAGATTTCGATTTGCAAGCCTGATTCATACCAGCCCAGCCAAAAGAAGGAAACTCATTCACAGTAGCTCAGAGCCTGGCCTTGAAAGCTTCAACTTGGTGAAACAGCTTTAACGTTCTCTGAATCCATTCCCCCTGCTCTCAAAGGGAAATGATTTTCTGATTTACCTGGATTTCAATTTGTCAGTGTTGGAGTCATAGCTGTTCTTCATCAGGGAAACCACTGCAGGTCTTCCCATCCTCTCTGCCCACCATGGGCATTTGTCTCCTCCTCCACTTGTCTCTAAACCCTATGGCAACAGATCCAAATCTCCTGGAGTGTGGAAAGCCATCCAGCATCCACCACACCAAAAGAGAGGTCTAACTCTCTGCAAGGTGGGGGAGAAGCTGGTTTTCCAATACACTTTTTATAGATTGAGGTCAGCAGCAGTACTTTTAAAAGAGTCAGGTGAGGCTCACTGTGGTTAAAGGTCCAATCCATCAACGGGTGGATTGTGGCCATCTACTTTCTCATATTATTTTTCAGAAGCTACACAGACAAATTTTCTCATTGTCCTCTAGGCATCACCCAAATTTAATGTTAAAAACCAAATTCTCTGCATCATTTTAAAGCAAACTGGTCTGGCAACATGCACATTCAAAAACAACCTAAAGAATTTCAGGGCTCTTCAGAAGCCACACTCAGCTCTGTGTTGCCTGGTTATGGGTCCTCCAACACCTGCCCAGGTTCAGCTACAATCAGATTTGCCTTTATGAATGGCAATTGTAGCCTGACTGGAGCATGCACCTATACCTGGAGCAGCTTAATACTGCACTCAGACAGAGACCAGAGTTACAAAAGTGTGAGCAAAACCATCAGAAGATGCCAATCATCACCAGGTAAGGAGAAATGCAACTGGCTTGTTAGTGTTCTTTTAGAAACCTCAGAGGACTAAATCTCTCCAAGTACTCGATCAGCCCCATGATTATATCTGCATCCTTGCAGGGGGCAGGAGCAATTGCATTACAGACCCTGCACAGCCATGATCAGAGAAAAACCCCACACTTGACTGACAGATGCCACAACCCGAAGACTCTTAGGTGTACTTGCCTCATTGATCACATCATATATAAAACAAAAACCTTTCCATCTCCCAGCAACCGAGTGCATTTTAAGATCTGGACTACACCCTGAATACAAAGCCAGCTTCATTAATGAGCATGTCACTCCAGGAGAATGAGTGGCAGCTCAGAATGTCAGATCCCACACTGGGATCCCCCCCAGCATTACACCTATTTCATGTCTTTGGATGGTCTCTGCCAGGCAGCGTTTCCCCCCAACTAATGACATTTCCAACATAGAAACAGAGCCAAGAAACCTTCAATGCCCATGTGAAAGGCTTCCTGCCTAGCACTTGTCTCTCAAAGGCACGTGCTCCAGGCTCGGGTGGAACACAACTGAGCTTACCTGACCTGCAGCTCCTGTGATGCAGGGGTCTGGCACGCATTAACTGGTGTGTGTCCCTAACAGGGTGTGAGGATACAAGCTGAAGCCAAACAGATGGTCTTCTAAAAAATCTTCCCTAAAGTGTTCTGTGTACTAAAACATCACTTACCCAACTCTCATCAAACTTGGCTTGATTTGCAAGTCTCAAGCCAAGTTTAAAGAAAAATATTCATCTGGAAGCATGCAGGGAAAAGAGTCTTTTTCCTACACTTGAAGAACACAAGAATGAAACAATTTTGTTCAAACCTTAGAAAAGATTAAGAAAAATAAGAACCCAACCTTCTTGGGTTGAAACCAAGCACTCAAGTACTTGGAGGGGGGGGAATCGACACCGAACACAAAGTGATGAACAAATGAAAAAGAGAAGTGGAAGAACTGGAGCTATAATGTATAATGACCTATCAACGGGTTCTGTAATGCACACAAAGTTTCATCAGAGACGGAAATCACATCTGCACTGAATATGGGCAGCTATTGTTTGAAAGCACAGAGCGACCTTGCACAACACTTCAGGGTCCAGATTTTACTGCCACATGCTCACAAATCCAGTTACTCATCGGTAGCCCTGACTTGCAACAACTGGGTCCTCAAAATAGCAGCCACTAATTTTATCAGCGTGTTCAGGATTAGCAACTGGCTATTATATCCAGTTAATAAAAGAATGGAACTGGGCACCATTCAAATATCCCAACTGAAAATGATCTACTTTTTCCACACTCAGCAAAAGATGCCAGGAGAAAGGTTACAACGACCAACTAGATGAGCAGGGTGGTACAGTTGGAAAAAACCTATGTGAATTTCCACAGTAACTTCTCTTAAGTACACATATTTGATTTTGAAAATGTGTTTCACTATATAAAGAGTTTGCATCTTTTTAAGCAAGAAAGAAGCAACGGCATTTTAGAAATAACACTACCACAGGGAGAGCCTGGGCTTGGTCTCTTCTAACTTCAACTTGGGGTGGGGAAGGCAGGGAGAAAATTGATCTGCCTGGTAAATGATAGGTTATCTCCAGAAACAAAACACTACATCTATACTTAGGGCAACCCAGATTCTTTAAATATCATTTGATTATAGGTCTGATTTTAAAACTGGGGTTTTCCTGCCATTGATTTGAAGCAGCATTCTTAGGAAGTCCCTAAATCATGAGATGTCCTCGAAAAGAGTGCACCCTCAATGTATGAAAGAAAAACCAGGTTACAGCAAAGTAACTTCAGCAGGTTTTTTCTTCTCAGTCTATGTAATTTTACTGCTGCTGGTGAGCAGGTCGGGGTGTCTGAGCAATTCGTCCCTGTGACTCGTTCCAGCTTTTTTGCTTCTGTGCTGCATAGGTGGCCCTCAACGAGACAGTCGTTAGCTTAATAAAAATTCCTGACAGATTCTGAAGGAGACATTCCAGCAGATATTGCAGCGACTCCTGGGGTAAATAAAAGGACATTTTTATCTTGGAGATCGAAAGAAAGAGTACACGGTGCTAAATGACTGGCGTGGTTTCTCAGGGACTAATTGTTAAGCAGGAGTATTTACAATCAAAGGAGTGGAGAATGGGACTATCAGTGCCAGGCAATTATCTATACACAAATAACTTTCATGCTTTGGCATTTTTATAACCCCCGCTTTATTTATTTTACTATATATTCTATTGCAACACCATTCCCCTGGTTACAACTACAGGGTATTTCATACTGCTTTTTACCATATAAAATTAAAATAAAATGGAGGAACACTTTGAAATGAGAGGAGGAACAATAGGTCTGATTTAATGCTGAAATACAACAGTATTTAACTTGTGTGCTTTTGATCAATATTTATGTGACAAGCTATTCATTACTCTTCTCCTCTACCAGTTTAATGCCGTTGTTCTTCCCGCAGCCTGATCTGCACTTTTGTGTATTTAATTTATAACAGTTCCATGGAAAAGGAGTATTCAAAGAAAAATAAAAAAAAAAAAATAATTTAAAAAGTGCTGATACAGCACGTGGATCTTTCTACCAAGCCACAAATCTTTTCTAATGTTCATCTCAAACTGAAAGCAATTCTGGGAAACAAATTAATGATATAAATCACATTATCATTACTCACATAAAGAAAGATACTCTGTTGTAACTCTTTCAGAAAGCTATAGAGAGTAGCTAAAAGAACTCTGTGTGGAGAACGCCTGCTTCTAATTAAATGATCTAAAAATAGAGTTGCACATACATCTAGGACCAAGCCATCTGTGTTATCTCTCCAAGATAAGCCATTATACACCCACAATGATACCCTTTTCATCACTGCAGATATTCCAAGCTAGGACTTCTTGCCCATTTTGGAAGGGAAAAAGAAAAAGGAAGCAAAACGTTGCTGCAGACAAGATTTGGTTGAAAGTCAGATGGCTTGTTTTGAAATCTCTTTCACACCTTCTGTCAATCAGCGGCGGGATTCAAAACACTGTCCCAGGAACGGTGGCAGCAGTCAAGCAGGATTTCTCCATCAAACACTTGCCCAAAGCAGTAAAGAAAGTAGTTTCCAAAGGGCTGTCTGGGCTTTTTGCATTGTTTATTTGTGATGGTTTTTGCTTTGTTTCGTTCTTCTTTTTTTTAAGTTAAAAATGCAACTTTTTTCTCCCCAGACTGACAATTAAAAGAACAATATCAAAAGTAAGCTGGAACAAAACTAGACCTGGGTAAAAAAAGTTTGGGTAAGAGATTCCCATGACATCTGTGGTGATAATAAACACCAACAACCTGTCTTCATACTTCAAGCAGGAGACCAAGGAGACAGAAAACAGCCTTTTTCTTTCTCAGTTACCCATATTATCAGCCAAAGTCCGAGGGGAAAAAAGAAGGCAAGCTTATCAGAGTCTGTCAAGAGAAGGGAAACAAGCTCTGTTTAGTCAGAGCCAGTGACAGATTATCCCCTTGTTAGGCAAAGAGAAAGCAGAGTCAGGAGACTTGTCCCAGTTCCTGCTGTGGTACAGGGATGGCATTTGGGGGCCAGCTCCCATGATGGGCTCCACATAATGCCTCAGGCTGCCGTCAACAGGCAACATTATTTACACTTCTCCTTAAAGGTCTTGCTGTTAGACTGTGTTTAATCAAACAAATACATTTATCTGTTGTATTTGCCCTCAGTTTTGGGTCTGGTTTGCTCTTGTATGATACGATCTCAAACAATGGATGTTAGCCTCTTAGAAATTATTATTTCACTTTAAGCTTCTATTTTTTTTCTCACCAGAAATGAGAACGCCACTTTACAGTAAAAGTGTATTCATTTCAACCAAAGACATTTTCTTAAATGAGGTAAGGAACTATTTTAGACAGATTCTCTACAAAAATACATGAAAAATAGTCATAACCAGTATGATCAAGTACATGCCTTTACCTTACCCTAAAGCCTTCCAATTGTCATACCCCTTAGAATAAAATAATAAGCAAAATGAAGACTAACCTTTGAATAAATGCTATTTACTGGTCTCCACTGTTCTCCGTTCAAAAGAAAGGGAATTGTTATCTCATAATCTTTTGACTGGTCCTTTGGCATCTGCTGTCTCGAGGACTCCAATTTGCTGTCCACATTCTCGCCTAGGGACAGGGAGAAGCACATCATGTTAGTCAGGAACAGCATCCAACGTGAATCTTGGTATTTAAGGGACCTGGCAGCATATTTCAGAAAGGAAATAACTCAGGAAAAGAATGAAACATTAAAACATTGTGGGGTCATTTTTTGACACTGCCAGTGTCAAAATCTACACAAATTTCTGAGAGAGCTGGGGTTCTGGGAGGGGAGTGTCGAGGTGGAGGAGATGACATGCTTCTGTAGCTCCACAAGACCAAGGCTGCACCTAAGGAGCAGAGATAGCAGGATGCAAACATAAGGAGTCGGGATCCAAGACTTAAATAAAAAACTTGGGAGAGGTATTTGCAGCATTAAAAGTGTGACATTAATAATCAAACTAGAGTTTGGATGGGTTTTGTTCCGTTGAAGAGGACAGCAGGAGGGGATGCAGTAGCTGGCTGTCTTTTCAGTGTTGTCATTAGGAGGGTAAAACAAGCTGCAGGGATTTAAAGAATAGCAGATTTTTATCAGCACTCTTTTTCCATAATTAAGGTAAGAAATTAGCCTTGATCATTCCACTCCCCAGTCCCTCTTCTCTCCATCCCTCTTCCCAGATACAGGCACACTGGCTCAGATTCAAAGCAGTGGTGGCAGGAGCAGCAGACAGAGCCCTGGGGATGTAACCGGAGCCCAACCCTCCCTGGGGTGAACAAAGCCTGCAGTGCATGACACAGGCACCCTCAGAGCAAGACAACCACCCCAAATTTTCCCTCATCTCCTTCCCTTTCCTGCAGTGGGGTTGGCCAGTCCTTGCACTTAGATGTCACAACCCAATCTGGGGTTCCTGGAAGCTCTGGGTTTATTGCACACAGCAGATTTACCACGTTTAATCCTCAGTATTTTATTATCCCCTAAACACTCCAAGCACCACCTTACTCTGCCTGACATGGAAACACACTCCATTTTAACCAGTATGAACTGTGTACAACAAGAGACTGAACAAGAGACTCAGCAGCCTCTGCACTTCTGTATGGACATGCAAGGAGGGCAGTAACATCAAGGGTGAACATTCTCTACTCCTACACGGTCAGAATGACTTCAATTCATACTACAGTGTCAAAAAGCTATTTGCATGCAACATTTATCAAGTGTTTTTCCTCTCCCCAAACATGCTAATGGTATTGTGCCTGTCAAAGCAGAGTTGGAAAAAACCAGTATTGAGTACAAGAGATGGAAATGGTATTGAGTATAAATCATAAAGAGGAGACAGGGGTGGCTTCCAGATACCATGGAACACTCAAAATGCTGGTGGGTTTTGCCACACTCTTGCTCTGTCCTCACACTGAGTCCCCTGGTGCTCTTGGGCACCTCAAGGATGAGACCTGAGTCTTCCCAGGTACTCTAGAGATCTGTCCAACCTCTGCTAAGATGGAGAAAGGCCAGTGTTACCTTTCTTCTTCCTTCCCCCCATTGCCTTTGTGCTAGGAGGTGGAGAGGAGAAGGTGACGGGGCAGCATTTCAGCAGCTCAACTGTTGCTCAGGACTGAACTGTGTATGGAAGAGAGAGGAGAGCTGCAGGGTCAGACCTGCCCACACAGCCCACTGTTTGGTATTGCCATCCCAACAACCTTACCAACACTCTCTGAGGATCAGGAGCTATGTTTTGAATGCAGTGACCCCCATTTAATTTGAAATAGTTTAAAAACATCTACACAGTCATTCTGGTTAAGCTGACACGAGGGAAAGACAAGTTCAATATTTTCCAGCATGCTTTTAAAAAATATGACACTTGTCCAAAAACACCAAAACCAGGCCAAGATAAAAAGGTAACAGTCTCCTGGGGAGAGGGAACTTGATTGTTATATGGATGTTCCTGCAGAGAAAGGGGTCTCACCCCACCCTCAGAACAGCTCAAGTGACAGGGGTCTGGGAGGACGCAGGGTCAACCCTTGGGATGCTCCAGACCCTGCAGACAACTGGGCTGACCCCTCTGGAGGCATATGAGATACCATCTCATCTGCCTAGGAGGGTCAAGGCACAACCTCTAGCAGCTCTTTGGTCTCATTACCAGGCATGAAGCTCCCTGCACAGAACAGGAATTTATGAAGCGTATCTTGGAGAAATGAGAAAAGTTTGGCTCTGGCCCTGATTTTTTTTTTTCTTGGCTCACTAGAGCAGTCTCAACTATAAGAATTAAATGACTCAGGCCCTTCTATTATTTCATAGGATTTACATTCTGAAAGTTTCATGAGACCTACATTCTAAGAAACCCTATGAGCACACCTTCCCCCCACGGATGCATCGTCTACACCGCTTCCATCCCGTCTCATACCACGGAGCTGCAGCTAGATGTCAGGAAGCATCAAAGTCTTTCTGCCATTCCTACACATGCACGATGCCTTTCTTCTTCATTCTACAAAGCACGAACATCACGACATCACCCGAAACAGAAGAAAAAGGAGAGGGGGAAGGCAACAGCCATTTGTGTTACTCCCTCGTTCCATGGCATGGGCCAGAAAGTTCAACTACTATAAAAATATCAAGGGAAAGGGCAAGAATAGAAAGCGTGGCTCAATTTTGCCACTCCTCCTTCTCTGCCATCGTGAGGCGGCGATGCTCGTGGTGCAGACCAAAGTATGGTTACAGTGAGCAGATTTAATCTTCCACACATGCTTCTTTATCTGCACACCGAGACGGCGCAGCGTGCCGAAGCGTTGATAGTCTGGAGACAGACATCAAGACAGGTTTATAGGCAGCAGTTACATCTTTATTGGAAAAGATAATTTATTTGGGGGGAAACAAAACAGACAAGCTCTAGGGTTTGCAACCTCTTCTGAAGCCAGAGCATTTATAAAACACGAGATCAATTTCTGTCTGGTTGCTTTGCTTCAGCCAAATATTTTGCTGCTTATCTGAATGTTTTTATTTAAATTATTGGGTGTGATAAAAATCACAGCTTCCTGCAGAAGGCAGGGAAAAGCACTGCAGCCCAGACACAGGGCCTCATTTTGAGGAGTACTTGGGCACATGCTTAATGTTCCACACTTGCTCAACTCCCAACGCTCCTCGGTGTGATATATGCACATTTGTCACTGTTAGAAATCAGCTGGAAAAAAAGGGGCAGAATTTATCCACGTGATACATGCACATTAGTTTCTTCTCCAAATCAAAGAACAATGTGGGGTTTCTTTCCTGATTTAAGATCATTATATTTAGGTTCTATGAGTATTTCTGAAAGACTACAAAAAGAGAAAGAAACCTGCATCATTGAGAACTAAACTCCAGATCAGTATTTAAATATCAAAGTAAGGAGAAGATAAAAAGGTAAATCCTTTCAATAGGATTCTGCAGCCTGACTGTAAAGCTTCAAAGAACACGTTGCAGTAAATGAGGGATCCCAGGCAATGAAAAGCTACCCAAACATACCCATCTGAGATGGGAAATACAACAGAATCTAAAGGGCCAGTGAGCTTCACTGAACAATGGGACACAGACATGCAAGACTAAGAGGCAAAGCCTAAGTCAAGAGAAAATAAAAATAATAATAAAAAAATATATTAAATACAATAAAATAATTAAAGAAAAACAAATCTTGTGGAAAAAGGTAGGCATAGAAAATTGAAGTCAAAGTGTCCTGGAAACATTGCAAAACTGGAACAAACGGATGAGTCTGAGCAATGATTTGGGCTTCTGGGCAGGTACAAAAGTGAGATGGCTGCTGGCAACCTCAAAAAGCCTTTGGCACGCACGGCCCTCACCTCAGACAAAGTCAGAGACACCACAGAACTTATCTCAGTGAGGGATATTTCACCCAGTCTCTTGCAGGATGGCTGAACAACACACCCTCCCAGTTGTCTTCTGTTGGCTTCAGGCCACCCATGTCTGACCATAAGAGCATCTGAGGGGCACCAGGAGAGGAGCCCAATGGGATGGGACGGGACATCTGTGCTAATGAAGGGTTTCCATCATCTTGATCACATCCCCTGAGCTCCCAGTGCTGCAGTTCTTCATGTGCACAGACGTGCTGGTATTTCCCCTCTGCCACTCTTCATCTCCTTTCCCCATTTCCATGATGATTTCTTTGAAGCTGGAGCCATTAGAGTTGTTTGCATTACATTAATAATGAGGCCTCTTCTCTCTGGGGACTCCAGGTATTACAGCAATATAAATAGTGTAATAATTGAAATCAGAGAATTTACATTTTGGTAACGTGTCATGAGAGGGGAAGAAAATCAGGCCATCTGTATTACCAGAAACTTTTATTAGACCCAGGTTTCCTATCTTTTGTGTCACATGCACCTACTTACTCACCTACTTATTTTCCATTTCAGTGAAATTCTGTCCAGTTCTTCCTGACGCAAGCTCGTCTCCCACTTTTTCACATGAAAACCTTCACAGTTGTGTCTATCTGTTTTCTATTTTCAGCCAGCACTGAAGGTAACGCTTTTGATCCGCAAGCAGCCCACGAGCTGATGTAGTGCCTTTTATTCTTCCCTTTTTTTTTTTTTCCTTTTCAGTAATATAAAAGATACTTTGTACAAATAGCGAGATGAGTAGATGTGATCTGTCAGTGACTTTTGTGTGGCTTAAATATTCTTCATCTGCCATGTACTTCTACAACTTTTCTTCTTTGCACGGTATCACACAAGGACTTGTCGGCAAAGAAGAGTTTTCATCTTTTTGCTTTGTGTTCCAGTTCCTCAGAGCTCTGTGCAAAATAAACTCCAAGCATGCAACGTGACATCTTTCTTCAACGGCCGCTGCCTCCTGAAGAAGCCCAGACACACTTTGGATTTGCATTTACTTCAAATTAATCAGCTTTTAGCCAGGCAGTGCAATTTATTTCTCCTTATGATAAACAAAAAGGTCAATGCACGCCATACTGAGTGGGGCTGGATGAAATGGCCTGAAGGGGAAGGAAGAACAAAAAATGTCCCCCCCAGCTGGCCATAGCCAGCCCCAAGCCACTGCACCCAGGCATCCTTCCAGTCACCTGCTGCAGGTACTGATGAGTTATGGAAAAAACAAACCAACCAACCAACCAGAAGTGGTTTGGGTCTAAAAAAAGGCTAAATTGAATTCTATTCTCCCTGTATTACCTTTCATATTGCAAATGGGCTCAGAATTGTAAGCCACCACCTCTCTACTTTTTCTCCTGCAACAAAATAGCAATGCACCAGAATAATCTTAGGATAAAAAAGAATAATAGAACAGAGCAATCTCTCAACAAACTGAAAAAGCTAATGGCATTTTAGCAATGCTGTGGAAGACAGAAAGGGCAGAGTTTATCCATTGCCCTCCTTGTTTTCTTAGTTCACAGTCAGAGGGATCCATGATTTGGATGGGGCATTTCTGGCGATGGAAGAAGGGCTGCACACATGGTTGTATCCTGCACTCATGGGACCACTGGCAATTCTTTTTGTGACAGGGAACCGAGGCATCCCCACAGGCTCTGCTGACAGATGACTTCTGCTCTAGCCCAGGATACCCCAGATCTGCTCTGTGCCACCAGGCCCAGTGAGCTGGGCAGGTATCCCAGCAAAGACATCACTGCTGGCAAGGATGCCCATCAGCTGGGAAAGAGTTTTATGCCCCACTTCAGTTGCTTTTCTCTCATGTCTTATTTGGGATGATTTTTTTATCACCTCCAGAGTCAAAATTGAACTTTTTAAGCCAAAATTACCAAGCTTACACAGAGAGGGGAGGACCAAACATTGCCCCTTTGAGATGGGGGTAAATTTAGGAAATTTAAGGAGAAGAAACTGGGTAGAGTAGAGACTATCCTCCGAGCACATCACTAACCAGACAGGTAAAGAAAGGTTTCTACCAAGATTCAGTAAGAAAATGTATTAGAATCAGTCTATCAGAAACATTTCTATCAGCAACCTTTACTCTGTGCACAAATGTCCTCCTGAAATCCTACTCCAAGTTAGGAGACAATGTCTGTGCAGAGAAGGACAGGAATATTACAAAAGAATCCAATAACTTGCAGGCTGGAGCAAAGGGTTGAAACCAAGTAGTGCAGGATGGAGGGTAGAACCCTTAGGGACTAGTAAGTTTTGTGCTCTAAACAGTAATCTTCAAAGGCAAATGACACCAGAATGACCCACAGATGCTATCCAGTATGATATTAATGTCATATGAAGCAAAGACAGTCTTGGAACAATGCATCAAAAGAGGTGTTTCCAGTGAATATCAGATATTGAAGTTACTCCCAAGAGTTAGTGATAGAAGCACATCTGGAATACTGAGGGCATTTCACCTCACCTGCTTTCAAGGAAGATTAATTCAGCCTGGAGCTGGTGGATGGGAAAAGTTGCCAGGGTGAGCAAGGAAGTGGAAAGGCTGAATTACAAGAAGGGAACTAAAAGAATTATTTTGCATAATCTAGAAAACCAAAGATGACAGGACCCACAATTGCCCTTTAGCTTTATATTCCTCTCGGCATTTATCTTGCCAGTGCTGATACATTTATAGATGGCAAGAGTAGAAAGTGGCTATCCATAAAGTTAGATAGGATTGTAATAATAGAACTTCCGAGCTAAGAGTCTATCAGAAACATCTTGTGCAACATCCAGTTCTTGTGCATCAAGGAAAAACAAAAATATTAAAAACCTATAATTAACCATTTGCTTTACATGGAAATTGTTATCATCAGGACCCAGACTACATCATACCAAAAACAATAAGTGTCTACCATCCAACTACCTGTCCAACATATGAGGATGTGTGCTTCCAGTCCTCCATTTCACTCTTAAATAATATCTGATAATCAATATGAAAATGCTCCAAAATAAACCAGTACCAAATTTCCAGTGCATAATGAAAACAAGCCCAGCAACTTGCACAGAGTCCATCTGGTCTAGTAGGAGGTCTCCCTGCCCATGACAGGGGGATTGGAACTAGATGATCTTTAAGGTCCCTTCCAGCTCCAACCATTCTATGGAATAGAATAGCTTGCCATAAAGTCCATCCACCTTAAATTTAACCCCCCGCTGAAAGCACAGACACCCTCTCAAAAGGGCAGAAATCAAAAACTCCACCACACTGATAAGGTCCTTCCCATTATCCCTCTAACAGCACTTACATGGCTTTAAAAAAAGACAGCACATAACACGCCTCATCTGTAGCTAAGCACAAAAGTCTGGGTAAGATTTGACTGGGCAGATAATATAAATCTTATCTCCCACAGTAAAGTTTTTATTAGTTCGAAATCATAAATTATTTTCCCAGCTAGCCTTTGCACATCTAAGCAGTACATGGATTCCCTCTACAACATCTAGTAAAATTACTCCTTTCATGGCCTGTCTGGAAAATAATTTAAAATAAAAAAAGCCACCTAACTAAACACAAAGTTTTATTGTTTTCTCACTGCTCCCCCCATTCTCAAACCCAAGACACTAGGAATTTAAGCTCAAGTAACTTTTGGAAAGCAACTAATTCCATGGATCTTCTTGGGCTTGAATCTTGTCTTTTCCTTCACTCTGCAAAATTACTGCTCATGTACAAAATTTTTAAAGACATCAAAAGTCAGCAAAGGTCTTTGATGAGCCTGAGGACAGGCAGCAGCAAGATGAATCCATGCATTTCTGAATTTAATTTTCTGTTCTTTCTGCTTCTAAAGGAAAAAGATCCTCTCTCCAGCTTGACAGGGCTGTCATCTTTGAACTGATCTGGGGATGACTTTGCAGCATGTCCACTTGATCTTTCCCACCAGGCAGCTTCATGAGCACTGACTGCTTGGATGAGAAATAGGGGTTTGAGATGCACTGATGCCCTTTAACTAAACAGCATTAAAACCATGCCTTTTAATATTTGGGGTTTATAATTCTGAAAACTATCTCCTGTCATCACTTGGTCTTGCATGAGGTATTCCCTTCCTAAACCTAATTCTGCTGATGAAATAATCTGCCACAGGAAATGGCCCTCCCACCCCCTCCCCCACAAAAGCCCATAAACTCCATGGAAAAAGTCATGTGTTCAACATTTCAATAAGGACATGGGAGGGAAAGCTTAAACTTGAAGGTAACTTGCTGCTCCTCTCCACCAAAGACTCTGGCCACTGTCACTGTGCAACCAGCTAAACAAGCTCATGACAAGTTTAAGGGGAAAAATAGTTGGGGAGGGTAGAAAAAGCAAGTGTCCGTTGTGGAACATACCCCCTAAGCAGTTGGATCATCTTAATCTTCAAGCTTCTGTAATACAACTGTTGGAAGGCTCTAAGTCTGTGCACAATAAAGTGCTTTATTCGGGGAACCATATGACTCCATCAGTCATTCAAGCACATGTTTGGCACAGATTGAAAGTGAAAAGCATAGCTAAGTCAAATATTTCAAAACTGAACTTGTCTTCCTAACACACATGGTTTATATATTGGTGTAATATCTATATAACTTTTCAGTTCTCATATACAGTAATGTCATGGCTGAAGTACAACACGATGTCTGCAGCACTCGGCAGCATCGCGCTTCTTGGGAGTTAAACGCACGCCAAAAAGCCATTTACTAGAAAATTAAAAAGGGAGCTATCACACTTGACAGGTCCTCAAGAAAACTGTAAAAGTAGCTTTTGTTCATTCTAATTCCTGCATATCTATTTCTCAGATCAGGATGCTACACCACGCTTCGCTACAGAGCTGCCCTGTCACAAATCCAGGACAGCCAGCTCCGTCCTCATCGCGTGCCCGAGGTCTGCCTCTTCTGTTTGCAGATGAAATATTGCTCATCACACAGAGTTACTCCTGCTGATGCAAATGCGATTAAAGCAATCTTGGGAGAGCACAGTGTGATTAAAGCATAAGTAATGCGAGGAGGATTTGGGCTCTCATTATACAAAATACATATTGAAACGCACTCAAGGAAAGAAGCCAGTAGATCTCAATATCCTCCCTGTTCTCAAGAACAAAATGTGACAAGTGGAGTTATGAGAACAACATTTGCCATTGACTGAGGGTGGGGGCAGGGAGGCTGCAGAACTTTCCAAATAGTGCAAACCAAACTTTATTACGTGTAGAGAATATAGACATGCAGCATATTTGGGAAACAGCTGTCCAACCTCATTTGGGATGTTGTTACGTCTGATTGAAGAATTACTATTCAGGACCAGTCCAAAGACAGAGTTGTCTCTTTATTTATTTATTTTCCTAGAGGAGAACATTTCAAAATATGTGAGAAATAAAGCAGTGAAGCACTGAAGCAAAGGGCATTTTGGCACACTGGGTGATGGGGATGTATCGAGAGGTTCCCCCCATGGAAGAGCTCAGAGCTGGGAGTTCACAGAAGAGGGTGAGTTGTGAATGAAAGATTCAAACTCAAAGTAGCTTTGAAAAATAAGTGACATAATAACTTGGGAGAAGTTCTGCTCCTCTTGCTGCAAGGCATGTTTTAAGCTTCCTGCTATTTCAAGTCCTGATGTGCACCATATAAATTGTACCAGTCATTCTTTCTCCTGAAAACAAGTGGGACGAGACTAGTAACAGGTGAAAAAAAATATCAAGGGTTGCACAATGCCTTTCCTACAAGTATTTCCAGGATGCCAGAATGAAGGATGTCCCAGCATCAGCTCAGCATCATCTCACTTCATCCTAAACTGATGCACCTTCCCCAAAGGATCCATGTCCAAAAGATTCTCATTTTGATTACAGACTCAGCCTCGCACCCTTCAGCATTGGTGAGGCAGAACAAAAACACTTGACTAGAGAAATAATAACCTGTGCTTGTAAAGCACAAGCGATCCATAGAGTTATGATGTCAAAGAAAAAAAAATAAAGTGTGGAATATAGTTACTTTCAGCACTGAAAACATGAAAATCCAGATCCAGAGTTCCTTTCCAGCTCCTCCCCTCCACACCCTGAAGGAAGGCTACTTGCCACTGAATGAAGTTCAAAATTACTCCCCAAAATACAACATCCTCTTGGCCTTTTAAAAGGCACAGGCCAATCCTTGTCTCCAAGGACCTACTAGCCTCCCTCATGGATCACAAGGAATCTTTAGCATAGCTGTAACTGAGGCATGTTCCTTCCTGTGTACAATCACGGGTGAAAAAAGAAAAGACTGAGTGGGAGTTGGGGTTGTGCTCGGCACACGCACACAAATCACTCACTCTGATGTTCTCTGGGAAAAATCAGGCTGAAAACACAGCAAATCCAGCTGAAATTTCAGTATTAAGTAAACGTGCATGGGAAACAAGCTGTAGTTCTTTCCCAGGCCTAGCAAATGAGCTACTGGGCTGGGGAGCTAACGTCCATCGTGTGGTTTTGCTTGTGTGGGGAATACCTGCTACTTGCTTTACACAACAGCATAAAAAGAAAAACTAACTGCATCTGCACTAACAGAACCTGCCATTGCAGTCTGCCTTCCTACCTTTTGAAACATGAATGAACAGAAAAGAGTTATGTAATGTCAGCCACTTTTCCTGCTCAGGTTGAGGGTGTGACCTCACAACAGATGTCACTAGAAATGCTGGATTGGTCCCTCACTTCTGACTTGAAACAGGCTTCTTCAGAGGATGAGCTGCTGGAGTAATGAACACTTATTTCTGTTGTTTGCTCAGAGCAGGATATCTTCCCAGGCCACTAACACAGCTCATCTTGCCTGTCTGATCTTGTCAAGCACATTGTAAATGAATAGCACAGGACAAAAGCACCAGGTCCTACAGAGGAGCCAGACCCGAAGAGGTGAGACGATTTATCCCAAAAACAAAGAATATACGGGATGCAAAACAAAGAGACAAGCTCCTTCTTTCTAAGGCATGAGGATTTCTCCTGCAATGACCCTGCACTCTCCTCTCAGCCACAAGTGTTTACCCAAAATGCCTCTTTAGTGGGGTGCATTTTCCTCACTTAAGAGACAAGAGATGAAGAAATAAATATTATTTCACCTGGGAATGCTTGTCTCATACTTTAAAACCTGGTTTAATCGGTTTTAACCTGAACACAGTCTTAAACCTTCAACTCAAAAAGGAACGTGGATCAGAGCAAGTGCTCTCAGTGGCAAAAAAAGAAGGCAATATAGACTTAAATAACCTGGGCTGAACAAGTTCTCCTCACATCTTCTAATCACAGAAGTAAGAGAGGATCTCAGCACATTACCACTGCTGCAGACAGACAGCGCTGCTCAAGAAAGATACTGGTGAAGCAAAGTTTCACTCCTGGCCAGGCCCATATTAAATGTGGCATTAGGACAAAGTCCAGATTATTAAATGTTTGTTTATTTATTTTTATGTGACAATAGCAAAAGGAAAATCCTATGAACACCTGGATTCGGTGAAGTTTCTATTCTAATACACTCTTTCAAAGGAAAGCAGTCACATGAGGTTTATTTCTCTTGCTTGATCAGCTGTTTTCAGAATCAGAACATTAAAGAGAAGCAAGAAAACTTTCACCATTGTCAGAAGAAAGCTTTTCACTTAATGCATGTGGCATATAATATTGGACCAAATTTGTAGGGTCTGACAAAGCTCCTCTTCACAAATATCTCAAAATAAACAAGTGAAAGGTTCTTTTTGTGCCCAATTCTGCATCCAGCTTTTCATGCCTTGATGTGTATTATCCAGCATGGTTAACAGGCCATGAAATATTTCACTTCTTGCATGATTAGATCATATATTTTGGACGACAAAGAATATGTTCATCTAATCGATGGTTTCATCATGTTGACCTTGTGAATGGACAACCCCCACTCCCAATTTAACCAAATATTCCTCTTCCTAGCTCCGAGTCATGGAAAAGGGCAAACTCATTTATATAGGGTGTAAAAAAATAATGAAACAACATATGATTTACCATAGGAGTCAGCATTTCTGATTAGAAGACCCAGTTCATCAAGTCACTTTCTGAAGCACCAATGCCAACATCACACATAGGCCTCAAACTCTAATGTGACACTAAAGAGAGAAGGGGGCTCCTCAAAAACAATACTTTTTCCTCGGTTAGTGTGATCCTTTTATCAAAAAGATAAAAACAGAACACAATCGAAGCACTTTGCTCTATGTTAAGCAGAAATGAAAGGGATTGTCCTTTTGGACTGCACAGACCTGTCAAGAATCAACTGCAGCCTTCAACTAGACTTTCTGAAGCTGTTGATTTTTAATTTAGTTTGTCAACAGGTTTGCCCTGGACACTCAGCAGGGCCTAAGAGAAGCCTCTGCAGATGTGATTTAGGCCTTATGTACCATAAAATTTTGGAGATGATCTGCTTCTGTGCTGGGAGTAATCTGAAAAGTTACTCAAAATGCAAATACAATGTGCATGCGATAGGAAGAAGAAAATCTGACCTGATGTAGAGTAAAACACAAGAACAGAGTCTAGAGAATAAGCCCTGTGAGAAGTGGCTGAGGGACCTGGGGTTGTTCAGCCTGGAGCAAAGGAGGCTCAGGGGAGACCTTCTGGCTCTGACAGGTCCTGACAGGAGGCTGGAGCCAGGGGGGGAGTCGGTCCCTTCTCCCAAGGAACAAGGACAAGAGGAAATGGCCTCGAGATGCATCAGAGAAGGTTTAGGTTGGACTTAAGGATGAATTTATTTCCCACAAGGACTGTCAAAGACTGGAACAGGCTGCCCAGGGCATTGGTGGCATCACCGTCCCTGGAGGGGTTTCAAAGCCGTGGAGCTGAGGGACGGGGTTTAGTGGTGCCCTGGCAGTGCTGGGTTTCTGGTAGAACTCAATGATCTTAAGTCTCTTCCAACCTAAACTATTCTATGATTCTATGAACATGCAGAGGAAAAAGATTAAATCATGAACGGCCTGGCATCCCAAGCAGGACTGGATGCTGTTTGAGATACAGAGCTGTGGACAGCCTGCTGGTGGAGCAAAGCATGGCCATATAAACCTAACACTATTTCAGGCCTAATTGCAAACACCTTAGAAACGTCAGTTCTTGCTTTACAACTCTCAAGAGCCAAACTCAGGAGAAAACCCACGCCGTCAGCCTCCGAACACGCAGTCTCCAAAAGTCAGGTGCTCAGACAGGAGGCTTGGCAGCCCTCCCAGCAGAAGCTGGGCTGTTAGAACACGCCTGACACGCACGTGTGGGCTGCTCCATCACCCCGTGCTGGCCGTGTCCTGTTGCCTGCCTGGCCAGTGCAGCTCACTGCTCCCCATTTGCATGCAACACTGCAGCCCTGGAGCACAAATGGTGCAGCCCACAAGGATGGACATGAATACTAATAAAATGAAGCCCAGCTGGACTGCTTGGACCATTTGCACTGGCACTGTGAGATATGTTAGAATCACAGCAACTGCTTGTGATAAATGTGTCGGGATTAGGATGGGTGAGGGCTGGACAACGCTGGTGGAGGACTAAATAAGCCTCTACATGAATTCAGCCTTTTTAAAACAGAATTTCACGACTAATAACATCGGCAGCAGCTGACAACCTGAGTGGAAGTAACAGATAAACGCAGCCCTGATCTGCTGCAGTCACTCATGTGTCTCTAGAGAAGTGCCACCGGGGCAGCCTCTGCCCTGCAAGCAGGGTGAATAGTCACCCAAACCATCAACTGTCAATCATTAGTTGAAGGATGCTCTTCGTTGACTGGATGGAGACCTTTGCCAGAAAAAAATAATCTCAAGGAAAGCAAGAGATGAGAAGCTCAACAAAACCCCAGCAAACAACCCAGCAGCTCCCCAGCCAGCAGGAGAGTTAATGATGCGAAGATGATTTGAAGAGTGGGCATAATGTCCTCGGCTGGTGTATTTTGGCATGGATCTATGGAGCCCCGTGGACAGTGACAGCTCATGCCAGGCAATCTGCAGGGGACCTGATAGGGATAATCGTCAGACAAGAAGGTGATTGTACACAAACCGTAAATATCTGTCACAAAGGCTGGAACAGTTTGAAAGACGATGGTATTTGGAAGTGAGCTCAACAACACAGAGAGTGTTGGAGAGATCAGTTGTAACGTGAGAGACAAGGGATGATTTCTTCTGAAATTTATTTCCCTTACATCCGTTGCAGCTGGTAACACAAAATCTGACAGAAAAATTGATTTTAATTGAAGATAAAGAATTATGGACCACATTTTTAGGATTTTCATTTTTCCCGCTGTTCTTCCACCTAATATCCAAAAGAGATTTAAAAGTCTCGGACTAATTTGGAGTTTACCTTTACACACCATCACTTCATCTGCCCTGCAGACCTTGACTCTGCAAAAAGCTTATACAGATGTGGACTGCAAGGCATTGACTCAGTCTGCAAGATTAGACCTTATCCTACTGGATATTATCCTCCACCAGCACAGCAAAGCTAATTTTGCTTTGTTGAGGCTGGTACTTCCATTTGCCTTTTTGTCCATGAGGTCCTTTAGCCAGCAACCAATACTGAAAACTGGAAAAGGTAAACGTAAGATCACAAAAATTGGAAAGGAAACTAAAAAGTGAGTGGTGAGCCTACTTTTAAGTTGTCCAACTGATAACCTGATCATTTCCATTTGACATTAGAGCTGTTACTAGGGCAGTCCCACGTTATGCATGTCTCTTCCCACATTTCCAGACCACTTTTCATGGCTTATCATAACTTACACTTTTCCCTTAATCACTAAGCATGTGTTTATGTAAAAATTAGAATGTCCTGGCAACGCCTTAAATCACTAACACTGGGCCCAGAGCAGGCGCAGCAGTAAAGCCAGCTGAGATGGAAGTTGCAAAGCTTCAAAACTCCCAGTTGAGATGAGTGCCAGCACAGCTAAGAGGACTTTTCGTCACCGGGCAGCTTTGCTGGGTCTACAAGCACGCGGCTGTAACTTTCAGCACCTCCGTGACCAAGAAAGCAGTACATGCTCTGGCAAAGCTAAAGCTGTTCTCTACTTGCACAGGAAAGAAAAAAAATAAAATGGAACTAAAGGAGAGGATGCTCGCTGAGCACGCTGGCTGCAGATGCAAGAGAGCAAGTTATAGACGTGCTATGGAAAGAGGAGGAGGAGGAGAGACGTAGCAAGGCAAACTCAAAAATCCAGCTGAGCTGCAAGGCTCAGCAAGCACTGCTGTTGCCCAAGCTTAGGCATCTGAAGATGGGGATCATAAAGATGAGCAGCTGACACAAACTTTACAGAGAGCTTAAGTCGTTGGTGCAAATGTAACCTTAGAGCATCAGCTCAGCTCTTAGGGAACGTCAGAACAGAGGTAGCAGGGTAACCACCAACACTTATCACCCTGTGCTCCTGTATACTAGGTGTAAGCCACCCAGTTGGCCCTCATTGTAGGGACAACTACTTTGGGGTATGTTATTTCTTCATTGCTGTCCTTTGTGGATGCTTGAAGCATCTTACCTCAAGCTTCCCTGGATGCATAGCCAAGCTTCCCCTCTGTCCCAGCTCACCTCCACCAGCTGGAAGAGCCCGGCTAGCCAGTGTCAGCCTGGGGTCAGAGAAAGTCCATGTTCTGCCTCCACCCAAACACACCCACACAAAGGGAACAGCCACAGAGGAGCCGTTTCTCCTCATCTAGCTGAGCTTTCCTGCAGCACTTACCCCCAGTATGCTCACTGGGTGTAAACACAAACGCTGACATGGAGAAATTAAGAAACTCCCCTCACAAAGGCAAAACTTCTGTTAATTAATTAACTCCTGATAATTAATTAATGTTAACCCCATGTGCTCAATTAAACACCACAACTCTGCCTTAGGATTTCCAAGCCCTTGCAAATCAGACCAAGTGCATCTCCCATCTTTTTCTTAGCAAGTCCAGAGCCAAAGTCCCAGTGAAAGTCACTGTGCATAAGGAAACACGACAAGGAAACGTTTACAAAGCCCAAAGTTACAACAAGTGATTCCCGAATAAGCCCCAGACTTGTCCAAAGAAACAAGTCGCGGTTTTTTCTCCTAGGTTCCTCCTCCAGCTGTAACGCGGGCAGCACAGAGCCAGGATTGCAAAACATCATTGAACCTGAAGCCACCGGTCACTGACTTGTGCTCACTTTGAATGAACTCAGTGGCGAGTAAACTTTTCCCGTCAGTATTGGGTTTTTGCAGGCAGCTCTTCCCGGCTGGAAGCACGAGTGGGAGCTCTGACAATACTCCCAAGCCCCTGACTTCAGCCCCAACCCCCCAGGGGACCCTTAGGGGATAACCGCTCCCTCGGGCCCTAAC
>VWZY01013496.1:79670-203267 GCA_013399075.1 Chloroceryle aenea | reverse complement strand
TTTTTCCTCTGGAGAGATTCCAAACCCACCTTGACACTGTGATGCTGGGCCCCTGGCTCTGGGTGACCCTGCTGGAGCAGAGGGGGTGGACCAGATGATCTCCAAAGTCCTTTCCAACCCTTGTGATTCTGTGATATTCAATATATGCCACATTATTGTCATGGACAGCAATGCATCCAGACAGCTGTGCCATGCAACCATCTGGCTATTTATCCATGGAGAAGAGCACTGTCCTTTCCTTCTAATTTCTTCCCTCTAATGATGGCACATGCCCATCTCTAGCCTATATCCCCTGCCTCCTTCTGCAGTGACACATTACATGGTGTATTAACAGATGGCCCGAGCAACAAGTTGAAGCTAAAATGGTTTCAAAAAGGTCCTTGCCATTTTCTGCTGACAGTTTCTCAAGCCAGTTGCAAACCTGGAGTAACATTAGAACCACAGAGCAGCCTCCATGTAATGGGTCTTTGCATAAGGATCTTTCTATAATTATATGTAAACTAAAGTCTGCTCATTGGGAGGTACTGTCAAAGCTAAAAGTACTTAAAACATGAAGGCTGAAAATACATCACTGTGACCAGTGTCTGGAAAAAAAAGATAAAAATAAGAAATCTCTGCAATTAGGGGCTCTTTTACATATTCCTGTCTGTGCAACATGAACTTCAAGCAGTTCATTGCACCTTTCCTATTTACTGATTGTATAGAACTGTGTGTACCATGAGCATATTTGTGCTGCTTCTTCCCTTTTTTAAATGTTATTATTTTCTTTAGATCACTCTGCAGCTGGTAGGGAGATGATACACTTCATTATCTTATTCTGTGGGTCATCTAGAATGGATATTAAGTAATTCTGTCTCCTACAGCTTTGGTATGGAGCCAAGGAGAACTAGCATAAATACGATGCCTGACTTAAAAAAGAGGATGTTTTTTATTTTCGACATAGAAATGTGTTTTCACATGACACACTTCTTTCAACAGTTTTATCATAGCTGAGCAGACACTGCAAGACAGAAAATCATAACCTCCCAAAAACTCATAACCTCCCAAAACATCTTCAGGTGTTTCATCTGGGAGATGTTTCAATTCCACAGCCCAACAGACTATTAGGCCATTATCAACAGGCAAACTGGAACTGTTAGATGAGCAACGCTCCTGTCTCTGATTTTGGGCAAAGATTTTTACGTTTGTGGTATCAGTAAACACATATTTAAGTCAAAGCTTGACAAATATTTTCATGCAGACATTGAGCTTCCCTACCCACGGTATATTTGGGAGTTTTTCAGTATCTTCTTTTATCCTGATCCGATTTTATGCTCAGGTGTCCTTGCATTTTACTTTGTGCTACTGCTTTCCTAATCATCCTCTATTCAGAAGACTGCAAATTGGAAATGGGGTCATCTGGAATTGGGGCTTCTCGACCCCTTCCATCGCCTGGTGCTGACCTGTGGCCATGCCAGGGGGGGAGCACAGTGAGGGCATCTCACAGGCATCCAACTGGCCGTAACCCAGCTCAGCAAGAAGCACACTCAGTAATGAACTACACAGGCTTAAGTCATAGTGCTTGATGAAATATGACCCTGTGGGACAACCCTGGCTCCTGATCTACTCCGTCAGTGAACAAGTGGCCAGTCAATGCTCCTGGAAAGATAATTACCCACCCTTCAAAGCACACAGGCATTTTTGTCCCTGAAGTCAAAGGGGCAAATGAATGAGGCAAGCTGGGGTATTTTTAGCCATGGAGCTGTTACTGTGGTGGATGTACCGGGGAACAGTTTCCTCTGGAGAGAGCTGCCAGGAACTTTATCCCTGCTTTTCTCTGTTGTTTTCCTTGTAAATCAGCTCTCTCCTAGAAAACATTACACTAACATGACCAATCCCAGATACTCAACAACAAAACTCCCAAAAAGTCTTACCCAGACAGTCTCCTCATCTATCTGACCAGCTGAGTAAACTCAAAGAAGTAACTAATGACTTGCATACACATACACAGGAAAATATTTGGGTTTAATAGAAATCCCCAGAATTCTGTAACCCTCAGTGCTTTACATTGCAATGACTTTCAACCCTTAACGAGGTATTTCTGTCACATGAAATGAATGATGCCTACACTAAGAACCACCTAAGCCACCGGGTGTTCCCCGTGTGGGCTCTATTTTGAATAATGCAAAACATCAACTGTACTCAGAAGCTTTCTTAGAATGCCAAAGTCAATGTGTTGGGAGACCTACGGAGGCCAAAACCATCTCCACATCTCTCCCCAAACATCACTTCTTACTGAATAGTGTTCCTTGGGCACGTACAAATCAGCAGCAAGAAAAGAGACGGCCCAACAAGGGAGATGGGGAAGAACTGGCAATGCCTGTTAGCAGAGATGTTAATCATTGTAAAGTTGTTACCAGGGGGAAAATGCATCCCTCCTGAAGACACATGACGTGGGCTGGCAGCCAGAGAACCTGAACGCAAACAGCATCCAACAAGAGGGAAAATTTCAGTGTTTGACAAGTGTACGTGATCTCCAATTTAGGCTGGGGAGTTTTTTTGTGTCAAGTTCTATCTGATGGCAAATGTACTCTTTACTTTGAAATGCCTGCAAGTCCAAAGTGAAATTACGCCAATATTTTTCCCGACTCCAAACTTCATTAAGTTGATGCTTGCTTGTATAGAAGCTTGTGAGGCTCATGTTTTTCTGAAGTAACATTTTCCTGTACAGTCTATTTTCTATTACAATGACTGAATTGTAGAGCTGAAATGAATGTCAGAATTGTTTGCTGGATACATTACCAGATACCTTCTTTTCTGATGCCCAGAAAGAGAAATTAGGTTTGCAACAGAGATCATTTTTGGTTTTCTGAAGCAAAGGTTTCATATCATATAAAACATTCCCAGACAGCGATTTGCATCATGCATTTTGCTCACTAGGTAGCCTCCCAAGATTATTTATACAAGAGAATTTCCACTTCAAATTGCCACACAGTTGTCCTGTGGAGTTTGAAAATTACATTTAGAGAAAATAAAAACATTTGGAAAGAACCATTCTACAAACCCAAGAGATTTTGTGACTAGTGCACCAGCCTTTAGTCTGTGAGAAGGTGGCCAGGGGAGGTGAAGATGCAGCAGGTCAGAGACCCTGTCTCTGAGGATGGCCAGCAGAAATGAGAGGAAAACAGGTCAGCTGAGAAGTTTCCCACCCTGGTCAGCATGCCAAAGTGGGGTGCCAAGGGGCAGAAATCAGGCTGAACATATCACACCAAGCCTATGCTGTTCATCCCCATTGCTCACCTGGTTGATTTTCTCACAAGGACTTGGGTGCCGTGATTTCTAAGGAGGATCAGCTCCTCTGTTTGATATTTCCAGACAGACAGGGAGAAGCATCTGAGATATGCATATATATTTACATGCATTTACATATGCCTGTAACATTGTATGGGCAGAGAGAAGGAATCTATTAAAACAGTTAGATTAAACCAGCTCCCTTCAGTTCCTGGGCATCTTGCAGGACAAATGTCTGATTTCCATGTGGAAGACTCTGGCTCTTCCACTCTACCAGAGAAGTGGGAAAAGTTTTGGGGCTCTCTTCTCCTGGTGGCACCAGGGGTCAGTCCCACATCAAGGGACACCCCTGACCCAGGCAGGATCTTGCCGTGTGCTCCATGGATACTGAATACCAAGTGTCTTGTCTCCATGTCAAAATGTCTTGCTATGGCTCTAGGGTAAGACTAGAAACAGGCTTAAATGTATAGAATATTTCTCTATGGATGGGCAAAGGAAATAATGCTCCCAAAGGATAAGAACTTTATGAACCAAAGCTGCTTTTCTCTGAAGTCAAGAAACCAGAGACTAAGGAACCAAGGGGGAAAAGGTTAGGTTCCTACTGAAATCAAAGAGGATGTTGGCACCGAGTTCTATATGAAATGTCTCTGGTGGTTGTACTGAGCTATAACTGGACAAAAGCTTGAAAGACAATCCTTCAGATTCAGTCCAGGAGACCATCTGTGTGGGTGTATTTACAGATATAATTTAGCACTCTGTGGTGGAGACCTAGAAGTCCACCAGAGAAAGGCCCTCCTGTATGAGGCAAGCCACATGGTGGATTTTTTCCTGGAAAGCAGCAAGAGGGATCAATGAACCCACAGGAGATCTACCACACGGCTGAGCTCTGAAGCTTGGAGGATGCTCCTTCTTGTAGTGCCTTTTACAAGCTCTTCTTAGAGTCATTTGTGGTCCTGTCCTGATGTACATTTCCAGCTCAGCATTAATTGCTTGGTTAAAAAGTCCCCANTGCTCAGTGCAGGGGGTTGGACTGGATGACCTTGAAAGGTCCCTTCCCACCCAAACCAGTCTGTGATTCTACGAAGAAGAGGTTTTGGGGGGGAAGAACCCTGGCAGCTTCTCCCTCACAGCTGACATTACCTTACTGTACACATCCTCTCAATAAACTGACGAGGTTTTAAAAAGATATCTCTCTGGAATGCAATATACTTGTTCAATAAATGTCTTCTCTGTAGGCAGAAATTAACATCATTAATCCTACTTTACAAAACTGGGAAGCTGAAACACAAAAAGAGGCAAAATAAACTAACAGAGACAGGCAGAACACAAAGTATAACCAGGTCCCTTGTGTCCAGCACAGGTCACACAGCTGGAGGCTGTCTCAGTGGCCAAAGCCCAGCTCACAAACATCCCTCTTCCAAAACAACCTGACCTTGCAGCTCGGGCTAGATTGGAAAAATAAAGCACAGATATCAAAGGCCAAATTCCAGCCTCTTTTGAAGACACTCAACAGAGCGTTCGTGCGACAGAGGTTCACACTTGCAATGATTTTTATGAGCAGTGTTTTTCACCACAGGCTTTGTGGCCTACGAAGACACGACTTCTCAAGCAGTTTCCATAACTGTGTTATATTTAACAGTACCAAATAAAAACATAGCAGCTGGATCAATATTATATTCATATTTTATTCCATAAATAAACTCCGTTGCTTTGTGAGCTGCTTGTTTTTACTTCCAAAATGTACAAATAAAGATTTAAATATTTTTTTGGAGGAAACATTACAGATGGTTTTAGTTCTGCAGTTTTGATGCAAACATACTTCTTGGCACCACTTCTTAATAGGCCTTTTCCATAAATACTTAATGCTTACAGAAGTGGAGTAAAATATACATTACAATGAAAACCACGAAAACTTGTGTTATAATCAATTTTTTAAGTATTGCTCTTTAACAGGTAAGTCTGCTATGTAGATTCACTACATAAACAGGAATAGAGTTCTTCAGAGAGCTAAAATATCAGCCCCTTTTCGTCTGTTAAGTATTAATGTGAAACTGCTGCTACTATGATTATGTGGTAATGCTATTTCAGCGAGTTTCTAAACATAACAAGTAATGATATTCATTTTTCTTTCCTTCAAGGATTTAACTCACAGGAAATCAATTAATAGAGTACTTCAGAGAAATAAGTTTCCCAGATCTTATAAACCCAGTTCTATTGCTACAGAGACGTGTCCTTTTTAAAAGATTAAGATAAAAAATACCGCTGTAATTCAGTATTTGCATTAAAAAATTCTTAAAATTATTACCTCTGGGTAAACTGACCGAAAGGTGATGCTCTGAAACAGCTGTGTTCCCTTTTAGACTGTTTTTGATTACTTGAAAGTTTCCTTAAAATTTCAATTGAAATATAAATGATCTTTCTTTATACAAAGAGCCAAAGATAAGAAAAACACCTCCAGGTAATTGAGATAACAGCAAGTTTTATGGCTTAACTAACAGGCAAAGGCATTCAGGATCCAGTTAGGATGATAGGCAAGAGAATCCTTTGTCACTCCGTGTTTCTCTGAAGGAGCTGGTCCAGTAATTGCTACGAAAAAAACAATGCAGGACAGCCTTAAGATACTGTTAAAATGCACGAGGGGGGTAGAACTGTGGGCATTTTGAGTGATGCTGCAGGTGAGATGGTATTGGCATTCTCAGACTTCAAATCTCCCAGCTACGTGGCTCAAAACAAAAAAGCACTGGAAGATTTTCCACTTTGGACAGGAAGAGTGTGATCAGATGAAGAGAGCACTCAAGCAAGGGAAAACTGGTACCTGGGTGCAGCATGGAGCAGGGTTATCTGGCAACGCTGCAGCTCTGCACCTGGATTAATGGTGCTAATGCAGCTTTCTACCACAACTACTTACTCACTGAAGTCTAAGGTGCTTATTCCAACACAAGGTTCAGCTGTGAATTCAAGTTTAAAGACGTGCCTAAAGCAAAGGGCAAGATGTAAAACCCATCCCTTGCTCTCTGGGTTTGCCCATGGTCTGCCCAGGCTCCCCAGGCAAGACCCCATTGACAGGGAACAATGGGTTACAAAACTGTGCTTGGCATTCATAGTCAATCTTTTACCTTTTTAAAGATCTCCACACGCAGCCTGTTACTCTGGATGATGATCCTTTTCTGTTTTTCTTCTTGTTTCTTTTTTACTTCGGGTAAATTGTCATAAATCCTGGAATGGATTTAGAAAGTTAACTTCACACGTCATCCTTGGGACTCGAAATCATTTCTTTTTCCTATAGGAAACATTTGCCTTCAATGCAATATTTCTCATTAATGGGCGTCTCTGAGTACTCAAATTAGATTTATGACATGGGAATTATAAATTATTAACAATAACTTTTTTATATCAAATCTGACTTGTTGAAAACCACTCCTAATTTTGAGCTAAAAAGTAAGGAAAGAGGCAGGATCAGGTTATCTCGATGCAGCAGCATAATTCTGGAGTAGCTTCTAATGAGCTCAGTGGAGTTGGTTTCAATTTATAGCAACATAATTCAAACCAGAATCTGGCCTGTACACTTTAATATATATATATATTTATGTGACAAAATTAATACCAAGCAATTATTTTCAAGCATTTTTCTAGAATACAAGAAAACCATCATTACAGGATTGTAGACTTAACATTTTTTTGCCATCATTAGGAAATCTTTTTTGCCAAGGAGAACATAATCTGTTCATTTTTAAAAGAACATGAATCACTCTCAAAAGGTGACTCCTGCTCTGATCTATATCCATTGAAATCAGTGATAAAATTCCCAAGGACTGGAAAAGAAGGTTGGACCTTCCTTCCTAGCAGTCCTGTTCTTTGCGTGCATACAAAGCCTGTTTAGTTCTGATTATTCCTCATCATGTTTTGCAAGACTGAGTTCTCAAAGCAGCCTGTTTTGGCTGGAGATTGTATTTTGGAGAAGAGAAATGGGACACATCTTGAGCACTCTTAAAAACAGGATGAATTCTGCCTTTTGCAGCTGTCCTTGCTGTAAACGATGGCATGAAGTGCAATGCTGTTAACGATCAGACACCACCTTCCAAGTAGTTTGCTGTAATTCTCATGCTATGTGCCATTCAGGGGTTTAGTGGTACCCTGGCAGTGCTGGGTTAATGGTTGGACTTCTATTCTATGATTCTATAACCACAGCAAAATAAAATAAACATAAAAAAAGAAACAAAGTGACTGTACTGCTTACTTTTTTAAATGTCCATCATGAAATACCTGTCAGGGATCTTGTTTTTACACCACGGGTACCCCATGGTGGCTGAAACTGCTAGGAAAGCAGTGCTGAAAGAGCAGGGCTGCCCCAGAGCCAGCACACTGATACAGTGACATGAGCATTGCACAAAAGTGTGGCAAGTGGCAGGACAGGCCAGCCCTCCAGCACACGCTGAGGATGTGGAAGTAACGCTGCCTTTGGCGTGAGCCGCCAGTGATGCGCAGCGAGCTCTAAACCCGTGTGGTTTGTACCTTTTTGATCTCATGTGCATCTCCTTCTCGGGAATGAATCTTTCCTTTGGTTTGAAGAGATTATCTAGCAGAGGGAAAATAAAGTTAGTATTGGAGGAATGTGCATTTACCAAACTCTGAATTGTCACATTCCACATGGTCATGATATGCTATTTTTGATTGTGTTTTTGGTGGCCTAAGGCCACATCCAAATCTTAATGGGCCAATGGAAAGGCATTTAACAACTGAATCTGGAGGTAAATTGGTCCCTGAGGCTGCCCTACAGAAAGGGAAGGATGGACAGACCCATGGTAACCACCTTCCTTGCAGAGTCTGCTTAATTTAAATGCCTATGACTTTTGTCATGGCCACATGCAGCTCTGTACGCCCTTTATTCAGATCAAGAACCAGAGATGATTTGTGCAATATCAAGTGATACTGCCCAGAGAGATGGTAGAAACCCCACCCCTGGAAACATTCAGTGTTGGTCAGGGCTCTGAGCAACCTACTCTAGTTGCAGATGTCCCTGCTGACTGCAGGAGGGTTGGACTAGATG
The DNA here is from genome assembly GCA_013399075.1 of Chloroceryle aenea. Taxonomy (NCBI): domain Eukaryota; kingdom Metazoa; phylum Chordata; class Aves; order Coraciiformes; family Cerylidae; genus Chloroceryle; species Chloroceryle aenea. The sequence continues at coordinate 194,950 of VWZY01013496.1, read as the reverse complement.
GTCATTAAAGGTCCCTTCCCACCCAAACCAGTCTATGGTTCTTAATGATCCATTTTCCCCATGTGCTCATGCAGGAAATTGCACCCACACAAACTGGCTGCATCCTCAGCTGATGTGTGTTGGGAATCTGGCCTGGTATGATCATTTCTGATTCAATTTACACCTGTTTTGCACGGCTGTGAATAATTATGCTGAGCATTAGGAGGAGGAAAATTAAATTACCCTTTCCTGATCAAATATGAAGATATCTGTGATAATTCCAATCAGCCTTTCCCTGGACACAGGAAAATAATTACTGATCTTAGCAGTAGGTGAGTCCCAGGAATATGTTATTTTAACACCTTCCTTGCAAAGGTGGTTTCTGAATGGGAAAGGCTGCTGTTCATAGAGGTGGGAAGCCAGTAATTATGGAAACAAAACCAATTCTTGATGAAGGAGAATGTCTAACCATGTTTACCAGGGAGAGGAAGGAGGGAGGACTGCTGCCTGCAGTCCTGTTATTTAGATTTACACCAGTATGATGAAAGAAAGTGTGGAGAAGAGGCAGGACACATCTAGGAGTGAAAGAAACCCTGTGGTCCATGAGCTGCCACCCTGATCTGCACAGGCAACGTGGGCAGTTGTAACTTGATTTTCTCAGTTCAGGCATAGAAAGAAATGGTTTTATGTTCTGGTGTCTGAACACAAGGATGACCAGAGCGTTGCCTACACCCAGCCAGGTCCAGATGGTTTCCCTGGGGCAAGGAAGCCAGGGGTATGATGCCCTGTGCAGTCACAGTAATCTAAACATCAAAGGTATTTGCCAGTATCTTTGCAGAACATATGTAGAAGAAAAAGATATGTGCAAACTTTTAAGCCCTTTCCTTTTCCAAGGAAGTTTAGAAGTCATAATATATATCTCACAGCAGGCACCTCCTTTGCCACCTCACTGAAGAGACAAAATACAACAATCAAGGCAGAGGAGTAAATACAGAGAATAATTTGTTCCAGAACTGCCCAGTGCAAACACTGGCCCTGAGCAGACCCAGTGACCACTGCCCAAAGAAAGATCCCTTCCCCACCAGGTTTGCTTTCCTGCTGTTGAAGACACCAGAGGTTTCAGGGATTTTTATGAGAGGTTTTAGCAACCAGACAGCCCCGAGCATCTTACTGGGCTACACCTAGAGGCAAAGTTGTACTCGGATTACTGTGTTGCTCAGGAAAACACTACATGTCCTTTAAGATCCCTGATGTATCTCGACATAAAAATAAGAGTGAGCTTTGCAGCAGTTCCTATTTTGAACTGGTACAGTCTTCACACCACTAACTGAGAAAGGAGGAGATTCTGTGAAGCTGCCACTGCCTGAGGACTGACTTTTCTCCTGCACTTAATCAGGCTATTAAATCTTCAATACACACAAGCAACATGCTCAATTTGCTAGGAAAATATGATCTGCCTTTTATTTATTAGTGGGTTTATGTTCATTTATGTGTTGATAAACTTAAAAGGGATAAACACCTGGATGCTACTGCTGTCCAAAGAACCCTGAAACTTAAGGGAGCTGATTGCCTATGACCCAGACTGTCCTAGAGAAGGATTAGGGTCCAGGGTCATTGATTTTCTGGGACCAGTGTGAATCCCAGCACATCTGAGAGCTGCCTCAGCATTGTCCCTTGCTGCTTGAGGTTGCACACATCGTTCTGACAGCTCAGGATTGCAGGATGCATCCCTTTCCACAAGGCATATACTCTAACCCAGACTGAAATCAAATAAAAACATCACCATGGATTCTCTGCAGTGCTAAAACAAAAACAGGAGGTAAAGAGGAGGCACTTCATGCTGCAGAGGAAATTCAGGCATCTCCTTTATTTGCATGCTAATATGGTCCCTGGAGTGAGAACCAGTTCCTTGCACATTCCCACATCCTTGGGCACAGCAGGATAGCCAAGGGCACTGGAAACAACATCCCAGCAGAAACCTGCACTACCTGCACCAAGCCCTCATGCCATAAGTCAAGGTGGACCTCCCCCAAGATGGGATACCATCAGATGGGGTGACTGACCAGCACAGAGCCCAAGTTTTATACCATTTCCTATGCACTGTGAGCAACATCTGCTCAAATTTATGAATCCTCACTCCATGAACTCTCAGCTGGAGGATTTCTGGAAGGAAACTGATTGGTTTGGGGATCCTCTCCTTTTATTCTAAATAAAAGCAGTTACTGACACATTAACATTTCCAGACCCTTCTGTGTATCTGCCAGAACATGCGAGGGATGAAATCCCAGCCGGGGATCTGCAGGACTGTGACCTGTCTTGTAAACAGCCTGATAAGCTAATCAGTATTTTTTCTAACCAGTCACTGCAACTGGGCCCCTGCTTTCTAGTGCTGGGAAGCACCACAGAGGCCAAGAGCTGTGAGGGTGCTGGAGTGTGTGGCTGTTCCTCCAGAAGAATCCTCTCCTGATGGCACAGAAAGGGGTTGGAAGAGCATCCCAGCCATCACTGCCCGTGATTCTGCCTGGAACTACCTATGTGGCTTTGAAGGGAAGGATTAAAAAGAGACTCTGGGGAAAATCCTCTAAGAAAATAAGAATAAAATCTACCTTGTTGTAAAAATATGCTTTGTGAAGCAGCTTGGAGTCAAAAGTTTAACACTTTGGGGTGTTAAAGACTCATGCAGTGTCTCTTGGCTCACTCTCAGGTCACTATTTATATGAAAAAAACCCAACCCAAAACACACATGCAAGAATCCAGCAGAAATAAGGCTGATCCTTAATGGGTTTTAGGATTAGAATTAAAAACTTAACTGAAAAATAAATAAAAATTGCTCTAAATGAGAAAATAAAAATCACACATGCATGAAAATATTTGTTAATATGCAATACCAAGAAATAAAGTGTATTTCTGAGTAGAAGAGCTACAATAACCTGCCAAACACATCATGAAGACCTGAATTCTTTCCTACCAAGCCAAGGTAGCACAAAGTGGACAATTCCCAAGCTGGATAAATCTTCTAAATTGCATTTTATCAAAGTTCCTTTCCAAATTTCATAGCCTTGTATCACTGTTGGAGAAAACTATTCTAAAGGATAGAAAAGAAGGGATTTCAAGGCAGACACTCAACATTTCCAGTGATGCACTGCAGTTAAAAAAAAAGATATAGACAGACAAGCATGAAACACTTCCTTGGTGATTTATTCAAACCTTGTGAAACTATTGATCTTCTGGTATTTATACCAATACTGTGTGCAACAGTGGTCTGGCATCTCTGGAGTGGGAGAAAGAAGCTGCTTCAGCAAGTTGTAAATGAAGGTAAATGGGTCATCACTGCACTATATTTTAACTAATGCTAAACTGCTCCTCAGACAGAATGAGTAACTTTCCAGCTTGGGAAGTTAGTAAATGTTTAGACAGAGAACAGATAAAATGATTGTGTTGGAACCATCCCCTGACTTATATTTACCATTAAATCACTGAAACACTTAAAAAAGAAAAGGAGTGGCAAAATTTATCAATGGCTTAACTCTGCTCGTCAGAATATACATCTGTTTTCTCCTAACTAAAATGGAAATGTCTCCAAGTTTGTTAGGAGCTAAACCACTCATTTGAAGACATGTTGCTGGTCCCTGAAAAGCAAAGTGCTGATAGTGGTGGTTCTCTGATTAAACTGCTTTTTTTACTGAACTGAAAAAATAATTCCCCAAAAGCCCACTCACACAGAGAACTCCTAAAATAGAAAAGATTTGGTTTTTTAAACACCGTTTTTTTTAAAAACAAGACCCCTAAAAAATAAATTAGCCTTGAATCTAAGATAAATATCATGCCCAAAGCACTTGGCTGGGAATTCACCCAGAGAATATAAACTAGTGCCTACACCCAGCAGTGCTGCCCAAACTTTTGCTCATTGTATGTCAGTGACTTCATGCAATGAAGTACTTCAGCTGCAGTCAACAGATGAGGTTTTGGTATTATTTATAACAAAAATGCAATAACCCATTAGTTAGAGGTTTGATGGTAAGACTGTCTGGACTTTGCTCATCTCAGAGAAATGCTGAAGCTCAGAAGTGGTCCTTCAACCAAGAGGAGTCACAGGATGGGTAGGGGGGTTCATGGGCTTTCCAGCTGTTCAGGTCTGTCCTACACTGTGGCTATTCAGACTTCTGATTCTCCTTGATATTCCAGTCTTAACCATGGAAAACATCACCAGTATCTCTAAAAAAGCTTTAAAGTTTACAGGCTTATGAAAATACTTCCATACTAAATTAGTTTTGGGCATGATGCAGGAGATTTAAGTCCTCTCTGTCCAAATGATAGTTGAACATTGATGAATTTCATTCAGAAAAAAATAATAATTAGCATCTCACCTGACCTTCCTAATCATTCTTGTTTGACTAGAGCATGTAGTTTTGAAAAGCCTAACATTTCTTTCAGAAACCAGCAATTAATGAAGAAAGCATGACAGATCTTGGCAAATTCATCACAAGATTAAATTAATCTTTTATACAACTTGCACCAGCTTCTTAATTCTGACTTCAGTTTCTAATCACAGGTGAAATCGAACCTTTTACTGCAGCCCAGCATCAACATTTTAGTTTACTATTTAGCTACTTCAAGACTCTACTGAAATTATCCCCCAGTAAAGCAACTGATGTTTGTGAGTCACCCAATGTAAAGCACAGCATTTCAGCACTGTCATCACCTACGTTCTCCAATTTATTGCCACCTTCCTTGCACAGAGGCTGGCTATTTTCCCCCTTCACAAGGATGAGGGCATGGAGAGGACATGCTGGTTACCCCAGTCACTTCTTCACCTCCTCCCGTGATGTCACAGTGAGTCTGAGCATCATGTTCCTAAGGGACCGTGTCACCCACTGCCAGTGACCTGCAATGTGCTGCCACGTTTAGATGACTCATAGGCACTGCTGTAATAGATGTGGTGAATAATAATATCATAAAAATAAGTCATTCTTCTGGCAAACTCAACTATCTGACTGTAGCTTAGTCTATATTCAGAGCTGTCAACTTCAACCAAGAGGCCAGGTGCCAACAGGATTAGTGGCACTACTGCTAGCTAAGAGTTCTGACAAGGAAAAGCAACCTGAGAAATAGCACAACCAAAGTCACACACGAGTGCAGGCTGCAAACATCTCATCAGCCAGCAATGGCATCTGAAGACCACGAGGATGCACATTAGAGGCATTTGCCAGCTGCACACTTACTGCAAATTCTCTTATCATAGAAATATAGAATCACAGAATCATCTAGGTCGGAGAAGACCCATGAGATCATCGTGTCCAGCCTTTCACCCTACTCCACAAGTTCTCCCCTAGACCATATCCCCCAACACTACATCCAAGCGACACTTAAACACATCCAGGGATGGTGACTCAACCCCCTCCCTGGGCAGCCTGTTCCAATATCCCACCACTCTTTCCATGAAGAATTTTTTCCTAGTGTCCAGTCTAAACCGACCTTGTTTCAGCTTGAGGCCATTCCCTCTGGTTCATCATCATCTTCTCTCTCTACTCTCCACAATAAAACCTCCCTGGTGCAGAGCTTTGCAAGAAACCAACCCCTTGAAAACACAAACAAGCAAACAGCCACTCTCATCCTCAGGCTTTTGCAGATACAATGAAGCTTTCTGGAAAGGTTTAGAATCACAACTGAGGAGCTATAAGCTTGTTTCCAAAATAGTATTAGAGATACAGGATTTGGATACAAATCCAGAGAAACACAGCAGGCACCAGGGTAGGGGTTGAACGATAACGTTTGACTCCTGTTGCCATTTCCAAGGAACCACCACCCTCTGAAAGGGACAATGGAAGGTATGAAAAACAACAAAACCAAAACATATGTGCCTGAGAAATCTTTTTAAACCTCTGAAAGTGCTTGTGTACACTAAGATCAGAAGGCTGTTCATTATGCAGATTTAAAGGCCTATAAACAGCTGGCAGTCCTGTCACTGAAGTAATTACATTAGGGTTTTTTTTGAGATTTAAATCCAGTTATTTGAACATTGTTTCTATTCAGTTCGTCACAGTGGGATCCCTAATTTGTTCGACGTAGTCAACAGCAGAGTAGTCTATCTTGGAGTAATTAGTGCTCTCAAAATTTAGCAGTACACATTACACAGCACAAAGGCTAGCGTGAGAGTTGCGGGTTCTCTGCCTTCAAAGTGCTCTTGTGATGCTAAAATCTTCTGCAGGGTAACTGGTCTCAGTTTTCTCAGATTACTTTCAGTGTTTCCTAAAAATCCTGCTCGTGAATTACAACTAAAAATGGTAAACAACTTGGTTTTGGTTTGTTCTTTGTTGTTTGTTTTGTTGGGGTTTTTTTGAGGATGAGAAGGTAAACAGGAGCTGAACAGATGTTGGTATTTCTATGGAAATGATGGTGAATGGCAATTATTTCTTCCTCTTGAAACTAAAGTTGTAACAACACTGTCTACACATTGGAAAACTGTGCTAGCTAATAATTTCATTTTATCAATAAAGACACTTTAGCTCGACAGAACAATCTCAGGTGGGGAAAAGTCTCTGAAGGACATTGCTCTTTTTCCTGAACGGAAATTATTTTATTGAAATAAAACCTGCAAAGAGCATGTAACAAGCTTATTTCAAAGAGAGAGAATTACAGCAAACTTGTCAAGTGCCAATGGAAACATCTCTGCCTGCAGTTTAACCCCTGCTTACATCCACATAAAAGCAGGTTGTCCCACCTGTCCCCCTTCTGGGACACCCTTCCACACAGTCACGTATGTGCTCTGTGGGAACTGGGCCAGGAATCATCTTCTGGTGATGGAAAACCACTTGGATAACTCATGTTATTGCTGTGCTTGGGGCGAGTATACTGAAGTGACTTGCTCTGTGAGCTCCTTGGGGGTGCACGGAGACACTCTACTCCTGCCCAGCCACAAGTGCGCTTCTAATCCATCCTTGGGGTCACTGTGTTGGGGTCAGTGGAAATTAAACTTATCAGCCAACCTGCTCTTACCAGGAAGACCACTGGAAAATGTATGAGGGTGTGCTGGCAATAAGCCCTATGAACCTTAGACCCATAAACACCTCTAGCTCTACAAATCTCAAAGACACCAGGAGAAAAGAAAAGGAAGGAGGAATCAGACTCAAAAAAAAGCAAGATCATGCCCTGAAGCCTAGAGGTGCCATCAATAGAATGTTGCATATTTAAGCAAGTTTCTGGGTCATCATTTTACTCTCCTGATTTCTTAATTTTGAACACTGTTTTGAAGTGTGTTGCTGTGAAACAGCAGTGAGCTTCCTGAGAGCAAGAAACCTGCAGATGGGCTGCATTTGTCAGAGGTCTTTTTTTAAGACTACCAGGAAGAACTGGAGAACCAGTAGTGCTAGTACCAAATAAAATACAAATGGCTCTGGTGATGTGGCAAAACAACAGCTCTGCTTGCACAGAAGTATCTGCTGCCCAGTTCCCTTGACTTCTGCTGATAGCTGAGGTCTCATGTCTGTTTTGGACTTTATAAGTGACTGCAATAAATTTTGCCATCAGATAACAACAGGACTGGCCATCAGGCAGGTCTGTCCCCTCCACTGCTGCCCAGTGCACCCTGGGCAGCTGCACTGTACCCTGGAGAGGAGTGGTTGTGATAAAACAGCACTGAGCATCAGCCACCAGCCCTTGTCCCCAGCTTTGCTGTCAGTCAGCTGGGACTGGAACATGACAGACTCACAACAAGGTATAGCCAGAGATGCAGGTGGCATTTAGGACTTTCTGTGTTTGGACCTACAGACACATCTTAGGATTTTTTTTCCTCTTCTGGCCACTTTGCACCCTGCAGAGTCCTCAGGCTCTCTATCACTTGAAAAGCTGGCTTTGAAATCCATAGGGATGAACCCTGCCTTGTTTCCTTTGCTCAGCCAGCTTTGGCTGGCAGGCAGCTTTTGGTGTCACCTGTGTGGTACATGAGCAGCCTGGGAACTGTCTTTAGGAAGGGTCTCACCACACCCAGAAAAATGAGAGGCTGGTGCTAAGAGAGGTGGTGCTGCTTTCCTTCCTCACCATCCTCACTTCACCTTCCTCCCACCTTTCTTCTCACTGCCTTTTCACCAGCTCATCTAATCACGACACTGTTTGACAATCTGCATCACTCATTTGACAATCTGCATCACTCATTTGATCTGGTAAAACCTCACAGAGGAAATCCAAATTAAAAAAAAAAAAAATAAACAAAAAGCACCTCCCACTAGATCCAGCTGAAATATGTGAGCACGGGTGGGCCACGTGCAGTGTCAGAGCAGGTAGTGACACTGCTGCTTGTGCCCACAGCCTCCCTTGCACCAAGTTATAATATGAAATGGCATCCTCACATCACTGGGATTTTGATGTTCACTTCCCATCTCAGGAAATGAAACTGTGCTTGCATCCCTACCTGGATTTTCATTTCATTTTACATGCTAAAATGGCTTTTCCAGAGAATACAGAATAATGACGGCAACAAATGATAACTGCTCTTCCTTCCAGCTTTGGGGGATGACAGGAGAAGGCTGTGACCACTCCAGGATGGGGATGTCATCAGCAGAGACATCAGAATGACAAATGCACCTGGTGCCCTTGGTCAGCAGGAGAGGGGAGCCCTTGTCTTTTCTGCAAGAGGGAAGGCAACCAACAAAGCTTGGGAGCATCTGTAGCAAACAAAGTATCATTAATGATACTAATTCTGCACAATACCATCCACCAGGAGTCCTAAAATACTCATTGTCAGAACTCAGAGCAAATAAATGGGCTCAGTACACTCCCACCCAGCCCTCTCAACTGCAGTCTACACTGTTGTGCTCTACCAAGCATCTAGGGGTTCCAGTATTAATTACAGTTGTGCTTAAATAACAGACACATGACCCTCCTGTCATAAAAATATGAAGATCTCATGAACAGAAAATAGCATGTGGCTGTATGAAGGCAGATGAGCTACGGAAACTAAAGATTTTCTTTAGAAAAATTTACCTTTAATTACCAAGCACTAAAAGAAGGAAATATTAATTTACTTGAATAATTAATGAATGTATTTCAATATGCTTTTATTACTCATTAAACAAGCATAAAGATTAATGTTTAATTATAATTTAAGGAGAACTTGGTCTAACCTTTCTCTTTATTTTTTATTTTGTAATGTGTTTGCAGAGTGATTTGGGGGTCTTAAAGGTCTTTTCCAGCCAAAATGATTCTATGACTCCAAATGGAATCAAACAGAGAGAGATCTGCCAATTCTTCTAAGATATAGATGACAAGAGTGCCAGTGGCTGCTGGGAGGGTCGCTGGTGGTGACCAAAGACCCCAACACTGCAGGACAGCATGGCCCTGAACATCTGTACCCGAGGAAATTAACTTGGATAAACTGAAATGGGGAATGAATTTTATCGACACTTTGAAATAGAATTTGTGTTTCAGGCTTTGTTCACTTATGCTTATTTATGTCTCTGTAAAAACCCATTACGTATCTGATGTAAGGTAGATTGTGATACCACCCCAAATGGTGCAGAGGTAATGATAGAAATTGTTTTTTTTCCAACACTAAGCATGACAAGAGCCCTGAGATGAGAACTGCGCCCAACTTTCTCACACCCAACCTCATTCCCCAGGAAACCAGAAAAATAGGTGTGTTTCCCAGCATCCAGGACATCAAAGATTTTCTTTCCTGCTTCCTCCAAGTGACCCTTCTAGTTGCTTAATGCTTCCAATCGATTTACTTTTCAGTAGAATAATGTGTCTTCAAACAGCTACAGATTTAAGACCAAAACGTGAAGAGGAATACCAATCAATCAAGTAAATCTTTTTCTTTAGTCTATTGAATTAAGTATCATCCAGATGGCAATTAAAAGGAAAAAAAGAAAAAAGAGAGAAAAACAAAAGTAATTTGTTTAACATCTTGCGCCTAGATAATATTTACGGAGGTGCTTTGGGAGAGTGCTGCAAGGGAGCTTCTCAGAGAGGACCATTTTACTCGCTGGATAGAGTCTGTTTACCACTAGGGTAATAAAAGAACCTAATCGACTCAAATTAGGAAATCACAGAGTTTAGATGCACTGATTTAGCAGCCTTGCATACAGTTCCTGGGCTGACAAGCATCCTTTCACAGCTAGCTCACCACTGAGAGCTTCAGAAGGCAATTGGCAGATCCACACCAGAAATGGCAGAGATGACCTGACTGGGACTGGTACTCCCAAATCCCCCCTGCCCCTCGACCTGCCACTTCTCTCCCCAAATTGGTCTCTCTGTGAGCTGTTTATGATCCGAGGACTGAAACACCTCTGCTGGGAGGCCAGACTGGGAGAGCTGGGGGGGTTCAGCCTGGAGAAGAGAAGGTGCCAGGGAGACCTTCTGGGGACCTTTCAGTCCATCAAGGGGCCTGTCAGAAAGATGGGGACATACTTTTTAGTAGTGCCTGTTGGGACAGGACAAAGGGTGATGGGTTGAAACTAAAAGAGGAAGATTTCAACTGGAGAGATGAAAGAAATATTTTACTCTGAGGGTGGTGAGAGGCTGTCCCAGGCTTCCCAGAGAGATGGTGGCTGCCCCATCCCTGTCCCCATTGCAGGGGAGGTGGCCAGGGCTCTGAGCACCCTGCTCTGGTTGCAGATGGCCCTGCTCCCTGCAGGGGAGTTGGACTAAGTGACCTTGAAAGGTCCCTTCCAACCCAAACCAGTCCATGACTCTCTTATTTCTATCACCTCTAAAATTGTCAGCAACTTGCATCACGCTGAGGAACACAACTGCACATGACAATGACAAAAAAAAGTCCCCAAGGAAGACTCCTTCCACTGCTACAGCTACAGACTGGTCACAGTTCCACTTACCACTGAGTGGGTGTGGAATGGTGTATTGCTTTTTTTTGCTTGCAGTGGCTGTTGGGGAAAGCTTGCGAACGAGTAGAGCTCCTTGGTTGCTTGGAGCATCGCTCTGCTGGGCTTTCCTCAGCTGGACCATGCGTTCAAGTCTCTTCAGCCTTTCTTGTGAACGGGAGATGAACTGCGGGTTATGGATTTCTAGAGCTTCCTAAATGAACCAGAGAAAACATTTCATTGAAAAAGAATTAAAAGGAAGTAAAAAACATGATATGCATCTGACTGGGTTCAGTAGGAGATCATCAATGAAAGTGATTGTTTGGCTGGACGAGAGTTAGCAGACTGCATTCCAATCTGTCTTTAATTCCTTTCACTCTCTCAAAGCTGCCTTAGTGTGAAATTCCCAGATCAGACAAAAGAGAATTTCTACCAAAAAAAACCCAAAACAAAACAAACCCCCAACACAAACAGAAAAAAAACAAACAAACCAACTTTCAGAAAACATATCCCAAGGTTTTGAATTACGTATTTTTCGAAGTTATCCAAATGCAAAGTTCTTGATGTTTTGCCTATTTCCTTGTCTCACCCCATTGCTGAAGCAGCTTGTCACCAACAGTTCACAAACTTTCCTGTTTGTTTAGATTGTCATGCAAATCTAGCCGTGGATGATCCAGAAAGAAAATGCTTTCCAGTCAAAGTCTGCTTCAACATTTAGGAATGTCTTAGGACAGAAGACATTCCTAAATGTTGAAGTTTGGTGGAGGAGTGGAGTTTGGTCTGCAACATGTGCTGGAGGAGAAGGAAAGCACGTCTGCTGCTGGGGTTGGTATCAACATGGGGTCCAGTCCAGACCTGTGGCTGCCACCCGTGCTACTGGATGTTGTGCACATTCAGGAAATTGGCAGCTTCGAGGTACAAGTTCAAAAGCTTCTTTGGGAAATTTGTAAATCCCCAAATTTTTACTTTGTTCCTCTCCAGGAATGGCAGGTGAGGCTTAGAACGGGGAGATTTTAAAACCAGACAGCCAAGCAAGTCTTGGCAGCTGGTGCAAGCTATTAAAACTTCACTAGAAAAGAGCAAAACAAAAGAAATGCAAACTTCTGGTCTCATCACCCCCACTGTCAAAATTCTCTCCCTTTTCTCCAGTCTGAATCTCCCTCTTTTAGTTTCAACCCATCACCCCTTGTCCTGTCACAACAGGCCCTGCTCAAAAGACTGTTCCCATCTTTCTTATAGGCCCCAGGGAGCAAACAGAAAAAAAATAAAAGAAAAAAAAATAAAAAAGAAGGAAAGAGGGAGGAAATTAAAAATAATAGTATAAATAAATAAATAAAAAGTTCCCCATATTAACAGCAACAATAACGACAAATCGATGCTTTACCCGCAGTGTTGGTGGGGCTGGGGGTGTTTTCTCTGTCTGGGAGCTGTTTTCTGGCCGGGTGACCACATTGTTTTTCTCACGAGGAACATCTGGCGAGCGAGCCATGGATAGTGTTACCCTGCTGGCTCTCTCCCCCTCCTCCTCCTCCGCCCGCTCCTTCGTTTTGTCACTTGAACCACAGAATTCATAATCACCTTCGAGAGATTTAAAAGTTCGTTAAGAGTGCACGGTTAATTTTTTTATTGGGTTCTCCACCTCATTAGACAAAGAGGGCAATTTCTGAAATAAGAATGCCACGCTATTATTAATAGGCCTCATTAAGCAGAATAGATCAAATCTAATCATAGGTGCTACTCACTGCCCTGTGACACCCGGAGTATCTTTCACATTAAGCCCGACATTGCATCGAAGCATAATTAAGCTGCTCAGATGCTTCGCTTGGTTTGCTGGTGTTCACTTCCCAAAAACAAGACACTTCTGTACCGTGGTTACAGCATGGAAAGGAAAGGATATCATGCTGAGACTTACAGCTTGAGTTCATTCCAATTTATTGCATGGATTGTAGGAAATAACGTATAGTTATGGACACTAATCACATATCCTTTCTCTTTCACCAGACTGAGCTTTCATAAACATTATTCTTGTTTATTTCTTTTCTAATAATATGACTTTTTTTCTATCGTTTCTATTTATTCATTACCCAGTTCAATGGGGACTCCACCACTGCCCTGGGCAGACTGGGCCAGGCCTGAACAACCCTTGCAGGGAAGAAATTGTTCCCATGTCCAACCTTAACCTCCCCTGGGGCAACTTGAAGCCATTTGCCCATGTCCTATCATTTGTCCCTTGGGAGAAGAGACCAACCTCCCCAGCTCCAGCCTCCTGTCAGGAGCTGTCAGAGCCAGAAGGCCTCCCCTAAGCCTCCTTCTCTCCAGGCTCCACAAGCCCAGGGCCCTCAGTTGCTCCTCACCCCCCTCGTGCTCCAGCCCCTTCCCCAGCTCCGTTGCCCTTCTCTGGCCACGCTCCAGCCCCTCAATGTCCTGCTGGGAGTGAGGGGTGAATTATAAGTGAGGGGCCTATTATTAGGAAAGCTGTCAATTCAAGAAGTCCTCCACTGAGAACAAAAAGATTATTTTCTACACTTATAATTATGCTTTAATGCACTATGGCTGATATTCCTCGCACGAATTAGGACCAAAAGAGTCTATGTGCTCAAAATTAGAGTTGACAAGATTCTCATTTAGAGGACAGAATTAATTCAGAATAACAAAGGAACTTCGGAAGAGCTCCATATGAACTATTTTGAAAAGTCACACTGGAGTGCTTCTTCCTTGCCAAATAATTTGATTTCTAGAACTAAATATCTGGGAATAAAGCCCATCACTGTTTTATTTCAATTTTTGGTTACAATAAACTTAAAATATTTTCCTCTTTATGACATATTGTACATATTATATTGTACTTAAAAAAATATTAAAATGGTCTGTGTTGGGTACATTTGCCTCATAAAAGCCTGAGCTGTATTTCCTCCCTAATACTGTTCTTGTTAACATTTTGGAAAAAAAAACACCCTTGAAACCTGTGAACATGAAATTAAACTCCTCGATAAGCCAGGTTTACAGAGGTGTTGATTAACTTGATCCTTGATAGATCTCACTGGATGCTTCACTTTGTAAAATGAAGTCACTTCCAGTTAGTGAAATGGCCTGGTTTCACTTCAGGCCCTGGAAGTGGAAGGTGGGCTCTTTCCATCCAAATGGGTGTTATGTTCAGTAGCTTTAGAGTCAATAGTGGAAAAGTTTTGTCTACCTGCCTGCAAAAGAAGTCTAGGAAAAGAACTCTGTAAGAAAATCAGAAAAAACACCCTGAGGAAAAAAAAAGTAAGACTATATATGACTATTATTGCATTTTTACAGTATTCTTGGAGTAAATTTCTCACAAACCTATTGATACTAAAGCCAATTTAATCTACAGTAGATCTCAGTTGTCTTCTGCAAAAATACCATATGCATGACTACAGCTGCTCATGTCATCTCCATTAGCTGTTTGAATAGCTGCTGGAAATACAACATCCAAACAGGTGCTGAAGTAGAAGAAATTATGTTTTACATGCTGAAATCTTGTTGATAATCAATTGTTCAATGATTTATTTATATATTTTTTAAAATCTTCGTGGCAATATCTCCAAATGAGGTGTTTTATGCTGTGCCTGTGCACCACATAGTTCAGGATGTTGTGTAGAAAAAAAAAAAAAAGTGGAAGTCAAAGAAAGATATCAGAACATGGTTGTAAAAATAACCGCACTTCTGCTGTTTCTTGGTTGAACTGGGACTGCTTGACTCTGCTCTTTTAATGTTTTTTCAAGATTTTCTTGCATCTGTTCACAAAATAAGCTTACCTTTCTCATTTTAATTTTGTTTTCTGTTAACCATAGCAATGTATACAGATCAGTTGATTGATCTCTCACCAGATGACTCATACTCAGCACTTAAAGCTGGACCAAAATGGACTGACTTTCCATTATTTTGCTTTTTTTTCTTTGAGACTGATCTCATCTTATTATTGAAACCATATTCCTAACAAGCACAGTAGGATTTGTACCTTACTTTTTAGGAGCTGTTTTTGCCCGTGAACATTTTCTTCAAAGAGGATTCTCGATGCAGCTTTTATATTGCACATACTACCAGAGACAGACACTTTTGGTTTCAGGATGCCCTGTGCTTGGATCTCTTTGGATTTGGAGGTGTCTTTGGAGGGTTCTCTCTTTTTCAATGAGCTGTCAGGAGCAGCAGTGATTGCCTTTCTGGATGCTGTATCTGGAAGAGAGCCAGAGGACACTGTGCTATTCATGCCTGTGGTGCGTTGCCTCTTCTTGTTTCCCGACAGCATTTGTGTTCCTGGGAAAATCAGAAAAAAAACCCACCAAATTCTATAACATGGGAACATTTTTCTTGTCAGCCCTCTAATCCTTAATTTTTTTTTAATTCCTGCAAAGATTGCTTTCAGTTGTATATTTTAAATGTTGTGCCTTAGACAAATTTTATCATGACTGCCAACAAAATGTTGCCAATAGAAATGATCACAAAGAATACTAATAAAAATAAACTGCCATTCTAAAGAGTATATATAAGCTCTGATGGGCAGTGTGGAAGGAGTATGTGTCTTTGTCTTGTCTCTTGCTGACTTGAGGAGAATGTTTTAGATTGGTTAAACCTGGTCAGAATTACAGTTATGGATCCAGTGGTGGCTGTGATGAAAACTGAGGTCCAAAAGATTCTGGCATCAGGGTTTTAACCCCTTTGTACAGGAGCGGCTGCCTCAGCAGCATCTCCCATCTCCAACACTTCTACCACCTCTGTGCAAAGCCACAGCAGGAGCTGGCAGCAAAAAAAGTCCATTTGTACAAGATACGCTTTCCCCTGGAAGTGTTTTATTGAGAAAGATGTTGCACAGCAGCTACAACTGCGGGACCCTGCTGTGTCAAAAGCGACAGCGCTAGGTGGGTGAGCTCTGTGCTCCACAGACCTTGAAAGATGACCCAAGGTGACCATAACTACTGCCAGCAACTCCCCAGAAAACTGAGTGCAGGCAAATGAGCACACAGAGGGTCCATTTTCCAAGGTAGATTTTAGGCAGAGTTTTGAACAGAGAAGAAATAAAATAGAAGAAAAAAAAATTCAGAAAATGAAATCCAAAGAATTAGGAACAGCATGGAAAGCACACCAGGATCAACAAAGCTGGGAAGAACAGAGCAGCAAGTTGGAGCTATTTTATGTCAGCAGTGGTCCCTGGTAGGCAGGAATCCACATGGCCATGCTTGTAGCATGACCCTGCTCTTCTTCTTTAATCATGTGCATAAACTGCCTGTTGGCTGTCACAAACACAGGCTGACCCAAGACCTACAGATTTATGTAGATGGAACTGATCAACAGCAATTAAAAAACTCTGAAAGAAGGCAACCAAGAAATCTGGGACACAACTAATTTCAGAGTTAACCATAAACCCAAACGTTACAGGCAGGAATTGTCCCATTCTGTACTGTGGACATCAGACACTTAATATAACTGATGTTTCAGGATGAATACTGTTTTAAAAGTGGCCACATAGTTCTTTTCTCTGCTGACTCATTCTCAGCAGCTGCCCCCCTTAAAAAACTTCTTTCCAGTGCTTGGCTGAGGACAGAGGGAAGATTAGAAGTTTTTCTCCACTGATCCAACCACGAGAAAGGGTGAGATGGCACATCATGTTAAACACTTCCTTATCTCAGCCTCATTAATTTCAGTTAGATCCTGAAGTGTGGTGTGGGAAGTTTTCAGTTCACTTTCCCAATCCTTAATCCACTCACATTAAATGAGAAATATCCTTTGCCACAAAATGATGGTCTCCTACACATTTTAGTGATCTGAATGGCTCATGTTTCTTTTGATCATCAGAGAAAATCTGAAGTGTTAATGTATAGCATCTAGTGTTTCTCCCTTAGCACGCAGATCAGAAAGCTTTCAACATCTTCAGTTCTGTAACAACCCATCCTGGGAGAAGGAGTCATCTTCTCTGGGGATGTCCTAGTGAGAGATCCCTGAAAATCAGCATGGAAAGAAAAAAAACTCCCCTTTTTTCTAATTAGGTTCATTGAGATCAACTTCTTCCTAAGCAATTTCACAGCCGCACAGAAAATTGGGTCAAACCAAGAAAGAGCTCCCAAATTCTAGGCTAGCATCCAAGCTCTCCCCCTTCAATCTGGTATAACTCATTTTTCTCCTTGCTTTTCCAGACATCGCAAATATTTGCCTTATCTTTTATCAAGACCTAGCTCTCAGATAAAAATTGTTTTGATGCAAACACTCTCGACAAACTGGACAGGCTCAGTTCTATGCATGCACTCAGCTGGAGCTCGTGCATATACACTGACCTGCTCCTTCATCCCCTGACTGATCCCATACGTTCAGTTACACACTGTTTCTACAATGTTTTATGACATAGAGAGGGGGGAAAAAACCCCAAAACAACATTGGGACAGATTAATGGGGTTATGGGCATCAAAGAAGGTTTGTGGGAGGAGGTAGAGAGAGGCAGTATGGTAGGAAAAGATGAAGAAAGCAGCAGGTAGCATTAAGTCACTGCAGAGCAGCAGAGAAGGAAGTCTCTTCACAAAGGCAGCCAAAATACTAGAAGGATGGAGGGGAGAGGGGAAGGGAAGGAAGAGGGCAGCTAAGAACTTGAATGGAAAACAGCTTCTCTCTCAATCATCTTTTATATTAGAATAGTTTACAGGGTAGCAAAAAGCAGAGAGGAGAAGGAAAGGACGTGGAAAGGAGAAGACAGTTTCTGTTCATCCAAGGAAGCATCACAGCAGGAGATAGTTTGCCTTCATCTCAAGAAATGGTGTGTGCAACCATTGTTTGTGTTGGGATGCCAAACAGCTCCTTCACCAAGCTGGTCAGGCTGCTCAAACCACTCTTGTGTCCCCAGGAGAGGCTGTTTGCTATGGCAAGGGAAGGAAATGCAAAACTACGGCACAAATCATCAGGGTGGTGAAAAGGGGCTGCAAGGTAGCAGAATAAGACAGTGGAGACCAGAGTGAGTGGAGTCATCATCTCCAAGCCACCTCTCTCTAACATCTTCAAATGCGGATCTGAACAAAAAAGGGAAGAGTTGCCTGGAGAATTCACACTCCATTTACTCCTAAGTAGCAAGCTCACTCTTTGTGGATACTGGCTTCCCAGTGTTAAGTACAGTAACCTTCGAAAACTGAGAATTAAGCCCCAGGATTTTCCTTACATATAGTGCAAATGGAGACAGCCTTCCCTTCTGGACTCCACTCCTTCACTGCAGACAGAAATGCCACCAGTTGCATTCTGCCCGTAATTCTGGGGAATCCCTACAAAGCTGTGGACTGGGGAGAAAGAAAAGAAGAGGCATGAACAAAATTCAGAGTGTGATCTAAAAGTAGAAAAAAATGATGGCTGCCTCTTAGCATTTTATGATGACAAAAGGATGTCCAAGATTCCATATGAAGTTCAGGTATAAAAACACTGAGTCCTTTCAGCATGAAAAGTGGTTTCCTTAGATCTCGTACAAATATTGTAAGCAAATCTTAATCTTTATTAGATTCACAGTATGGTGGAGATTTTTTGTGTGTAGTTAATTAAGGCAATAAGAAAAGGTGCTCCTTGTTCTTGTCTAACATCAAAGGCAATCAGAATAATAACGGAGCCAATTTGGTAAATTCTTTCCTCTAACTCCCTCTTGAATTAACCTTTCAATTGGAAAGGTACATCCAGGCACAGTCAGTCCCTGGGAAAACACAGCAAAGCAAACCAGGCACAGCCTCCAACTATCAGCTCCCTCATCCTCAAAGCAGCTGTCAACTACCTTAACTAAGGCATGCAGATGCAATTGATATTTATAACATGAAAACAAAGAAAAGAAAAAGCAAAAAAAAAGCAAAAGTACTTAAAGATAAGATCACAGAGTTTCACTCCATACATTCTGGATCCATTTTTAATATACTGTGTAGGGAATTAGGACTGTTACTCTCATTAAGACTATCTGGAATTGTATATCTAAATCCCCAAGCACCAAACTGGAAATATATCTACCCCTCTGTGAATAGGTAGAATTGCAACTGGATGACTAGCGATAGATGTTTTTTCTATTATCCCAGCTGAAGAAAGACTTTAAAACTAATGAACAAAGACGTTTGAGTGTAATGCTTTGGGAGATACAGAAGAACAAAACTCAAAGAAACAGAAAGCTGAATGACTCCATTAATAAAATTCACCCAATAGAGATCCTTGGTTGTAAAAGTTCAGCTGCCTTATAGGAGAAAAAGTTAAGGAAAAAAGTCATGAATACACTGAGAAAAAAGTAAATTTTGCCCTATGCAAGAAGGACAAAGACAACAGTTCAATTTTTAAATAATGACTTAGTGAAAACCATATGATATTGGAGGAGTTCAAAATATTCTGGAAAATCAGGGGTAGGTTTTCAAAAGCCTTTAAAAAAAAAAATCCTTGATCTCCGAGTAAAATAAGTATATTGTTTTACTGTAAAGTATCTTTTTACATTTTCCTCCCTCTCCCTTCAGGGGGTTTTGCTAACAGGAAGTGACCCTGCATTACAGCAGGTTAAACTTGCCTTTCCTTGAGCCACGGACAATTCAGGCAAAGATACCTTTTTCCAGCTCAGGCAAACACAGCCTTTCCCATTGTCACCACTGTGATTTTTTTTTTCTTTTCACTTTACAAAGCAATAATACAGCTTTTCCTACTTTTGTGCAACACACCTCCCAGCGTTTCAGCATGGATTTTTGGACGATTCATGGCAAAGTGCTGCTTTGAACTTGGCCAAAGCTCATTTTAACAGATGCACAGCACCACAAATCCTCCACGACCACCAAGCAAGCCTGACAAAGAGGTGGCCAGGGAAGGAGACACACAGTGTTGATTCACTGCGTGTCAT
Organism: Chloroceryle aenea; assembly: GCA_013399075.1. Taxonomy (NCBI): domain Eukaryota; kingdom Metazoa; phylum Chordata; class Aves; order Coraciiformes; family Cerylidae; genus Chloroceryle; species Chloroceryle aenea. The sequence goes on along the minus strand of VWZY01013496.1, from coordinate 175,312 downwards.
TAATGAGATCAGACATCACCACTGTAGGTAGGCTTTACATTACAGACCACCTGCTGGGGTTTGTGTTTTTGGTTTTGTGGGTTTTTTTTTTACTTTTAATTTAATAAAAGCCCCATGCCCTGAGCTGCTGAGTTCTCCTAGACCTCCGTGATGTGAGCTGACATTGCCAGTACCCCAAGCAGAGAGGAGCAGCGATTACCATTCCTTAAATGTAAGAAACTTCTACCTTCTTCAAGATTTAGACCCAAGGATGTGTAGGTGGAGGTTGTACAGAGCCCATACATGCCTCAAGCAGGCAAGCAGTGATCCATTAACCAAACTGAGACTCCAGCCTCCTGATGACAAAGACTGATGACTCAATTCCTATCACGAATCAAGTATTACCACTCCTAAGCCATACAATCTTAGATATAAGTAAACAGACCGCATCCTCTCAGCAGCCTGGTAACACAGAAAAATGGAAACATTGAGAGCAATGACAATATTATTAGTTAGTTCAGTGTTTGTCAGGAGATGGAAGATAGGATGGATAATTTATTGTTCAGATCACTGCCAAGGAAAAGACATCACTTTTAATCAGTCAACAAGCTGCACTCAGCAAGGACTACTACAAAATTCAGATGTTTTTACTGAAGTTTCTGCTGAACAGCAGTGAGACCTATGTCCCTAACTGCCTTCTGATGTTTGTCAAATGGCTCATTTGCAAGAGGCAGTGTCAGCCTCTGTTCAGCGTTAACATCCATGGAAACCAACCCACCTGCAGAAAATCCTGACAGCAGTGTAGTTCTTCCCATGCTCCCTAATCAAAGTGTAGTGCTCAATAAGCTCTTGGATCTACCCCTCAATAAAAACCTGGGGCTGGATCCTGAAAAACAAGGCTGGGCCACATCCCCAGCTCCATTCCCAGAATTCTCAAGACACAAAGTCAAGGCAATGTTCACAAGATGAAACCTAGAGAGATTATCAGTCAGACTGGTGTCCCTGATGGACATGGATGTGGCATTGTTTCTTCAACTAGCCCTGCCTGGTGAGTCTATGGCTTAATTATCTCAACTGTATCAATAAAACCTCAAGGTAAGAGTCTACATTAAAAAATTAACTCAAACGAAAAGGTGGGTTTTTTTTTGTTTTGCCTTTTTTTTTGTTTTCATTTTGTTTTGTTTTCTAGCTAGCTCTTTAGGTTGTTTTTATGAAATGACATTGCCAGAGGTGGACAAGTTACTCAAAAGATGCCTTTTTTTCTTTTTTTCAACAGCTAATATTTGACTGTAGGAAGTTGTAATAATTTAAGAGAAAGCTTATCAAGTGTACCCAAGAACTATTAGGCTTCAGACCTATAATCAGTCCAAAGTAGGAAGAGCCTCTTAATGTCAAGAAACAGCTTGTTTACAGAAGGCTTTTGGTGAAATTAGCGTCGTCCAACACTTGGCTTCAGAGCAAACAAACCCATAAAGCAGCTCAATCAAGGGCACCTAACAATAAATCTCTCTGAGGTGACTGCCAATTTATTTTCTCAAAACACCTTGCAAATAATTAATCAATCTCCTCTCTTGGTGTTAGATAAGGGAGTGCCACTTATTTCAGGGAGCTGATGCTCAGGACAGGGTGTGAAGCACCATCTCTGTCTGCTCCATGGAGAGTCTTGGTGGAACAAGAGCATAATTTGCACTGGAAAAAGGGAAATGGTCCTGCCTGGCACCTGCAGGAGATCATCTTACACTCTGAACCATGAGAGTGGATTATTGTTGCTGAATATTTTAGCGGTCACAAAATAATCCACCCTCGTGGTTTGATTCAGCTGCTTGCACCAGTGAGTTCCCAATACCCAGCTGGTCGACAAGAGAGTTTGTATATTTTGCTAACATTTTTTTCCCCCCTTTGCTTCCTCTGTCCTGCGATGGGATGAAAGGAAAAATATTCGCTGTTCATTAAGCCTTTCATAATTTGGAGGATGGTCAAGCACCTGGTAATTATTTTCTCATTGAAGATAATCAGTCTTAGATTTTAGACTCATGCCTCCAATCATCATTGTTTTTCTTGTCATGCCTTTTGGCCACGCTCTACCAAAGCCATGTCTAACAAACCCAACTGGTCCTCAGCCTGAGAGGACCCCTGTTCATATCATTAAGAACTGCAGAAGCAGTTACTGAAAATACTTTGAACATTAATTTGAGACATTCTCTGTAACAAAACCCTCAGAGCTGTTAGCCATCCATGTTTGCATTTCAAGGATGTCACGCTAGAAGCTATCAGGTACTATTATAGTGACTCGAGGAGTAATCTGATGCAGTGTGACTTTAAAAAAAAGCCCCAAACAACCAAATGTTCAGGATGATTCAGAACATTTAAATGGTGATTTGCAGAGTAAGAAATGTATCGGCCGCTTGGTATTCTCATCATGTCAAAGACACCTAGTTCTTCAGCTCCTCCTGATAATTTACCGCAGCCAGACTGAGCCAAGTACTCATTTCACAGACTGCAGAAGAGTTGCTCCCAGTTTAAACCAAGTGTGAATAAGGGGAAAATAAGGCTCTTTGCTCCCATGACATAATGCTGTCACTGAATCCACACGTCCCGTCTCTTTCTCTTAATCACTATTTTAATGATTCTAGTATTCAGTTCTCCACTGCTTGTCCCGAGTGCTAACGAGTGCCATGTCCCCCCTCCCCCCGAGACTTTCACTTCAAATTGTCTCACATTTTTGACGACTCTGACAGCTCAAGACAGAAATGTGAACCCTGAGCAAGATGGAAAATAGTGGGGAAAAAAACCAAGCAAGCAAGCAAAAAATCAAACCCTTACCTTTCACATGCCAGAACAAGGAGACCTGAACTTTAATTTGGATCTTCATCAGACAATATGATCATCTTTGGGAAAATAATTCTAATTTATGAGTTTCACTCATAGAAATGTTGTTCATAACATCATTAAGAGGGCAGATATCCTCCTGTCTTCTGGGGAATCAAGGACCTTTCTATTCAAGAGGTTCATTGCTATGCCCTGTAGTATAAAGCTGAGCTGTTAATCTGCAAAAGGCATGCCCCATGAAGATGAGGAACTCCTTCAACTCTAGTCAAATAGTTTTAAGGTCATGCCTTTAAACAAGTGGAAACAAACAAAAGGAAACCTTCACAAGAAAAAAAAACAACACCAAAACAACAACAACAACAAAAACCCCAGCACAAACCAAACAAACACCACAAAAAAAACCCAACCAACCAAACCCCAGGGAACTCTAATGATCCTCTCATCCATTCACATGGATGCTTGTTACCTGAAACCTCAGAGAAATTGCTAAAGAACAGGTAGCTCCAAAGAAAAATGAGTGATTTAATCGCAGCTTGGGTCACTGTGACATCACAAATCAACAAATCATAGAGTGGTTTGGATTGGAAGGGACCTTAATGGTCATTTAGTTCCATCCTCCTGCCGAAGGTAGGGACACCTCCCAGTGAGGACTGCTGGCTCCTTACTAAGTCTTCAACATCTGTAAGGACCAAGTGCTCAATTTCTAGCAGCTCATACAGTACGTGAAGGTCACATTGCAGTGTGACACAGACCCAGTGACACAAAACGGCTAGACTAAGGAAAACTGACAGCCTCCTCCGTTTTAAATTTATACCAGATGAAGTGAAACATCAAAGGAGCTCCTTTTAATGGGCTTTCTGGCATGTGGTTCTTTGTTCTTAACAAGTCAGCACCAGCTGCTATGTCCATAATGCCAAGTCAGTAACGTCCCCGGCCAGATTCTCGGCTGAGGTAAATCAGTGTCACTCCTCTGCAGGCAGATAGTTCTATTGGTTGACATCAGCTGAAGATTTGGCTCCTCATGCTTAGCAGGTGCAAGCTAAAGTAAAATCTTCTGTGCCATATTTCACATTTCTCCTGTCTTCACCATCACTCCTGTTGTACACATTCTCAGGCTGGGGAGTTAATTAGCATCAGCTGCAGCTACTCGAGTTTCTATACAATAAATTCCATATTGTAAGGAGCAGCTTTCGTCTAATTATATCTTGTTCATGTGTATATATATATTTTTTTACACACACGTACTAATCCTGTGCTCTGGGTTATTGCATGGTGACTTTTCCATAAACAGAAGATGAGGTGAGAACACCAGGTAAGCCACGTTCATCAAAACATTTTAAATACTATTTAATAAGTGAATGTAAATACTATTAATAGTCTTCAGACTGCCTACATTAGGCCATCCTGATTGCCATGAGTATATATTAGTTTAAAGGTGACCTACAAATACTTTCTTCATATACAACTGTCTCAAGTACCTTTCTGCTGTCTATTTAAAATGAAAACAGTTTTAGCTCTGCAGGTAGGAGCATACTGAAATCCCACAGCACCAGTTGTTCTGATTTTACTCATATGCAAGTATATAAATACACATATAGCATCACTGAAACACAGAATGGAAGGGGTTGGAAGGAACCTCTAAACATCATCTAGTCCAAGCCCCCTGCTCCAGCAGGGTCAACCAGAGTAGATCACAAGGAACAAGTCCAGGTGGCTTTTGAAAGTCTCCAGAGACAGAGATTCCACCACCAATCTGGGCAGCCTGTTCCAGGGCTCTGCTACCCTCACAGTGAAGAAGCATTTCCTCATGTTGAGGTTGAGCCTCCTGTTTTCCAGTTTATGGGCATTGCCCCTTGTCCTGTCACTGGACGCCACTGAGAAGAGCCTGGCCCCATCTTCCTGCCATCCACCACCAGCTATTTATCAGCACTGATCAGCCTCCACTTCTCCAAGGTAAACAGACCCAGCTCTCTCAGCCTTTCCTCACATGGTAGGTGCTCCAGACCCTTAATCATCTTAGCAACCCTGTGCTGGACCCTCTCCAGTAGTTCCTTGTCCTTCTTGAACCTTGATGAACACATGCACACTACATGAAAAAATTAAAATAGCTCCTGAAATAAACTGAAGTCTAATTATTTACTCCTTAGAAACCATGCTGCTGGCTTCTGCAATTGTTAATAAAACCCTTCTTTAAGAAAGAAATAAGTCTGTCATCACCTGGAGCCATTCAACACCCCAAAAATCCACATCCCATCTCATTTTTTCCCCATTCACTGTCTTGGGTTGTTTTAAGTAAGTAAAATATGGTTTCAAGTCACCTGCTCTTTTCTTTAGGAAAATGTAAAAGCAGATACAATACCAGCTCTCTGATCTGTCCTGTTCACTGACTGAAATGTGTTCTTCCCCTTCTCCAGTGCTTCATTCCTCTGTTCTGCAGGGGAAGGGACACCAGCAGCGTAGCATCCCAAGACACCCCCCATGCTGGGGCTGGCTCCCAGCACCTGCCCTCACTGCTGCCCAACCATCACCATCACATCACATTCCGTGCTGACTCACACATATGTCATAATCCCCATTCCCACTTCCAGGTAATTTACATAAGGGTGGGATTCAAGAGATGCCCTTCTGCCACCTCCCCAGCACCCTCCTTAGTTTTGGGCAGGACAACAAAAGAAAGCCAAAAGTGCTGACGTTATGAAAGTCAAAGTGTTAGCTGAAGTGATTTCAGTTTCTAACGCTGTCGAGGTTTGTGAAGGTGCCCAGGCATTGGGAGGTTTACAATTATCTGAACTTAAACAGACAAATGTAGCTACTAGCACTTACAATCTTTCATAGTAAAGCGATGATATTGTTTAATCAAGAGGTCAAAATGAATTTAAATTTGTCCCACTTTCTTCTCTTTGCCCTTTTTTATTAATTCAGCATAAAACTCTGCAGGTAATAGATTGTAAAAGATGGATGGAAAACTAGATATTCATGTGGAATATATTCTTCACGAAAGGTAGGTGAGAAATTAAGATTAAAAATGCTCCTGTCTTAGGCAGAAACAAGACTAATCTTTTCATTTTTAACTTACATTGTATTTATGAGACATCAGCTACAGACAGTAAAGGAAATTGCAGCATTCATTTAAAAGCAGCATTAGCAAGTTCTGACAGCTTGTTAAAAGCCATGACCAAGGGCAGGGTGATGCACATCGATCACCTCTGACAAGGACCTCATGGAGCTTGGCCCAGGCTTACCCTTGGTCATATCTCTGAGGTGGGTCATGTGGCTCTCCGTGGGCCATTTCACATTAATATGTACACGTTCCTTAAGCTGCCCACGGGATTTAAATGCTGGCCACTCATTAAAAATAAACACAATTATATCCTACGACTATGTCCTCCTGCAGTTCAAGTCTGACTTCATGTGTAACATGGATTTTCCAGCACTTACATCCAATTTCTTGCTAGATAATGGAAGTAAAGTATGCAGAGCAACAGCCACCAGACGATACGGTCCATAGCAGTGAAATCACAAGATCAGATTCCATCCTTGGGATGCTATAGCATGAAACATGGCTTTGAGTGCTAAGTCGAAGAGATTTGGATTTCTAAGTATAATTACCATCCATAAGCATAGCCCAAGATTTACATTTCATTAATATTCCTCAAATATCCTTTTCATATGTGGCATATTGTGGAAATATATACCCCTGGAGATTGTCTGGACCAACCTCCTGCAGAAAGCAGGGCCTTAGATTAAGTTATCCAGGTCCCTGTAAAGCCAAGTCTTGGATATATGGATTTGAACATGAAATAGTATGAGTAATACTCTAAGTAGAGTCGCCATTAGTGAAGCCACATGAAAAATCAGAAAAAAAAAAGACACTCTAAAGAGGCCATGACTCAACTAGCCCAATAGGAAACAGCAAACCTGGCTGGGGTACCTGTAAAGCAAAGTATTTGGGTGCTTGTTCCACTTCAGATCCTAATAAGGCAGCCAATACATCCTGGAAATGACATTTACAGATTTCATACAGAAAAGTGTTGCCTTGAAAGTAATCTTCTTTTTTTTTCTTTTTTTTTTTGCCATGGTGATGTTATTACCACTTGTACTTCTGCTGGCAGCAAGCTATTGCCTACAGCTGCAAACTAATACAAACTCAAACTTTCTGGGTCATCAGAAATGTGACGGGCAAAGTGGTCTCTGCAGTTCCTTAATCCATAAGATAACTAGGTTAAAGCATTAAGACAGCATCAAAAAATGTTCCCTGCCCCTTCTTTGCGAGTTTTTCCTTCTTTTCAAACATTTCATTTCACAACCATGTCATTGCATAAACATAGAGCACACCAAAGCTTGGTGTGAATGGATTGGAGCTGGTAAACAGTGGAGGAAAAAAAAATTAAAATCTAAAAGAACTGGGAATCTGCAGTGGTATAAAGGACTTCGCTGGTGGGGTCGCTATTTTGCTGTGCTCATAAAGCAGCATCTCAGAGTATTCAGCTGTATACACAGAAGTGCCACAGTGAAAAGAAAGAAGGCAGATTGTTTAGATCTTTAAAACCAGTCTAGGAAAAAAACCTCAACCCACCATATAAGAGGCTGTAGGACTGTACCACGTTTGCACCAGTGCAGAGCGTTGGATCTGAGATCGCTGCTTTTTGGCACTTCACCCATTTTCAGAATTCAGGGGAAACATGCTTTTTATTTTCTCCCGGGTTAAAATCATACCCGTGGCTTTTCATTTTAATGAGCAGCACGGATGTCTCACGCATTTAACTAGTTTTCTTATGGTTTGTCACACTGAATGGCTGACAGCTATGCAAGAGCTCATTACCTTGAGGATCCTGGTGTGAGAGGCTGTTGTTTTGAAGCATTATTCTGCCTCTTTAGACAAATTTCATCCAGGAAAGTTGTAGTAAGCTGATAAACACCTTCTTAGGTATTACAAAGGGGCTGATCAAGAGAAATCTATAGCTTTACATTCTACATTATGGCTTACACAAAAGGTGGAAGCAGTTAAAAAGGTGACACTTCCCATGTTTATTTACACCTGTATTCTTGTGTACACAAAGGGTGGAAGCAATTTTGCAAAAAAAAAAAACCCAACCAAAACAACACCCCAGTGTTTCTCAGCTGGTTACCTCACTTATTTCCTCTTTTCAGTAAAGCTGTGGGACCTTGAGCAGTGCTCTGTTTCACTTTCTAATTACTTCTAGTAAAAGTGATTCTTTCATGGCCACCGCTGTGTCACCAAGCCTAGGGAAAGCTCATTATTCTCATCCTTGTTGCTGTGGTGTAGTATAGAGAGACCTTGGACGGTGTTGACCAAAGCCTTGATTCCACAGTACTTCCCATGGAAGCTTCAGGAAGACATTGTTATTAGAAATTAGGATGTTATGAAATGAAATCCAAAGCTGAAACGCTTACTTTGCTGGTGCTGGTCAGTGGAAGATCCTCACCAACCCTCACCCCTTTACATTTCTCTCCCCATGCCTTTAGGACTGGTTTGCATCTTCCCTCTGCTGCTCCCCACTGTGCCACCTCCTCTTGGACAATGGACAATCTGGATTGCACTTACAAACATAAAGATAGATTTTATCTCAGGTTTTCTTTAGCAGCCAGCCTGAGCAGGGTGGGTGGGTGTGCTTCACCCTGCAGACCCATGCATCTTTCATTTAAGGGTCTGACTCTGGAATTACTGACTCTACTGGTTTCTCTGTAGAAAATCCTGGCTCTGTTCATAATTTTCTAAATGTGAAAGCAGGAGGGCTCTGAATAAAGCAGCACCTTTCACTCTTCACACCTTGATAACTGCAAAAGCAGTTCCACTGGTTTCAGGCACAGAAAAGTGAGGGCAGCAGGTTGGAAAGGGATGGTGCAGCCCTCATCCATCCCACGAGACAGCATACAGCTTCTCATCTTCCCCCCCACTGCATTTCCACACTGGGAAGACAAAGGTACAAAGTAGCTTATGTTCATACATTGACCCTTAGATCAAAAAGGCCATATAAGAACGGGGTAATTGCAATTAAACGTAGCCTGAGGCTGCATGATACACGGAGTGGAGAGGTGTTTAAGTTTTAACCTCAGTGCTTCTGGTAAAATCCAGACTCCCTCATTGACATTCTTCCCATCTACGCTCCCTTCCTGGAGAGTCAATAAACTCAGCTGTGGTGGCTCAACTTGTGCACTGTAAAATAGCTGCCCAGAGCAGCAGCAGCTGTCCTATGGTGGGCGTGAAGCAATCCCCATGGCACCTTTCCCTTCCCCAAGAGCAATGTTGCGAAGAAAATTTTGTGTTTGCAAGATGCTTGGAACAAATGTGTTTAAGATTTGCAAACTCTTTACCTGGAACCGTTAGTTATAAAAGCCTAAGCTTATTACTGTAGCCTTCTAAATAAAAAGTGATAAACAAGAGCATGTTTTAATTGCAAGGAGCACAGACCCAAGCTCAGTGCAGCCATCTCCTTCTTAATTTCACACCTTAAAATTCAGCCCTAATACAAAGAATGACCTAATTATTTTCAGGGGCTTGCATGTTGCTGGGAGGAAAATCATAAAATCAATTACAGTTATAAATGGTTAAAAATAGAAGTTTAACACAGAAAACCCAGGCAGAGTTTTCTCTACCAGCTGATGAGCAGCATGCATCACTAGCATGGCAAATATATTCATGGTATAGTTCTGGAAGGGAAAACGTCTGGCTCGTGCTCTGACTCACCATGCCTTTGAGAAGCAAGGATTACTATTATCAGCTCACATAAAATCATTGTGGGGGGTCTGTCCCAGCCTGAACTTCTGCTCCACCGGGTTGAGGTTTCTGCAAATTACTTACCTGCCTCATCCCTTGAATTAGGAAGCTGGAGAGAAAATGTGGTGTGATAGCTGCCAGAGTGTTTATCATCATCTTTCTTTGTTGCTACTACATTATTAGGTCCTCTGGGTATATCCACAAATGTCTCTGAACTTCCAGCAAAGACACTTTGTAAAGGGTATTTACTACCCAAATAGCCTTCATTTGCTTTCTCTTTATTAATTACATTATTTTCTGTTAAGCCTGCACTCAAGTTTGATCTCCGAGGAGTCTTGTTTTCTCCTAGGAGCTTTGTCTGAAGTATCTCCTCTCTTGGCTCTCCATTAGCTATGCCATCTACTCCATCTGCTGTTAATCTAGACGAACTGCAATTTACGTAGAAGGACAACGCTGATCTATGAATTTTTTGGCATTTAATTCGAGGTTGGTCAATGCACACAGTGAGCGACTTGTCTAAATAATAGACGGTGTTTGGACACTGCTGAGAAACCTGAACATGGACACATGAGGTGAATGAAGGTGGTACTTTCTCATCACTGCTCTGAAGACCCACACTGCTCTCCTTGGTTCCAGGGTCAAAAAGCCTCTTTCGTGCCAGTTGTGAGCAAGATGCAGAAAGCTTTAATGGAGAAGCACGTTGGTTTGTGTGGTCTGGTGGAGGCCAGCGACGGAGGGCAGCGGAGACTTTGCTCAAGGTGGGTGAGACAGCACTGGGCTGCGTTGGGTCGCTGGAGCGCACGGCAACACGTCTAGATGTAACAGTTATGAAGGCAAACCCTTTCTTCTGGTTTTGACACCGGTTTTCCGCTGCGATGGGAGGATCCGATGGGGATGTGGTGTCACCTAAAGATGCCTGAATTTCTAATCTGCTGGGAAGTACCATGAATGCTTTGTTAACGTTGACTGAACCATGGTCAGCCACAGCTTGCTTTGGACGATACTCACTGGGCTGGGGGACCATGGACTTCATAGGCAAAGCAGGACAATTTTCTTTTGGGTTAGTCTCATCAATCATCTGTGAAATGACTATCGGTGAAATCAATGTTGTATTTTGTGATGACAGAGATTCCTGCAAATGAAAAGATTCAATTTATCAACATACTCTATCATAATGTACGTAACTGTTTCTCATCTACCATCCATCACACCAGACAGTTTTGTTCAAGATTTCTTGTTAACTTTGTATTCATACTAACTTTTCTTCATTTAAAAACACACGCTCTGAATTCTTTGGGAGACTTTGATGAAAATCTTATCACTCTGGTGAAAAAAAAAATATTAAAATCAAGTTGTGTTTTCTATACTATTATTTTCAGTATTTAACCCATCACAGCTGGGATCTGTGGCTGCTACATTTGTGTAAAACACATCAAAGGCAACTGCCAGCTTCAGACTCTAAACTGCTCTTTCATGATAGTCTGCTGGAATTTAAAATGCATTTAAATATATTATGGATCATTAGTCTGAAGGTCCATGTGTGCCATCGCAAGCTTCAGAGGACATGTGGGCACCAGAGCCATGACTGCTGTACAACCTCAGCAGTTACAAGCACAGAAAAACCTTCTCCATGTTCCCTCCTACAGAAGGGATATAATTACCTGTAAGACCTCTGGGTACTATTTTAATTCATTACTGCCTTTTTGCTTGTGATTACTTGGTGGCACCTATTGATGATATAAAGCCACGTATATCCAAGAGTGATTGACAGTGGCCCAGGTTCATTTTTCCAACCACAACACTAAGCATCTATCTTGAAAGACCCCCCCATTACTTCACTCGATGTGACAAAGGAGGTGCTTTTACAGGAAAGCTATCTGACAAAGAGTAAACCTGAGTTTAAAATCTCCTGCTATTATTATCCCCACGGCTGGTCACATAAGTCACATGCAATAAAGCATCTGGCCTAATCGCAGTGCTGCTGTAAATTGGCTGATTAGATTGCTCCTGCCCTCTGCTCCTAAATCGCCCGATCCTAATAGGAAAAAACAACACCACTCAATTGGCACACAACATCTGAGGATTAGCTTCATAATGAAAGCTCATCTGGGGTTTAGGTGCTGCTTTCTGGCTGTACCACTCCTGGTTGTTATGAATTCATCTCAGTCCTATCTGAGCATCTATCATCTGATAATCAATGCTAGTACTTGACAAGTGTTTCACAAAGCATAATATTCTTCTCCCTCAAGGAAGACAATGTGAGTGACAGAGTTGTGACCTCCTGAGTGCCGTGGTCATCCTTCTCAGAGCTTGGATGCCAGAGTCAGGACACTGCTCTGAAGCCCATGGGGAAAACCATTCCTGTATTCCTGTTCTCCATGAATGGAAACAACACAGAAACCAGGCTCTTCCTGACTCTTGGGAAGGCTGATTTGGGAACCCAAACAGGTAGAGGTAGATCAAGAGGTTATTAATGAGGTGAAACGCTAAGTAAATTTAATCAACTCTTTAAAGCAGCTGCCTGTGGTTTTGACAATTCAATAATTTCACAGCCCCAGGAAAAGAATTTTCTTCCTCCTTTGTTTCTTTCATGGTTTGTAACAACATTTGCCTCCTATTTTCTGCACTACATTTACTCCTACCTACAGGTTAGGACCTTTGCATGTCTTCAAAAACTCTCGACTTCCCCAACATTTCTACAGGGCACCAGAGAAGAATGTTTCTTGAAATGCCGGATGCATCTCTCATGCTCCAGCAGTTAATTTGACATTTATTTCTTTTGTTAAGGGCTGCACAGATGGAGACATCCTGGAATACTCCAAAGGCATGTCAAAAATGCTCCTGATTATCTTCAAGCTCATACAACAATATTTTAAATAATTTACGTTTCCTTTTTTCTGCTTGAGCATATGTATTATTCCCTGCTTCCAATCTTGGGCAAAGAAATGGATCTTCAAGATTTGACCAGCTGATCTTATGCTCATTGGGAGCTTTCAAGCTTCACTGCATCTTGTGAAAAAAAATACACAAAGTAATTGTGGTGAACTGAAAACCTCAGGCTTTATCTTGAGAACATCTGAGACAGAGTGTACTGATATTTGGGATACCACTTGATTTAGTCTCCTGGGGTGATTTTAACAACTTTCTTTTTCTCCCCACAACACATGCAATTTCCCCCATCCCCTCACCAAGATTGCAGAGAATCACAACATTTACCCATCGTTTTATTTGGCTTTTCTGCTGCCTAAGCTAAGCCTAGCTAAACAAAACCAAGTCCAAATACACTGCTCAGCAATCAGTGATTGTTTTTAAAACCTGAATGCATTCTGCTGACTGCTATCTAAACATAGTTTATTTATTTTACCTTGGTAGAGCTTGATTTTCTCTCCACAGGCCGAAGGCCTGTGCACATCCCCTGACCATCAGTGCCCCATTGCTTTTGTGTCACTCCTGGGAAAAAAACACAGAGAAAAAAAGATTATTTTCAGTCTCCTAGAGGAGATAAGTTAGAAAAGGAGGCTTTATATGGAGGGAAAGAGCTACTGTAAATGATCTGGTTGCCCTAGGATCTGGTTATCGGCAGGATCCGATTTCTCCCTTTTCCTAGAGGGTCACTGGAAACACCCCCGGGATCCTGGTGCAAAGATGTGTTTGTGGACAGTGTCACAATGTGTTCAGGGCTGAACCAAAGCTCGAATAGCTCTGCTTTTCATTTCCATGGCTTCAGGCACAAGGGTGGAGGAACCGGGGAAGACGGAACCGCGGCTTTCAACAAGCGTCACTCTTGTGGAGTCTGCAGAACTGGGAGCACGTTACTGGGCTGGCTTCTCCACGTTTGATTTCATTTGAACTAAGTCACCTCCACTTTTAAAGCATTACCATAATTTTAAAATCATATTCACAAATTCTATTACCTCATAGATTTCCTACTTCAGCGATGACTATTACATCAGGACACCAGGCTCCAATTTTGTCATCTGTTGTATTCTGTGAGTGCTACGCTGTCTGCAGCTTCTTACACAGAGCTAATTTCCATATAACACAGAGTCTGGGCTATTGCAATCATGCATTACGTCTGCTGTCAACAGTTTTGCCAGAAATTACGTTACTTTCTACTTTGTAATAAGCATCCGAAATTAATTTTCAAAAACTTCTCTGTTTGGACTGAAATCTCTTGACGTTCCTGGCTCCTGCTTTATAGCCCCAAGTCACACCACTGGTTAAGAACTTCTCTATTGTTTTTTGTAAGAACTGTTGGATTGGGATTTTTCTTTCTTTTAGGCAGCTGACCACAGAGTTTGATAATTTTTTACTAAGCAAAATCTCAGTTTACATGCAACATTATATTAACAAGGGAATACAAAGCAGCTCCACTTTAAGAAGTGTTCATTAAACCATATCCACCACCGCAGGCTTCATCTCCTTGGGTGCAGCTAAGGAGTAGAAAGGGAAGAGAGGGAAGGTAGCAGGTCTATGCCCCATCAAGAGATCTCGAATAGCAGTCACAAAACACTAACAGGATGTTTGATGAACCTTCTGCTTTCATGAAGTGTAGTAAAATATATTTTCATGGCACAGCTCCAAGATGCCAATGCTGCTGTGCATATTCATAGCTGCCGTGAGGAAAAAAAAAAAGTTTGTTTTTGTCATTGAGCAACAGAAAGTTCTGAGTGACAGAGAAAACAGCTGGACTCATTATTCACAGTATGAAAAAAAAGAGAATCCAGAAAATAGCCAGAACAGAAGGCCCGCTACATATTTTTTTTTTGCCAAAAAATTATGCACAGTTGAAATCAGTGAAAATGCAATGAATCTGATCTAGCACTGGGTCATGGTAACTGCTGGCAAAAAACACGTGTAAGATACCCATGGAGTCTGCTCCTCACCCTCGTTGTGGTACACAGTGAGAAGAAGGTGCTGCACCTTCAGCTAAGGACAATATCCACCTGCCTCCACGAGCAGAGGGATGAGGGTAACTGCTGGGTGAGCCTGATGGGAAGGTTATTTTCAGTGTTATCAGTGCTCTGCTGAGTTAGAGGTGAATACAAGAGCTGCTGCATATGCTGTCTTTCTTACTTTATAGAACAACTAAATAGGGAATAACTTGCAGAGAAGGATGAAGAAGAAATTCTTGGATTGAGTTAAGGCGAGACTTCAAAAAATTCAAGGGTTTGATATAAAAAAGGTATGCTGAAGTAACAACAACCAATATTTTCCCCCAATGCCTTACAGTAAAAAAAAACAGTTGTCTCGGATTGAGATGGAAAGCTACAACAGGAGAACATCAGCTTGTGAATGTCAGCACAAGGAAATCCAGAAGGCTGGCCGGAGATAAATCAGATCCAGACAGGCGTGTTTTGCCAGATGACCTTTCATGAATTTCATTCAAATATATTTTCAGCACTAGAGAAAGACTGAGCACTACAGGGTCAAACAAGAACAAGTTGTAACGTCCGCACTGCAGATTATATAGAACATGTAAGTTATTCATATCAAAAAGTGACCTCCTGTGATGAACAATAATCTGTAGGTAGGAACTTCCAAATTCCCACAGATCCCTTGGAATAGATCAGATAACTCTTGCCTGTCTAAATTTAAAAAGGAACTGTTTCTGGAGTGGGAGAGATAGGAAGAGGTGATCTGGGAAGGAAAGGAGGAAGAAATACTTATTTTCTTTGCTAAATTATCCAGAGTGGAGTTTTGCATTGCGTTTTGTACCATATCCTGTGCAATGACATTCTTTTATTACTATGGGAATCCTATTGTTGGAAAACACTCAAATGTTTTGGCAAGTCATTTAATCGAGTTGCTGAGATTGCTTAAATGGCATTGGTGGCAAAAGCTCTGATATTTTTCATGATATTATTAAACCTATTCTTGGAGGCTTCCCATTTGTTAATCCATGTCAACAGAACAAGCAAAAATAAACCCCTAAACCTTTAAGAGAGCTTGAATGTGTGTTTGAAATGAAGACACTTCAGGGAGCACAAGGGTTTAGCTGGGATGTGTCACATGTAGAGTTTTCATAACAATTCTCATTGCTGACAAAACACATCGCATTGTAACTCTTGTTACACAACAAAATGCAAAGTTTGGGTTTTCCCTGGTGCAAAACCATGAAAGAAATGGCATTTCAAGTACTTTCCATCTCTGTGGGGAGTACAAGAAACGTATTTCTGAGTTGAAATCCTGAGGATTTGTTTAACCTCCCCAGACCTCCTCTTCCCACCACGACCCACCTCTCCAGCTTACAAACAGGAAACGTGAGGAGGAACAGAGGAGCAATTGCTGGCATATGAACTTTGTCCCATTACATCTTCCACTCCTTTTATTTTTTTTCCTCCCAAATACTGTTTGTTGAACCAAATGATACGCTCCTTGGCAAGGCATCTGGACATCCGGCTACAGACCAGGGTTTTCCTAATTATGGAGTGCAGCTGGAACCGATTCTCCCAGTCTCGAGTGCCTGGATGTCTGCCTTGGGCCAACTGGCAGCCAGTTCAGATAATGATTCAGAAAAGATGTACTTGTAAATCAGCTTGCTAAAACACAGAGAGATTGCAAAGGTGAGGGTGCTGGTGAAAAATAGTGCACGGCAAATATTTGGCATGCACAAGACAGCCCAGGCTGTAGCCAGGCGAGGTTTTGTACCAGACTTGAGACACATGAAAATGTCCATGGCTAGTGCTATTTTGCCAGTGTTTCCATACAGAGTGTCATCCTAGGTGGGATTGTTTGATGACACCCAGCGTGACACTGGGCAGAGACCACTGGCCCTGGCCTCATCTCCAGCTTTTGACATGAAAGGTTCATGTTTCATTCATCTACTATTCATATCTTGATGAATTTCAAATGCCTGTCAGCACTTTTGAACTCCTCTGCTCCAAACGCTGCTCACTCTGCACCGGTCGGGTCTGCCATCCCCTCTGACCACCAGCACCACCTCAGAATGAACTCTGGAGGCTCCAGGAACTTCCAGTGCTTCCCTCAACACACCATAAAACAGCAGTGCAAGGCAAATACACCGGTATGAAAACAGGAAAACTTCTCCACTTCACCAAAAATTTTCTTTTTTTTTTTTTTTGTTGTTCCTTAGCCCACCATCTAAGAGACCTCCATGGGGTGTGGAACTTTGTCCCAGGTCCATGGCAGTCAGGGTCCCTACAGGCCCCAGGTCAGCACTGTCGATTACCCAAAAAAGCTCAAATTCCCATCCCTGGGAGTTAATGGGCATCCATAGCTTGGCTGCAGGGTCAGGGTCAGCAGAGTAATCACTCAACTAATTCAATGTCTTTGGCATCATTTAAAACTTTTTAAACCCCTTTTTCTCCTACTGTAAGTTACCAGCAGAGAAAACACCTCATTAAAATCAACTTGGAAAAATTATTTTATACTTTGTTTAAAACATTAGATTTGTTTAAATTTTCTTGTGACTTTTAAATTTTTTTTTTTTTGGATACCTGAGGAAGCCTTGAGGAAAAGAGTATCATCATTAAAGATTCACCACGCTCCCTCTCAGTAAGGGCTGGGAGAGATCATAATTCACTTCTTCAGATCTAAAGTGAGTCAGCCAGAAAAACCATCCAGACATTACAGATATATCCAAGATGAAAGCCAAGTCAGAATGAACACTAGAACCAAATCCACATCTCTGGTCTTCTTCATGTGTCATAAAGAAAGAATATCATAAAATTGCAGAGACTTTTGTAATCTAAACTAAAACTGAACAATGAAGCTAAAGTTCATGTGCTGGGTGCTAAAAGGAGAGAGATGAATGCTGAACATCCCACCTTATACCAAAGCCCCTGCTGAGATTAAATTGATTTATTGGGAATCTACTGGTGAATGTTGTGTTTACCATTTCATGGAGAGAGGGATGCATCTCCCGAAAGACACAGGCAGAATCTTGCCATCGTTCAAGGATGTTCTCCTGAGCCTTCAGAAGTGACATTAAGTTCAAGGAAGAGGTGAGGCGTTGGGCTGATGGTGGCCTGAGGGCAGCATCCCAGGGAAGACAGGGCACAGGCAGGGCAGGAAGGCAGCCCCATAGCCACACGTGGATTTTACTTTCTTACAGTCTCATGAAAATACACCTGATTTTCATCTCTGCAGAGTTTGACATTCAGCAACCTTCATGTAAGTCTAGACAGCAGTTTTCACGAAGATCCTTAAGGAGCACACAACGTCACCCTGATAGCTCCAACCCAGTGAGAGACCACACTGCACTTACCCATCAAGTGAGAATGACAGAGTACATCAGTCCTGTTAAAGCATCTTTGCTGAACTTATAAGAACTAGCATGCCCCTACTTACAATGGGGGTCAAACAGAAATACAGATTTAAAGGAGGAGAAAGCAGCTGCCAACTCTTTACTTGAAATCTCTCTTGTCGTAGAAAAAGTCAAACCAATACAAACAAGTATTTTACCACAAAAGAAAGTACTTGAACGCAGTTGCACAAAGATAACAGTATTTTAAGGCAGCTTTGTCAGGAAGAGTTTCAAATCAGAGTAAGCAAAACAGCCTGAAATCATTTTAGTCTGAACAGGATTCATTATGTAAACAGAATAGAAAAATATTTTTTTAAGATGTCAAGATGGATTTTCTTCTTTTACAAGTAGCATCATGAGATTTGTTAACTGAATTATCTTTCCCTGCTTGCACACCTTGAAGCTGGAGCTGGCTGCCTGCAGAGATGATTACAGGATCCGCCATGGAACGGACAAATGAGTTCTGGTCTGCTATCAAAAAGCCAGAAGTCATAAATCTCTCATTAGCCATGCCATTAGAAGCAAGGTGCTCATCAGGGGGTGAGAAAGAGCAAAGGAATTAGATCTTGAAATCCATGCATAAAAGAAAAAATATTGTGTTTTCATTATGCATTGCTATTATTCTTTATCTTCACTTATTAAAATAAAGTGGGGAATCACCCCCAGCATATCCATCACACACGCAGAGACAAAATTAAGGAGATTCTTCACTTTCTCCTTTTTCCCTTTCTCCTCTTCCAAGGTTTTTCCTTTTTTTTTTTTTCTTTTAAATTTTCAATGGTGTGGGGAGGAACCCATTCCTAGTTTTCTCTAGGCAGCAGAAGCTTACACTAACAGATCTCAGCCCCTAGAAACAGCAAGTAACTCACCAAACCTGCCAAAACCCAGCTCTGTAGGCATGACTCAGGCCAAGGGCTCAAATGGGAGTAGAGAGGAAGATTTAACTGCGATAGGTTTGATCTCTTCGGTCTAAATAACACGGTCTGTCACTACAGCTCCCTGCTGGAGCTCGTTGGAGGTCTTTATAAAATGCAGTAGGAAGAGAATGGGGAGCTGAGACCCAGGGTACTAGAGGGAAGATGTCTGTAAGGCATGGAGAAGTGGTGTGGGTCACAAAGGATAGTAGTATTCAATAGCCAAATCATCCTCTTTCATAATTTTTCTTCAGTAGTTTCATTGTAGAAACGGAAGAGATGACCTAAGTGTCCGGGGTTCCTAACCCTGTGGCAGTAAGAGGAAGGACTGGAGACAAGGAGCAAGCTATCAAGCCAAGCAACGGAGGTCCTGAAGCTCTGAGATTCCCCCCACTTTGGTGGGATTGGCTTCCACCCATCTCTTAGCACAGCTAAAAGCAATGCAATATTGTCCACGTATTTCACCATCGCTCTGAAGGGTAAATACTTCTGTATAATTCTGATACGTTTTCCTAAAGTGACTTTATAAAGCAGTGAGAAATTGTGCAGGAGCAGGAAAAAAACCCCAAACTCTCCTTGGACAGGGGAGCTGCCCTCTGGGTCATCTTGTCAAATCTTGATTCTTCTATGAGCTTCTCTATCCTTACACCAAGGCAAGTGGCAAGACAAGGGAGATGACACCTTTGGTTTCTTGTCAAATTTTCAGTTTGGTGGCCATCCTATTCTTTTGGAAAGATGTGAATACAAGGTTTTTCCTTTTTTATTTTTTAAGCAAGTCCTCCTGTGGGGTGTCAACAGGTCTGGAGGCAGCACCTGCAGGGGAATCACTGTAAGAGATTTTGTCCTGAAGGTGACATTTGGGACCATGCAAGAAAAGGCATATCAATGGCAAGCAAAGATGGAGATGAAGGGCTGACAGGCTCTGAAAAAACCCTGTCACTGGCATGGCACAGGAGGCAGGAGAAGAGAAAAAGCAAGAGCAAGGTGATCTCTGGAGGCTGTTTCATGTCAGCGCTGACTTTTGGGTTAGAGAAACTTGAATAAAACATTGAAATATGAACACTAGATGTGCCAGAAGTTTGAACAAAAAGGAAAGTAGATGGAAGACTGACAAAAAGAAAGGAGGAGAGTCCAAGCAACAGCAATATCAGAATTTTTGAGGTTCTACTTATCTCTAATTTTAAGACATTCTGAATACTGCTCCTGGTTCAGATCCTTAGGCTAAGATTCATTAGCACATATTGGGATATTATTTGGCTTACTGATCACCGAGTGCCTAATTTACTCTCAAAGATGTAACTAACAGAAATATTTCATACAGAAACAGCTATTGGAAGGGAATCTCCACCACTCTCAGAGCCCCCTTTCACAGCTTGCTATTAAGACATCCACATTTTTGTGACCGTGTCCATTTCTGAAAGCACAAGGATGTTTGAGACAGCCAGAAAATTCTTGTGACTGTAAACATGACAAACACTATGCAGAAGCAAACGAAGGAAAAGCAGTTCTGCAGCCACAAAGTACATTATGAAAAGTGCTAGCACTTGTATTCTTGTAAAGGTCATAACACACACAGAATTTGATGGTACAAATGGGTCTCGGAAATAAAAATTCCACCCATGGTTACCCAAATGTGCACATTTGCCCAAAGCTGCTTCTGCATAATAAGAGCTGGGGGTAAATGGCCTCAGCAATTCAATATTTCTTACATTTAGCTGCTTTTGGAAGAGCATAACTTTAAGACAAGAAACCATAGAGAGGACGTCAGAAAACCTGAGTGCTCTCTGTTACGTGTGCATTTTATGACTCCACATAAAAACTCCCGCTGCAGGGATTTTTCACCATGCTTTTGCTTAACAATGGTATTTGCTTTATTGATTTCTCCCCCCCTCCCTTTGAGTACTCTTAATACAGTGATAGCTCTAGGAAAATGATGTGTGCTGCAAGTACAGATGCTTTTGTCAAGACCTCAAAGCAGCGATTCCACCACACATCTATATTAGTCCAATTTTGTTCTCAAAACAAAGAAAGAGGATGTTCACACGAGCCAAATTTGTCACTGAACAATTGCTACAATGGAACTAAACTCAGTAGAGCACCAGTCATGCCGGATTTAATAGAGACTTTTCATGTTACTTTGGTATAAAAGAAGCATTCATTTTTTGCTTAATACTCGGGATGTTATTTCTTGTTGGAAAGTCTTGCACATTAACTGCTGTGATTACAGACATCAGAAGCTGCTTGATAATAGGGGATGCAGCAGGGGAAAAAAAATAAAATAAATCAATGTTCACAGGAGAAAAACACAATAGCTAAGAGGGAAGTATGATGCCTGAAAAGTTTAGTTTCTAAGTTACTAGTTTGATCACAGAGTTTGATTTTGCATAATTGAAGAATACCACACAGCTCCCACTGTTTTCAGTTGCCACTGACTTGCCTCGATTCTAAATCTAACGACTCTTCATGCAGCTGAATTTAGGGATTATTATACCACGTAAAACTTTTCAGTTGGTCAAATGCCACCTACTTCTGACTTGAAAGTGAAAACCAAATCTCTATTCATAGCTTGCTTTTATCACTGGGCGGTGATTTATTTGATCTTGGAATCAGCCCTTTTGAATTCCATTGCAACAGGTTTAGAAACACAGATTATGCTACAGATTAAAACCAAACTGCAGTAATACCAAGATAAAACAGGGAATGGTGGATTTTGGTTTTATCACCAGATTCAACAAAAGATAATTGGTAATTGCCTTTTTTAATCACTTATGCTCTCAAATCAAAGATAGAAGGTGCAAAAAAGCTTGGAATTGATGATTAATGTTAAAGCCCTTAACTTTTGGTGTCTTTTAAATACCAGTTTGCAAGGAATGAAATTTAGAGTTCTTGAGCTCTCTTTTGGCTGCAGACATCACCTGAACGAGCAGAAGCAGGGCTGGGAGCTGCCAGCACCCACCCAGCCCCACCGGCCGAGCATCCTGGCTGGACCAGGCAGCTATAGCTGCTTCTCCAAGAAGCAATCACCTGCTGCCTAGCAACAACCCAAAACTCATGATTGTTTGTCTATTCCATTTCTTGCGCAAAACTAAAAGCTCTGATCCCAAATTATTGCACTCAGCAACATCAGAGCTGCAACAGATGGATAAGAAAATGCATTTGCCTTTTACTTGCTGCACGACTTCCTTGCTCCACAGTTCTGCAGTTGTAAAATATACACACATTTTGATGCAAGACCAATCTGAAAAATATTTCAATATGTGAATGGTTATTTTCACAATAGTTGTTCCCTAGGAGCTACTTCTAGGGCTAAAGTTGTTCACATTCCTGTAACTTTTAATCACAAGGTCACTAAAATTGAGTTAGGGTCAAAAAACAAAGAGTCACATTTTCCCTGGCAGGAGTATGTTGGATAGTCCAACACAACTATGCTTGCAGGGAAGTTGTCCCTCTCTTTTAAAAGCCCTGATTTTTCCTAATTATTATTTAATATATGTGAAACATACAAATGAACAAACACCAAAAAAACCCCAACCCAAACAAACAAAACATCCCACAACCTTTTTGCACTGTGCTCTCTGTGTGGGTCAACTTCTTTGCCTGATTTGCAGAAGGAAGTTGGTTTATGCCCTATCTTTCTGTCTGTCCAGCCTGGGGCTTTGGAGCTCGTGGGCTGTTTCAACCAGACAGAAAGCTGGATAGCTGGTCTTGGACAAGCTTTCTGCAGAAATCAATGATCTTTGCAGAAATGAGAGGCTGCCAGAGGGATGCTCACCAGGTCTCCTCTGTTTGGTCCATGGACATGCTTGAGAGCTGGACAGGATGTCCATAGTGTCACATCGCTCACGGACAGTGCTGCTCCTTGTCCTGGAAGAAGCAAGGAGGAATGGGGGGCAGATGAAAGAAGGGATGGGCAAGGAAATGCAAGAAAGAGGGAGAAGCACCAGGGAAACACTTGGGTCTCAAGATGTCAACTCATGGGCTTCATCAGCTTTGCTGCTCATCAAATGACTGCTTCCTTGATAGTCCACTTTTTGTTTTCACTCTCTTAGAAATATCTCATGCTAAGATTATGGAAATTGAGAGGCTTAATGAAAAGCTGGGTGCTGAAGGCCATAGTAATGATGCCTTAACTGCTTGACCCCAGTTTTGCTGTACCTTAGACATAATCATATACAACATCTCTCCTGTTTAAGTCACGTAGCAGATCATTATCAGAGAGGTCCTCTTCCTAACTGTGCCTGTTGTGATAGACACAGAATTGGACACCCAGATTTTACTACAGAGAATACCTGGAATAATGCAATGTGCACAACCAAAGGACTCAGTATAAAGAAATGCTGAAGTAACTTATCTCTCAAAGGCAAAATGAAGTTGTTCTGTTCAGTGACAATCTCCTACTCAGAGACAACACATAAGCCATTAAATAATTTAGTTGCACTTTTCTTGCAGCACAACTCCCTCAGCCAAATTCCGACCCCTCTCAATCTTGGTATTTCCACTGGGTGCCTTGGGATGAGAACTGATCCCAAAGGTCTCTTCAGGTCCACCAGTTACAGGAGACAGCCTTTGCTAAATGTGCTTTCAAAAACCTTTTCAGTCATTATCGATATTCTCTCTAACATGAGCTGCCATTAAATCCTCCACCTAGAAGGAGCAGAATGACCTGTAGAACATTACTGAGCATTTCAGAGCCTAACAAGGAGTATGCTAAGAGCTCACAACCCTGCACTGGTGACACTGGCATGCAGGTAGGATGTGACCAGGTGGTGATCTGGCTGAAGCCAAGAGCAATGGACTTTGCATTGGGAGGGGATGAGATTCATCCTTGCACAGAGAGCCAGGGCAACCCTGGATGCTTTGGTAAAGGAGAAGTTCAAAGTGCAATTTTCTTTTAGGAAAGTTTCATCAAGAAATAGAGTTTAGACATAAAACTCTACTGCCTACCAACATTTATACAGACCTTGTGTAAGCTGTATTTTGAGGTCTTTACTCTCTGTTTTGGGCTGGCTCTCAGCTGAGCTTTTTCATGATGCAACATGACTCTCTCTCCTCAACCTCTTTAACCCAAGAAAAAGCACAGAAGAAAAATTCCTTGGAAAGAGTCTGCTTTTTATGGAAGAGGTTGTAATTATTAACCTGACTTTGCGACAGACTCACAGAGATGCTGTGAGTAGGTTACTCATTGCCAGTTGCATTAACTGAAGTTGCTCAAATGACTAGGCTCAAGTAATTTGAAGAAAGAAAAAGCAAATTCAGGGCTACTCTTTTGTACCTTACTTCATATATTCTGATAATGGCAATCTGATGTGACACAGACACGTGCTGCAGGGATACCTGTGATGGCAGGCACAACAGCACGCTTAACCTCACATTTGTTTGGATTTTGGATAAAGGTTTTGCCTTCCCTAAATAAAGGAAAAAAAACCCAATCCTATGTTCTCAGAATAGTGCCTTACTAAAAAAAAATAATTAAAATACACTCATTAGTATTTGGATGCTTAGCAGGATAGAAGTTATCTGTGATATTAAAAAAAACCAAACCAAACCTTTCAGGAAGTCATTGGTGTTATTTTAAATAAAAGGGCAAAAATATTTCTCATACCCTAAACTGAAAGTACTGTTTTGGAAGATCAGTCTAATCTATGTCACACTGATTTAGAACCATCTTATTACTCTCTCTGTATTACTGCTGCATTAGAGCAATTTTGGGATTAGCACCTTGGCCGGAATGTTAATGCTGATAGGGATATAAATGTGGATTTATACACTTCATTCAGTCTTTCATTCTTTAACATTCCTTAAGGAAAGTTTATTAAGCCACAGCTGGGAGGCAGCTTGTTGCCTTTTTTTCATATATATCTAAATAAAGTATTGTTCTGAGCTTTGTACCTTGGGTATAAGTTAGTGTTTCTGGCTGTGGTAGTCATAGTGATAACCTTGGGATTGTCCCAGGATTTTAGGGTTTGGGTTTTTTGTTGTTGTTGTGGTTGGTTTGGTTTTGGTGATTGTTTGTTTTTTCTTCCCAGAGAGCACTGCCAACTTAGTTAATTGTTGCTTTTAAAAAGCAATAGCTAAATCAATAAGGTGATCTTAGCTTCCATGAGACTAGCCAAGGGAAAGTTCCACCATCTCAAAAATCTCCTTTTCCAAACACTCTGCTTTTCTACCAAAGCTTCCAGGTAGCGGTTACTTGTTGGCAGAGCTGGATTAAGATCTGGAGTATATTAAACCCAAATTATTATTTATTCATGCTCAGATTCCTGGAATAAACCATTCCTTTGGGGAGCCAATTCCAAGGTTAGCTCCATCAGCCTGGATCAAAACTAATAGAGAAAGAATCAGAGGAGAAAGCCTATATGGTATGAAGTAATGCTGTAATAAAATGCAATATTTCCTTGAATGAGGAGTTTCCAATACCTGTGCCCACAGCAAGTTATGATAACAGCTGCTGCTTTGTATGAAGAAATAAACAGCATTATGTTACTGACCTCTATCACATATAGCCATGAAATCAGAGTGCAACTGTGGTTATTTGCTGCTTTTTAGATATTCATTTCTCATCCCTGGTGCTTAAGAGGGCTGACTGAAGGCAGTTTGTACTATATTAGGCTTCCAACACCTTCATGCATTATAGACTTCCAAATACATTTATTCCCCCCCCCAGAAGGTGAAAGTGTTGAGTCATTTCTTTTAAAGATCTGATGGAGGTTATTGCTCATAAAGAGTAAAAGCTGGTGGTTCAAGGCAGAGCTAAGTGGAACCCAGCCAGCCTGCTGCAGCCCTGGAGAACAGTCCCCAAGCATCCCTGGGACACGGGCTCCCAGCTCCCCGGCTTTGCTCTGCTCACCCTTTCCCGGTTTAAACCAGCCAGGCACTAGCAGCTTATCCGAGATCATAATGTGGATTAACAAGGGCTCATCGGATGGAACCGTGTGCCAGAAATAATTACGGTTTAAAATGCAAGAGCCTGGCAGGAAGGGATTATCATTTGTGAAGCCAGTCCATTTAATGGAGAAATAACCCGCGTATTACAGTAGAGGATAATTTGGCAGTTACAGTTTCAGTGGCTCAGAGACATAAAATACAGTCTCATCAATGTGTAAGATTAGAAGTAATTAGCCCCTATATGGTAAAGTCATCAGTTAGAAACGAGACTCCATCTGGGGACTTTTTGTAATGATGCCTCAGGGACAAGTAAGATGGGACCTTTGACTTACATGATTTGGAAGGGACTGAGACCTAATTAAATCTGCAAAGATGCAGTAACTGCAGTAAAAGGGATTTTAAAATATGAAACATATTCCCTTTCTCTAAACAAACTAGGTATATTGCACTCTGGAACGGTAAGAGAATTAATCAAAAGACAGTGAGCAAACAGCTGCTGTATGGCTGCCAAACTGAAGATGATACAGGATTATACAGAATTGAAGAAAATTTAATAAGCATCGAAGAATATTTAATAACTCTTTTTTTTTTAGGGATAAGGTTTTATTTAATTGTGGTAAAACCCAAACACACAACTCCCATTGTAAATCCAAGAGAGTAAGGTTTTCTTGAAATCTGTTTTGCCAAATACATGTTACAATAAACACTGATTTCCTTAAATAAACAAATAAAAGCTAGTTCTCTTGCAAAAGTAATATTCAATTTACTTTTTCACTCATTACAAAACAAAACAACAATCTTGGCTTGCAGCTTTTCAAAGAGGGACACACAGAGCAGGTCTATTTTTGCTCCTGAGTTCCAAAAAGCTCTTACCATCTTCCATTTTCTTAAAAAGGCTTTGGCACTTTTGTACCAGAGAAAGGAGAAATTCTCAGTTAGCTTCTCAGCAATGATTGCCTCATTTACATGATCTATCTTCTCTGAAGGGGGGAAAAAAAAAATAGAAATCATCTCTGTATATTAAGGTTTTTCTACTGTAACTCAATACACTGCATTTTGCCAATGCAGAGCTGGATCATTAAAGCCTGGAAACTAAAAGGAAAAGTATTTCAAGGCCATGAACTAAGAGCAGAGCATCAGAAATACACTGGTCTCAAAAAGAAAAGAGTACTGAGGTAATGCATGGAAGTTTACACACTTCATGATGCTGCTTAAAAGAAGATGAATTAAAATGGCATCAAACCCATAAAGGCAGATTAGTGCTGGAAGAAGTTGCCAAAAACTCCAGTTTGGGTTGTGGGTTTGTTTTTTTTGTTTTCTACACTTGTAAAAAGTCTTAGGAGCAATTTGATCCTTGTGCCTGTGGTGGTGGGGCTATATTTTGTATTTTATATTTTTCTATTTTATAAAAGAATCACCTTCAGCCATTCCTGAGCCAATGCAGTGTTTCAATCTACCATAAAACATCTGTGAAATCACACACTATTTGGGACTCCCTGTACAACTCTGAGCTCAATACTCCTTATTTGATCCAGACTTGGTGGACAGATATCACACCAAGCCTCCAGCTACAGATACATTATCCACAGAAAACTTCCAAAGTCATCTGTACAACAACTAAAAACATGCTATTACCATGATGACCAAGAACATTCACTTCAGAGAAGCAGCCCTGTACAATCCAGCCACTGACAGTACAGAAGCCACCAGGGCATCTCACCAGAGACATAGAGAGCTATTGTAACTCAAACACTGCCTTGGTCTGTGAAGATGAGCCACCCATCACAGGCATTTCAAACTGGATTAGTGTTTTCCTTTAACTACAGTGCACATATGAAATGGTTTCTCCTCTTCACAGTAGGTCTACAGTCTTTGGTCTGATCCGTGTGTCATTTCTGTAGGTATCTATTTGTGCACAATGCAGATCCACCAGCAGCTCTATCAAAGAAGTCCAGGGGGCTCTTTACAAGACATATTCTGGTTTTAGCAGAAGAGCATGATGAGCTTGATGGCTAGTCAGGAGAAAAATCAACAACAATCTAAGTGCTCAAGTATTTCAAGCCTTCAAGTGACCTTTCGAGAGGATTTCAGTTTGAAAATACAATATGAGGAAAAGCTATGGATTTTGGAATTCATTTTATATCCAAAGCCTTTGCTAAATATCTCAAGAAATGTAAAATAAACAGCAGAAGAGATCAAAGCTAGGAAAGAATGAATTAAGGAAAAGGTGGGTGGGTGTCCAGCCTATGATCTGGGTCAAGCAACATAAATAACTATTTGTCTTTGATTATGTGTGTTCAAAATACCACTCAGGTTTCAGAATGAGAGCAATCTCTCCTCAGCCAGTTAGATAAACTGGTAAAGATGGTGGGGAAGCTCAAAGAAAAAAGTGTCCCACCCTAACAGAGCATCCCGTGTACAGGATCGCTCAATGGAGAGAAGGAAAAAGGAGAGTTTTACTGTGAAAAAATCTGTAGACCAAGGAGGAGTCCTGCAAAGAAAACCTAGCTCCATCTACAGCAGAACAGAAGAGCACAGTTAATGCTTTTAAAGCAGAGAGAGTTTTCTTGGCTGTTTTTATTTTCCCAACTAACCACTGAAGAAAAGCCTCTGTGTCTTTGGACAGAGTGGAGAGGGAGAGCCTGGGGTAAATAAATAAATAAGTGCAAAGAACAGTCAGGACAGGGAAGAATGCACTTGTACATGGAGCATAAAAACAGCAACCAAAGCAATACTGTGTGAGCTAGAATAGGAATAGATTGTGTGGAAGCACCGAGTAATATGGAATGCCTGCTTATGCTTCAAAGAGGGATCTTGATATCACAGGCATCTCAGAAATGTGATGGGATGAAGAGAAGTCAGTGGACACTATGGAAGAAAACCCCAGTTTGGTAGAGACCTACAAAATTCAAACAGAGGTTTTCTAAGATCCATAGGAAGAGGTGTGAAACTACTGGGTAGATACACATGTGTTAGAAGTTTTTTTTCTGCACTGGCCATAATTAAATGATGAACCTATATTACCAGAATCAGGTTAATGGTCTAACTGGAGCCTTGCTCCCACCCAGTGTTGCTATTACATTGCCAACACAGGACCTCTGTAAGCACCCTGTGGAATCACTTTAGAAATATCTGGGAAAATAAGACCTTAAGAAATAATGCAAAGTTGCTTTGGGGGTGTTCTATTTTGGGGGTTTGAGGTGGGGTTTTGGTTGTAAGGGTTTTTTTTAGATTTATTGTATTTGTTTTGGGCTTTTTGTTTTGTTGTTTCTTTAGTTTGGGGAGTTTTTTATTGTTTGCCTTTTTTATTATTATTTTTTACAGACCACATTTCTTTTTCCTGATATTTAAAGCCATAAAGATGGCAAACCCCTAGACACAGCTACATGGTGTACTGCCAGTATTCATGAATGGGAGCAGCAGCAATGTTTTACTGTGAGATGACACATCTGGGAGATCAACTCGCCTCTCACAAAGGAAAAAAACCCAACCAACAACCTTTTCCAATGAGTCAATTGTTCAAATAACTCCATTATGCAATTATTTTAGTATGTATAAATTGCAAGAAGCACAACAAAAGGAGTTTGGAACTGCCGTTCTCTTTGATGTGTATAAGCAGAGGAATTCAATGAATTAACAAAACAGAGAGAAGTTCAGAGGTTCCACTTCGAGCTTATTTGTGCCAAAACACCACGCACTGGGCTGAAGACATCTCTTCTAAAATAAAAGCTAAGCTGTTTATTGAAAAACAAAGCAGCACATTCAAGGCTTTTGCCCATCCCATAGCACAGGAGGGCACTCTGGAGAACAAGGTCATAAGTTTTATAGCCTGGATTGCTGTTAGAAAACCATGACAGATTTCTTGTAAAGATTTGTCAGCAACAGCAGCGAGGTCACTGTGCCCCAGTACACAGAAAATGTTTCTCTACCTGTAACCCTATTACAGTTGCAGGCTAAACATTTCCTTACACAACCCTTTGGCTAAGAAAACACATATTTACCTTCTAAAGCTGTAATTCTGCATCAGCATTCAGGTAATTGGAGGTTTACTGTCATTAATTTAGATAATATATATTCATCTTACAAACCCAGCTTCTAGCAGCTTCTTTAACCTTATTTTAGCCTTCTTCTTTTGTTTATTTATTATTTTACTGTCACACAACTACCAATTCAGTGCTCACAAATGACCTCCTGTGCCCCAGCTGTGCCACAAAGCCAACGGTAGAAAATTCATAAAAGAGATTAAATTCTATAGCGTTCGCTCAGATGAACTAGTGGAATTTGCTCCCTTTAGCTGCTCAGAGTTAATCTTTGATTTTTAGCTGAGTGCACAGCATTGGAAAGCGTGAACTAGGGACACCTCATATTTTTGTTACTTACATGGCTGTAATGGAAATAGAACCACAGCATCCACTGCACGAAAGCTGACTTTTAAAGATTTCTGCTGCTGTTTGTCATCTCGCTACTTAAAGCAATATAGGAAGAGGAACTTCCCATGACAAAGTGTTTCTGTATAAAATTTGAGATTACTGCAGTGTTGTAGAATCATAAAATGGCTTGGGTTGGAAGAGACCTTGAAGTTCATCCAGTTCCCACCCTCTGCCATGGGCAGGGACACCTCCCACTAGAGCAGGCTTCTTAAAGCACCATGCAACCTGGTCTGGAACACTTCCAGGGATGGGGCATCCACAGCTTCCCTGGGCAACCTGTTCCCAGTGCCTCACAGTGAAAAGCTTATAATACAATAATGATGATACTACATATGATTATACTTTCCTACCTGGTGTCACACCATGACAGACTGAGGTAGAGCTGAGGATCTTTGTCCAACAAAGTTTTGAAGGTGGCAAATAATCCCATATTAAAAAAATTAACCCCATCACTGCAAATCACATCGCATGATTTGTTCAAGGTAAAATTATTATTCACCATTCAAATTAAAGATTGCAAGGGAAATTCATTCTGAGCTTTTTCCATTTCCCTCATACACACAATTTGGCTAATGAACCAAGAAACCAATTAGTGCAACATCTCAATTTATATCAGGTTGAGGTAATCTTTAGCCAGGGCACAGATAAAACTCCTGCACTGTGAAAAGACGACTTTTCATCTTCAGAAACAGCTCTGTGGAGTTAATGAGCCCGCTTAATACAAAGCATCAGCGATGACACTGTTTGCTCAAAGACAGAAACTTCACCTCTCCCCAGCAGGACCTACCAGGAAGTGACAGAATCAGGGTGAGATCTCTATACAGCATATTCTTTCTGTTGACATTTTGTGGATCTTGGTGTATTTTGGCACGTGGATGGATGTGCAGTCCCTGGTGGTGCACTGGAGAATCTGGATGTCTATGAGGAGCTATGGTTTTTGGAGAAGCTTCATTTTCATGCAGCAGTTGTCCTCTGGCACGTACAGTCCCCTCTTATCACCATCCCTCAGTTTTGCATCCAAGGCATCACACTTTCTCCCAATCTGCAGCCCTACTCACTGGGTACAGGCCCTCTGGCTGATCTGAGCCTGTGATTTGTGCGTGGTCCAGGAGAGGAACTACCACAGAGGTCACTTCCCAGCTCCAGCACAAGCCAGTAGCATTCTCTGAAGTGCTGTGGTCCCATGAACCAATAGAAAAAGTCTCACATTTTGGATACAGACAATTGTAGAGGTTTGAGGATTCAAAGAGGGGAGGTGGAGGGGACAGTGCTCAAACCAGAGGATGGGGAGAGTATCTCTCAATTCCTGCTTTCTTCCCAGGTGCTGGGATCCCCAGCTCAAACCAATGCCATATCAGGTGTCTCAGCTAGTTTCTCTAGTTATCAGTAAGTGGCTCATTAAAGGGCTAAGGAAACCGAAGATGGAGGCTAGACATGAGATTCAGAAGTGTATTCTCCCAGTTCCCAGGACAAACCCATTAGCCAGGCTGGAGGGTGGGCCAGGTTAAACAATAGAATGATAAAAGCAAGCACATAAAGGAATAGGGGAAGCAATTCACTGCTAAAAGGATTTCTTTGCTCCAGGGACTGATCATGCATTTTGCACAACAAAAAGTACTTAGATAAAGTACATTATAAAATAAGAACTTCAACCCAGACATTCCCTTCTGCTGTAAAACCAGTATAGGTGGCACTAAGCTCTGTGACACAGAACCTACCACACTTCTTCCACAGGGTTTCCGTCCTACTATCCTGTCCTGTTCCTTAACACTGTGTTATCCCCTGGGTTAAACTGATTAAAGATCTATGGTCTGTAACCAAGGGTCATGTGCACACAAGTGCAAGACACTCATCAATTGCTTCTTCCTCTCTTAAACCCTATCAAAACCTTGTACACGTAGCTAGGACACCAAAATATTTCCCATCTCCCAATCTTCCTACCACATCTCGCAGACCTTGAGCCTCAATACCAACCCTTGACAGCCAAAAGTCAAATCTAATCCCATCTCATCTCACGTCAGTCCAAATGCTTCCATGAAGGCATTTGGAAGCAGCCCATCCAATATTCTAGTAGCACTACAGTGTGTGCTTCACAGTTTGGGAATCCTAGGTTTGGAAGGCTTTAATTTCAAAAGGAGAGTGCTTCCAGGGATAATCCTCTACTGATACCCTTCCTTGCAACCAGCCTGTGTGAGCCCAGTAAGAAAAGGAGAGAAGCAAAAGAAGGAAAGCACTTAGACTGGAGCCTGCCTGGCACATGTACATTTAATGAGTTCCAGAATTGGACACAATTCAGAAGTTGTATATAGACAGACTCAGATGGCTACAAACACCAAGTGCAAGAAATAATTTGAACTACTCAAAGATTATTGAGCTGCAATCAACTAATCACTTAGGCAAAAAGACCAAGAGTCACGAACAGCTTAATGTAAACAGCTTTTCAACATGCAAGAATAGGCAAAAAGGAAAACAAGTATTAGGCTGCATAAGGAGCAGAATGCAGCATGGAAAATATGGTAGCACTAAACATAACCTAGTGGTATGTTAAGTACTGTGGCTACTACTGTAAAATTTTAAGGGGATCTATGTTGTTTAGGTAAATCTGTTATTTTTAGCCTTTATGTACCAGGTGCTGTTAGAGTGAGAATTTGGGAACGGGCAATAAATATGGGAGGCTTTGTTGTTTTGTTTAAATTCAGTGCATCAATAACCATATTTTTGCTGTAAAACACCCAGCTATTTAATTCAAATTCAACCAGGGGTTCCTCTTAGGCTTAGGCTCAAGTCAGTGCTAGGTGGTAGAAATCAGGCACTTCCTTCTTCCTCAGAATAGTAAAGAAAAAGGAGAATGAACTTGACTTTGTTTACAGCAATGGTAATATTGTAAAAAGTATGAAACTTGGTAATTGAGGCAGGAGTAGAAGTGGAAGTCTCCTGGGACAGCCTGGAATTGTCAGAACTCCAGTTCAATTCAGCAGACATGGATTCAAGTAATAGTTTGAATGCCTGAATAGTCCCTGTATCAAACCTGGCCTCTGGACCTCTAGATATGTACTTCTCAGTGCATTTTGGCCCTCCCATGATAATATAGCAAATAGTAACCAGAGAACTGTATGGGTAATTCTCCATTTCATGCTAAAAGTAGTTTAGATATAAAGTGCATTAAAAAATGTCACCCTTGGCAACTGAGATTCCTGCTTGAAAGGGTGATGGGAAAGATGGGGCTCCAAGAATGTCAGAGCCAAGCAAGGGTTCTGTGAGTGTGAAATTGTTGGCAATTATGTCTGATCACTGGCTGCGTATGTTTTTGCTGAATGTGTTCAGATTTACCACAGAAATTGGCCTGAAGTATTACCAAGTTCCAGGAGCCCTGATTAAAATAAACTGTGTTCAAGATCCATGTACTGCAGAGAGACTCTCGAGTCCAGGGAGAGCTCTGCACGAGGGAGAAGTGCCAGACACCAGAACAGCAACAAATTAAAGAAATGAATCGTCTCAGGAAATATTAGTGCTGGGTTCTGAAAACAAGCTAAAAGGCAGTTGCTACCTGAGGAGCACAAAGGGGAAGAGAAGCAACATTAAAAGTAATAAAGGAGGATTTGCATGCGAGTAAGAGGCAGAGCAGCTCACTCAAGAGCCAGACAGTAAATGAGCAGACATGATTCAGATAAAGTCATTACACTGTAGCCTGCCGTGATCACCTATGGACTGGAAGGGTTGAAAGGCAGCCCCAGCATATGAGAAAAACCCCCTTGCTCACTCCTTCCTCAGCTGCTTCTCACAAACCCATAGCAGGACTTCATTTACCAGCCTCTAAAAATGCACAGATTTCCTTGTAGTTCACTGAGATTTTCCTCGGGGTTCTCCCCTCTGGCTCTTTCTGACCATTTCAGTCCCCAAGCTTAACAAGCTCCTGGAAAGAGTCACAAAACCAGTGCTTTAACTCTGCACAAGCCTACCAACTCCACCTTTAGCCCTTTTTCCTTGTATGCTTCTCGCAAGCATTCCCCTTGCTGTCCTATATTTTCAGGAAGAGGTTTGCAGGTAGCAACACAATTTCAGAGTCACAGGCTGACCCAGCCAGGAGCTCCAGGAGCTCTGGTCCTGCCCTCTTGCAGCCCTTGAATCATATGCCAGCCTCACGGGGTGAAAGCAGCAGAGGGTTCTTCTCACAGCAAGTGGGCTCTTCTCACAGCCCCCTGCTGAACCCTGAGCAAGAAGAGCCCTGCACTGAAAAGGGCTCAGAGACCCAGTTATGAGGCATCTTTCCATCTGCAAGAGAAAGAGGGACCTGCAGTGGCATTTGGTTTCCAATCTCACATCCTCCTCCCACACATGACAACCCAGTCAGCCCACACTTCCCACCAGAGAGAAGCACATGAAAGCCATCAGTAACAGCTTGGCTGTCAGCAGAAGGCTCCATGCACTGCCAAGGGACATTTGGGATTTGGGCAGCATGGAAATTGCCATCAGCCACCTGAAGATGAGTCAAGAGATCAACGCAGATTGCTGGTCAACAAATTTAGTCTCCTGACACCACAGAGGGTGCAAAAAGATGATCAAACCTTATTTAATGCTCTCCTGTTGCCTCCGTGGACATGGGTATCAAGGAGTGTGGTTGTTTTAGGGATGACTCCTT
The DNA here is from genome assembly GCA_013399075.1 of Chloroceryle aenea. Lineage (NCBI taxonomy): Eukaryota > Metazoa > Chordata > Aves > Coraciiformes > Cerylidae > Chloroceryle > Chloroceryle aenea. The sequence goes on along the minus strand of VWZY01013496.1, from coordinate 140,628 downwards.
GGGCCACAGCTTAAGTTTGCACTTCAGACAGAGGCTTCACCCCTTTGGGGTGAGGAACAGGCAGCCTTTTCCCCAAGCATAGAAGTACTTATCCTTGAGGCACAGAAGCATCTTTCTTCTACTTTGCTCAGAACCTTTAGATTAATTTGCTCTTCTAAAAATGTTTGCAGGTGACATCATGACAGTTTCCTTTTAAGATTTATTTTACAGCTAATTTGCTGGTTTCTATTGTGAAATCTCACTGATGAGTTTCCACAGCTTTCGTGGGGGGTCTTTGGGATAAAGTTCTGTTGCTCAGACTGTACTCTCTGCATTTATCAGTCATCCTGCTATGAGGCATTCCTCCAAGAAGCTGATTTTTCCCTCCTGCTCGCCATATCTTTGGCAGAAAATGCATTTTAGTGAGCTAATTAAATAGGGTTGCATTGCACATCAAGAAATCAGTAATAATAGGTGGCAGCAACATCATGTCTACTGCAAGAGTAAGTTGCAATATACATTGTATCTGTACTGTATCATCTGGTAACAATTTGAAGCTGCAGTGCTTTTATTTCTTTACTTGGCAGGGTGACTAGCAAGCACCAGGGTCTGGCAAGGCATTTTTAGGAAAGAGGATACTGTAATGGTGAGGACAAGGATCCTTCCAAATCCACCTCCCCAAAAATGAATGCAAAACCTTGAGTGGCTATGGAGGTGGTTGTGGAACCACAGCCCAGGCAACTGCTGCTCTCCTCTTGGGTCCAGGATTTACCAGCTTTTCTCATTTTTATTTTTTCAGTTTCCTTAATATGAACAATTATACTTCTATGCTGATTGAATACTAACATACACCAGTGTTTCAAGGTCTACACTAACCTGAAACAGCCTATGATTTTTTACCCCCAAAGATTCCAGTGCCTTTCACAAGCTGCAATCATGGAATGATTAAAATTAAGCCCTTTCTGGAGCAGTCAGTAGAAGGCATGTTGATAACTTGCCTTCACTACCCATTTCAGTGGAGCAAAAGAGGGGACTCTTAGCTAAGCAAAACAGCTAAATGTCAACTGAGAGAGGAAATATGTGGGATGCTCAACATGCAGTAAACGTAGTCAGTGTTTCTTCTAAAGTACAGAGAGGTAATTAAGGATTTTTTATTTTTGGGAACAAACTTTGCATTTTTCCTACAAAATGTAGTACTTTGGAGCATGCTAAATCTAATACCTCATTCATCAAGTTATGATATCCACCAGATCATCTTCTACTACCAATGTCCAAAAGTCACCACAAAATTGTGCCAAAAAGAAGCAAAAAAATATTAGCTATAAACAGAGGTGGGCTACTAGAAATTGTCAGTACCCTTAGCCAGGTTCACTCAGGCACTGGAGGGTACAAGCACAAGGTTCACATTCATCTCCATTAATAATTTTAGATGAAGCTTAAAGAACAGTAAAACAAACTAAGCTGCAAGAGAAAATACATATTAGCATTTAGATTAATAGTTATTATCTTCATTTCCCATCAGCAGACAACAGCAAAATACATGATGATGGTTTAAGATATTTTTTTTCCAAAAGGTTAAGGGCTCCCTGAACTCAATGGGCTGGAAAACAGTGGCCTGTAAGATAAATGGCACTGGCACGTGCTGCATATCCTCAATACATCTGGACTCCAGTCGGAATTAAAATTCATATTGCAGCAGCAATTAAAAGACAGAACTAGGTCATGAGCTGTTGTTCATGAGGCAACATGCAGGCAAAGAAAGAAAGAAAAAACTCAAAACACTGAAGCAAGCAACATTTATCCTACAAATTTTGGCATTGAGAAACACAGAAATAGGAGATAACAGAAAGAGGAGGAAAATACAACTGGAAAATAAGAGTTTGGGTGATTTAGCTAGGCACTCACTTTTGTGCCAAGTAAAGGCTGTCACCACCAGGCAGTTCTCCACCTGCATTAGGACAACTTAGTCTGCAGGAGAAGCCAGGGACTGGATGAACTGGTGATGGTCAGCACCCACTGACTGCTTGGCCCTGTAACAATGGGCTGGTGCTGCACATGGGATATGCTTCCTTACGCCTGCGTACAGCATCGCTTGCAAGACGCTGGAAGATTATAAAAGAAACCATAGCAACCCTCCCAAATCTATGGCCAGTCAGGTACACAGCTTTTTCTTTTCTTTCATTAAGTTTTGAGTCTCCATCCAACTATTTTATTCTATATAGAAGCTGTAGAACCCACAACACACTCCATGGCATATGATACTCAGTGTGACAATGCACATCATATAACCCACGTGCAATTCTAGTCAGAATGAAAGCATACGTTGCTTCAATTACACATTTATTTTTTTTCTTTCCTCAAAATGCACAGAGAAATTCTGTGCTGTTATCTGCAGTTTAGCACGGAGGCTCGCTGCAGGCCACTTTTACAATACTAGAATTATTTTGGCTGGAAAACACCTTTAACATCATCATGTCCAACTGTTAACCCAGGGCACCACTAAACCATGTCCCCCAGCACTACAGCTCCATAGCTTTTAATTCCCTCCAAGGATGGGGACTCCACCACTTCCCTGGGCAGCCCATTCTAGGGTTTGTGTGTGTGCAGCTCTAAGTGACATTAGAAGCCTAGATCACCAGAAGTATAGAAAGAAACACATCCAGTGAAATTCAAACATAGATTACAAACACAGTCCCAGAGGTGCTGCTCCACACCACCCATGAGGACTGAAGCTATAGCATTGACCTTCTGCTCAGTCTTCTGTTAAAAACACTTCTGGTTTGTTTTTTCCATATGCTTATCTTGGGCTATACTACAGGTGAAAGGGAAACTATATTCCCTGTGCTCAATTTTTCATCTTCCAAAAGACAGCCAAAATAACTGGCAATAAAGTTGTCACTCTTTATTGTATGTTTGTTCTGCATCAGTACACCCTCTGTCCTTTATGAAGCCTGCACCGATGGCCTTTAATCATCAGGAAAGGTTTATATAAAAGCAGCAAAGACATTTTGGGTTGTCTGTGATAGACCCTAATGCAGGACTAATTATTAATGGAAACACACCATCAACAAATCAGGACATAACACTCAGTGAGAGGCTTTTCAGGGAGTGGAAGAAAGCTCACGCATGTTCAAAACAGACAGTGGTCCTCACCATGTGCCCAGCAGTTCTTCACACTGAATTTTCCCCAGTTGCTCCTGGTGGGCTGTCAACGGTGTGACTGACATGTTACACCATCACACAACTGTGATTAATGTATTTTGTACATCACCGAGGGAAATTAGAGACAGGTTTGAGTCTGGCTTTGACACATGGGTTTGAGTGTCACTGTCCTCTGCTCGTGTCTGCCTCTCTGGAGAGGTACAGACAGAAATGTCACATTAAACAAGAGCAATGTCATATGAAAAAAGATAACTCTTGAAACACGCTCCGAGGAGATAACTTGGGTTTGGGCCAGACTGCAAAGAGGGTGAGGACTGCTCCATCCCTGGCAGTGTTCAAGACCAGGCTGGATGGGGCTCTGAGCACCCTGCTCTAGTGGGAGGTGTCCCTGCCCATGGCAGGGGGCTTGGAACCAGATGAGCTTTAAGGTCCCTTCCAACCCAAACCATTCCACAATTCTATGCTGCTCCTCCAGGCCTGGGTGCTCTCAGACAGAGAAGGGGATTTGCAGCAAGGGAACACATGGGGAACGAGTCCACATGCACTGCACTTTTATCTGTGCTGTAGTTGTACTTGGTATGTAGAGTCAACCCCGCTCAGCTTTTGCACTTGGAAGCCACTAATCAACTACTAACAAGCATCTAATTAACATAGTTACATTAGTTTAGTCTTTTGTTAAGGTTAAAGACCAACTGAATCATCCACACTGTCTTGTAGTTTCCTTCTGCTGGAGGCTGCTCCTGAGTCACACGCATGGCACTACTGCCCCCAGGATCCTACACACAACAGATGTGGCAAGCCCATCACCAGGATGAGCTGGACCATGGGACTGTCTTCTGCTCCAGGCCCTACTCCATAGCCAGTGACCACATTGTGCTAGGTCAGCTGAAGTTTGTTAGGTGGCTCTGAGCTGGGGGACTAGTAAATAAGTGGTTGATGTTCAGACCGCGCTCAGCTTTCCCAGAGCCACACTCCCAGACCTTGCTCAATCTGCACACTGGCTTTTCCAGTCTGCCTGCTTTCTCTGCCACCACCTCAGAAACAGCTGCAGAAGAACAGCTAGAAAATTCCCTCTACCTGTACTGTAAAAGTTGCCTTTTATTTTGTGCACTATGTGGGCTTAGAACCAGAGGTTGATGTTGGCTCAAACACCTTAGCCCAGCATGACCACCAAAAGCCCCAAGTAGGAAACCTCAGCACACGTTCACGTTACTGAAAGTCCATCAGCCATAGCAATACCCATGGCCAGGCAGAACAGCTGCAATACTCTTTGTGTCACCAACCCCAAAGAGCAGCAAAATACACCTTGCACAATGGAGGGAACACTGCCAAGCCACAGAGAACCTGCTCTTGCCATCACCTGCAGCATGTGCACTCACAGCTTTGCTCTCACAGAGCTTCTAACTTGGGGACGTAGCAGAGACCAAGCATCCCCCCCTGCCCTTTGCCTTAGGGTGGGAAGCAAAGAGACACAGACAATCTCTAATGAGGAGAGGCATGAGAATGATGTGCCAGTGATTACAGCAAACTTACTGTATGTAGCTGGCATGCACAAAGAAGCCAAAACAAAAACAGTACAGGCTGCTCCAAATGGCTGCACACGTGATTTCTGGTACAAAGTGAGCTGCTGAACCATTCTAGAGTGCATATTTTTGGCCAAGCTTTAAAGACACTTCAATAAATCTGCATGGACAGCCACCTCTAAAATGCACAAAATGTAGTAAAAAATTAAACGGGCACCTGATCTCTGTCTATTGCCAGAAGAAATAAACCAAAAACCTCGCAGGCTCAGCATTCAACTGCTTCTATATGTGCAGAGAGCAATAACAGCATAGCTCATTGCAATACAACACACCAGAAACTGACATGTAACAAAGCTGATTAAAGAACAGCCAATTTGTTCTCAACATCACAATGCAACCCACAAAAAGCCAGTGGGTACTTGATACCAACTTCACTTAACTGACAGTTTTGTGGACCAGTCATCCACTGCATTTTTACTTCCTTTCTATTTTGACCCCTTCAGGGCATACACAAGAGAATATTTTCACAGAGGAATCATCTTAACCCAGCAATGGTTATAAGGCAACGTTCATCTCATAGAATCACAGAACCTCTAGAGATCATCTCGTCCAACCTCCCTACACAAGCAGGGACATCTCTACCTAGGGCAGGTTGCTCAGAGCCCCATCAAGCCTGACCTTGACTGACTCCAGGGATGGGGCCTCCACCACCTCTCTGGGCAGCCCATCCCAGTGTTTATCACCCTCAGATTAGAGAACTTTTTTCTAATATCCAGTCTACATCTCTCCTTTCCCAGCTTAAAACCATCGCTCCTTGTCCTGCCATTACAAACCCTTTTGGATAGGCCTTCCCCCACCTTCATGTAGCTCCCTTCAGGTACTGGAAGGTCACTGTAAGGTCCCCCTGAAGCCTTCTCTCCTCGAGGCTGAACAGCCCCAACTCCCTCAGCCTGTCCTCATACCAGAGATGCTCCATTCCCTGATGATTTTGGTGGCCCTCCTCTGGACACACTCTACGATATCTCCCCGCTGCCACTCCTGGCATCTAGCACAGACTCAGGGTGATGGCTCACAGAGCGCCAGGAACATGTTCATGACTATTTATACTTCTCAACCCCACTGCACCAGAAGCTTTTAAGTAATTGGTTTTCCCTCATTAACAGAGGCATTGCCTGGGGAAGGGCACACAGGTGCCCAAAGCCCCATCCTGGATTACAGGGCAGCACTAGGTGGTCTTGGAGTGGAAAGCTCAGAAGTGCCAAGCTGGGCTGACGAGGAAGGTAACACAACCATAACATTGATACAAATTCCCAAGGTGGAACCACAGGAGTTATTTTGGCAGAATCCATAACAGCAAGAAAAATATTCACAGGACATTACCACAACCCCCATGTATTTAAATCAGAAAGATGAGCAATATTGATCAACATCACTTTTATGGAGAGCCAAAGATATTTTATGAGACATCAGAGTGATTTTTTTGCTAGAGTTGCATCCTACCCTAAAAGGAGCAAAGTTTATATACCTCGTGTACCAAAAAGTAATCTACAAACACAGTCCACAGGGTGAGTAGTGCTATTCCACCGCCAGCACATCCCTCATAAAATACCTTGGGATCTTACCTTCTTACTGACACATCCAATCCATTATTCCATTTTTCTCTTTCATACTTTTCGAAGCAAAAATAGACATTTGGCAAAGTCTAATTTAATATTATCGCTAATGCATTCAAACACAGTGCTAAAAACTGTGCTGCTAAAATTACTTTACAGCAAGAAAATGGGTAAACCAGACATTTATCTGCTTGAAAAATAAGGGCCTTATGCTACAGCACCTACAGATGTGAGCCTACTGAAACCAACAGGATTATTTACCTGAATAAGGATTACTCCCATGATTAAGGAGTGCAGGATTACACCCATTGTTTGCATATTTCCTGTTGTTTACCTTTCCCTTTTTTCACCTCATAGGTGGTTATTTATTATTTTTTTCTCTTAAAAAACAGAGGGAATTGAAGCACTGTTAGCCCTAGATATCCTTATGTCTAGTTAGCACTGGATATACTTTTATCCTTTCAAAATTTGACCTTCAGATGCCAAATAAAATTCTTTTATGAACAAAGCAAATACAGGAGAATCTGGACTGTGTAATTAAAAAACACCAACAAATAAAAGGAGACAGAGCTTGTTATCCCCAATCAAAACATGATTCATTTCATATTCACACTCCTACCCATGGCCTCTGCTCTTGGGAGCTGATTATTTATATCAATTTTTTAACAGTGCCAAGTACTGAGTTACCCGAGAGTTCTCAGGCAACACTGATAGTATCACTACTGGAAAATAACAAGTTCAGGCAAAGAAGTGGAACTATTACAGGTAGATATACTGATAATCAATAATAAAGTCAAATATTTTGTTGGTTTTCACCTTAGAAGCAGTAAAACTAACTTTAGTTCATCACTGCTGTATGTGTTTACATATAAAACAGATCTCCTTCCTATCCCCAGGAAAAGGGGGTAAGTTAGAAATGCTTTTCAACTACTTTAGGACACAACAGAAGAGTTCATGCATGTCAGAGTTAACACAGGTCTGTTCCCAACCCAGTCAGAAATGTATTTAGCTGACTAAAGAACAACAACCCAAGTTACAAATCCAACAGCAAACTGCCTTTTAGATGCAAAAAATAATATTACAGCTTCTTTCACATTCTGAAGTTTGACACTGAATTAAATCAGTCTCAGGTTTGCTTACAAGCAATCAGACCAGGATCACAAATATGTTTTAGTTTCCTAGTGTGCTACAGGGATTTGAAAGTTGAATAATACAGGTTAATTTAAGGAGGCCTTATTGTAACTTCAGTGTCCGCTCCGTAGGCACTGTTTACATATTTTCTGGAGTTAAAAAGCAAGATTTTGCCTGCCTTTTTAGGCTTCTTTGAGTCATTTTAAAAGCAAAAAGAATGCAGACTATTTTTAGAAAGACTGGCAAACACTGCACATTAGAGCCCTTGTAAGCTGAAAAGAGTTTACAGTAGATTCAGAAAACATCCAAACTTACCAAAGCACCCCGTTTTCTTCCAAGAGGAGTAGTTTACAGTCAAGTACAACCGAGTGACAAAAGACTGTGTTTCCCAGGTCCATCTTGCATAAGGTTTCACCTGAAAATCCACCCGGCTGTGTCGGGCACGGCGGAGGCACTGGAGTTTCCCCTCTCCAGAAGGCATTTCAGCGCTCACCAGGGACCAGTGATGGCCCAAAGGTGGCCAGGCCAGCCACCACTTGTTGCAATGGTAACAGGGAAAGCCAGGATCTGCCAGCTCAGGCTGCAAGGGCATGAATAATTCATAGCTTCCAGCTCCCCGCATTAGCATGCTGCTCAGGCAACTCCAATGAAGCAATTCATTTTGTCCTTTGTCTTCGGGAAAAACTCGCTGGATTAATGAGGGTGGTCTGTGATGATAAAACTTAGGCTTGATGATTTCTTTAGCCTGATTGGTTGGAGTTTGTGTCCCTAAATGCAAGTTTTATGGCCAGAATATAAATTCAGTTGTTCTGCCTCAACCTTAGGCAGGTGTGGGTTGTTTGGCTTCACCAACAATAACTGGCTACAGCACATGAATGTTTCATTTTCTTCACTTAAATAGGGAAGCCGAGCCCTTTGTTTCTGAGAGTTTCTCCAGCAAAGTTAAGAGGAACTCTCCAGGTAATGCTGCTTGCACGTGGCCTTGTGCATATTTCTGCAATGACCTCTTAGACTGCTAAAGAGCTACCACCTGCCTTCCAAAATGGTCCTGTGCTAAGCCCAAGCTGTGGAAAAAAACCTTCACCTGCAGTGAAAATCAGCAAGTTCTTAATTTACTTGGAAAAAAAAAGTCAAACATTGCAGAATTTCCTTTAGAAGAAGCTTTAGAAAGTGATATTTTTTCCAGGTGACACTTTAATTTTTATTTAAAGGTTATATAATAATTAGCAGCAGCATTTTCCTCAATGTTTTACATCTAGAAATCTACAGGAACTGAACATTTGAACAATAAAATGATCATAATTCTGATTAATTGATCATGGAACTAATAACTGATCACAATGAATGATTTAATCAGTTACCTATGTATTTATATAGTGTATTATTGGGATGCATAAACATTTTTCTCATTTTATCTGCTACTGCTAAGAAGAGCACTGGAATATTGTATTAGTTTTGGTATCCATATTCTAAACAGAACACTGGTAAACATGGGAGTGGAGAAAATCACTGTAGAAATTATTTGAACTCCTTAAGCCTAAAAATGTAAGATGATGTGATTCAAGCTGGTTTGCTGTCAGAAAGGATATTGAGAGTTAACCTGGCTACAGCGTAGAAAGAGCTTTAGAAGGAGAAAATACCTCAGCTAGAAGTGCTTCTGAGGTACATATTTCTAACAGAGAAGGTGATTGACCATGGCAAGAATCTACTGAGTACACTAGTGAGGTCTACATTTCCTAGAAGATAGACTTTTGCCAAACAAACAGCAAAAAGTTACTGGACTCAGGGCAGGTTTAAAGACTTAAGATGTAGAGAAAATAAGAATAAATTCCTTTAGATCCTTCTAGCCTTGTGTTGTGCTCATGTAGTTTGTTGAAGTCTGCAGTACATACCTTCCTAGCAGCTGCATAGGGTGGTTTTGGTAAGTTTTAAATCCAAACATTTTGCAATGATTTCAAGATTTCATCCAGAGAACCATGACATTGTAATGCAAATGAGGCTGATGAACATTTCATGGCAGAGTTTCTAATGGTTGCTGCTGAGCCTTTCTGGAACAACACAGGTGGATGCACTTTTCCTCCCACTATTTTCTCATTATTCCACTCAAGACAAGAGAGAGAAACAACCTGGAGCACAAGGACACAAAATAATTTGTTTTTTGCCTGAGAAGGTACAAGTAAAGCAAATTTCTGCCTTTAATATTCTTATTCTAGACTGTTTTAGACTGAGAAAAGCACAACTATTCAGTGCTTGATGCAGATGGGATTGAATGACTTTTTAGACTTTGCTCACCAGCTTGAAACTGCAGCAGGGACAGAAGAGTTTGTGAGAATCATCTGCCAGATTTTGGCACAAACTAGAATTTGCTGTCTCCTCCAGATTGCAGGTGCAGTAGGGTTTCAAGGTGGTGATTACAGAGATCACTGCTAAGGTCACCCCCTCCTATGGGCCATTCTAACAATAGCCAAAAAATATGTTTTCACCTGAAATAACACTGTTTCTTCACCTGCACTAAATGTTGAAAATGTCCTTTAGGATATGTGCAACTTTAAAGGAAAGGTTAGGCAGAAAAGGAGGAGATAACCAGACAGATATTGGCCAGCTCAGTCCTGGAAAACATTTCCCCGTAGGATGTACCAAGGCTGAATTTGCTCCTCGTTCTGGATATATAATGATATCTCTGGCTGCAGCTGTTGGAAGGGGATTATGCAGGTCGATATCAGCAGAACAGCTTCAGCACCCGAGCTGGCATGTTCTGCAGCTTCTCTAGAGGTCTCCAGGTATATGGTGAGCAGGAATGAGTGCGAGAGGTATGGAGAAGGAAAAGTGAATAGCTGCCTATTGATGCTCTGTGAGTTTTGCCTGCAAAAATTGATTGACACAGTTGTAGCTCAGACTACCTATTCAGACAATGGCACGTATGCAAGTCAGTGACAAATTATGGTTGACTGTGCTTGAAAGCTACAGAAATGTTGAGTAGCATGAGCAGGAAGATGAGGTTCCTATCCATTGCCATCAAAATATCATCTTTTAGAGCTGTTGACAGTTTAATAGCTACTTCTGTATGTTGGAGAGCATTGTGAAGTACTGCCACTATATTATTAACCTAGGCTGGAACTTTCCTGCAAATGCAGAGCAAAAAAACCACACAAATAGAGCTTCTGAAATAGTTTAAGATTAAAGGTGTGCTGTTCAAACATGAATAGAATCTCTCTAATTGCATTTCAGGAGGACCCAATAACACTTTAACCCCCAATTACATTATAATTTCTTCTTTTTTTTTTTGGACCAAATTGATTCCGTTCCATTGTAAACATCCAGATGATGGCATTCAGTTCAAACCAGGCATTTTTAATTCAATTTCTTTCCTCTAGGCAGCTGAGATGGGATGTGGATATGGAAGAAGCTACCCAGCCTCCCCCTAAGTGGTGAGACGACGCACGTAGCTCTCCAGGGGTGACTATCAGCACTACAGACCTTCAGTACAGCTCTGCTGTTGATAAAAAAGAAAAAAGCCTCTGTGCAAAGTTACATCTGTGTATGCAATTACCTGAAATCATTCCTAGAATATCCAAAGTTGTGTCATACCTTTGAAAGGGTTTGCACAGCCCCAATCTGTCACAGTTCAAAGAAGTTGGATATAATAGCACCCAGATGAAGCGTATTGCGTAGCTGGGGAGGGACAGGGTGAGCGTGTGATGATGGCAAAGATTTGGGATTCCAGAGGTGGAGTGTGACTCTATTGATACGTTTAAATTAGCTATCACTGGAGTATCTGCTTTCTGTCAAGGTATCACAGAAAATCAGTGAGATGCATCTAGGAGGTTAGTGAATCAATTCTCTGCTCTGCCCGTGGGCTGACCCTTCCCTGTTGGCTGTCTTTTAGAGTGTCACCTCAGTTATTCAGCTTTTTTTCTGTTGTTCCATTGGCAGGCCACATGTTCCCTGCTGAGAGGGCTGTCTGTGGCTGCCACCTACCCAAGGTGGCACCTATCCAAGGTGGTCAGGCTGGCTTCGGGATGAGACACTGAATGGTGGCTTTTTTGGCACGTGGCACCAGGAGGGGCAATGTTCCAGGACAACCGAGGACAACACCATTAACCAGCCCTGGAGAGCTGTGGTAATGGGGTGGCAGACTTGCCAAAGCCAGGGTTATGCATTCTGCTGTGACATTATTCTCCATCTGTTTTTTTTTGAAGTACCAGAAAAACAAAGCATTACAAAAATGTCAAGCTGTGAAAAGAAAAGTCAAAAGCCAGAAAATTCAAAGTTAATGCTGATTCTTTAACTCAAGTCATTAACTCAGAGACATGCCTGAAGTCTGGGCAGCAGCCTTAGCTGAACTCTCGCTGGTTTGTGTAACTGGCTGAGGATTTGCACATCCAAGCATCATGGGTTCCTATATGGATACAGGAGGGGAACTGGGACTGGCTGAGTTAAGAGGATGGATGCCACTGGTATGGGGAAAAAGAGGGGCAATCAAGAGACTGTTCCTGAGAAATTAGGTAGGGGAAGGGAGGTGAGAGAAGAGATAAGCTTATCCTGGAGACTGTTAGAAAAAGAAGGATTATGGACACTGACAAATGAGAAACCCAAGAGAGAAGACATGAGTTAAAAGGTGACCAGGGGAAGAAAGAAGTTCAGACGGGGAATAATTGTGGAAAAAACCCTCTCACCAGAGAGTGAGAGGACAGTGACTTGGGTAGGGATCTGGTATCGACCTGGCATGGAGATGGGGACTGGAGTGAAAATGGAAGGAGGACAACAATCCTTCAGAGCAGAAGAAATGTAGTTAGGACTGTCAGAGACTGAAGAAGAAGAATTAAGAAACCCCCCTCCCATTTGGTCGCAGTAGACAGAAGAGTCAGGGCGTATGAGATTTGTTGCTCTTTGGTAGCCAGGGTGGAACAGGATTCACGTCCCCATTCCTCTCTCTGCCCAGCACACTTTGCATATTGGTCCTGCTATCCGAGTCCTGCCTTCATCTTCTGCTTAATGTCTCAAAATTCAAATCACACACAAGAAACAGAGACTAAACCAATCATTAAGGATGCATAGGAAACACCCCAAAGAAAGGAAATGCTACAAAAACTGAGGAGGGAAGGCTTTTACAAACCCTGTGCTACATATATATTTATATCTATTGCTCTTCTATTTAAGATCTTGGAGCATTTTGGCTCTTTGAAAATACACACAGCTGGATACTTACATTTAATTAAAAAGTTTTTAAGATAATGAGTACAGCAGCTTCAGCATAATTCACAATTAAAAGCAATCAACCCCAAAATTCAAGACTGCTCTTATTCAAATATCTAGCACCAGTAATAGCTTCTGTAGTTTTCAGGGAAACGGGACTCATAAAACTACATTCCAAAGGTTACACTTGTAATAAGTACAGATTTATGGGCAATAAGGAAACATCTATGTGTACCTTCTTGTGCCTCTCATTTATTAGGCTTAAAGCTGAGACATCCCCCAAAATGTCTTCAATTAGTTTAAGCACTTAATTTAACAAAACCAGCAGTTTAAACAAATACAAGCTACTATTCTCCAGCCACCACGTACATGAAACAACGATTATTTTTTGCAAGATTAATAAAGTCACAGGTGATTTTATAACAACCTAATTAAAGCATCATTTAAATCTAAGAGGAAGGGACTTTTTGCATCAGCACTGAGTCAAGGGAAAGAAAATATGATCTGTTAATAAATACCACAGGACTGGTTTTGTCTAATTCCTCTCTGTTTGCAATATGTACAAAGACACTTTAGAAAGAGAGTTGCTTTGCTTATAAAGATGTGCAATAAAAGTACTTGTGTAATTTTTCCCTCGAATAAACAAGAACATATTTTCTGTTTCTCCATGTAATCCATGCATTAAAGGAGAACAGTGCAATGATGAGAAATTAATTGAAGTTCGAAAGTTAGGGGAAAAGTACTGAGAAGTGGACTGAGGGGATAGTTTGCTGGCTCCCATTTCAGATGCATTACAGAAAGTGGATAAATATTTGTATGGAGTGTAATTAACTTTCAGTTTCCCCCCCCATAGTAGAACATGGCATTACAAAATAGTGAGCACATTCAACTACACTAAAATCACTGGGAAGGGAAGAGACTCAGCATTTTTCTCAATACAGGTCAGAGCCCTTTTGGCCACACTCCAGTACTGGATCTCTCACAAGTCCCCTTCGTCACAGGCAGACTCAGTCAGCAGTTGATAAACACGGGCTTGGAATTCCCATTCGTGCACCCAACTGGGGAGCTGAAATTCCCACAGCCTTTTGTAGCCATCTCAAGAGATGCTGAAGTTTCTTTAACTTATCAATAGACAATCCAAAAGTTGGGTGGATGGTAAAAGAAGGAGGGAGCAGCAGTGCAATTTTGCAAAATCACCAAGAAATAGCAGATAGCAAATGTCTCCCTGATAAACATTCATACAGCAGCAGTGAGCTGAACTGTGTGTTATTTGTCCTCTGCAATTCTGTAGCAATTGTTCCCACCATGGTTTCTCACCATTATTATTCACCAAGTTACTTCTCTAAACTTCAGTTAGAATACTGTGAATATCATTATTTTAAGAATATAAACAGCAGTCGGTAACTTCAACCTTCCCCATGGACTTTCAAAATCTAAACGTAGGCAAAGTATTTTACTGTAGTTAAGAGTTACTTTCCCAAAGGTCTGCTACAATGCAGGAAACTTTGGCTCTTTCAGAGGCAACAGCAGATCTGCCCACACCTTTATATGTGACCAGTCTACACCAGAAGCCTTACTTGCCCCATCCTTTTAACGTCATCCACTCATTACTTAGATATGAGGGATATCTTTCTGCTAAAGACCTCCACAACCCTTCATTCTTTGTTTAATACTTGTTGAATAAATCGTTAATCACCACCACCTCAGCTAAGGAATAAGACTTCAGAGCTGGTGGCAGATAAAAGGCAAGAGAAGTTGCAAAAGTAGGACCTCAGGATCAGCAGCATGAGAGACACGTGCCCAAATACCTCGTCTGAGGTCCACCACCCAGATGGCCAAGGAAGACCCAGTGGGAGTGCTGGAATGGGACAAGGAATACAGGAGATTGTCTCATAGGAAATTTACTGTGAACTGGGCTAAAGGACAACATCATATTCACAGATGTAAAAGAGAAACAAGAAGCTTTCTTTACAAGCATCCTCAAAACTTGGCGTGAAACATCCCTTCCTTTTTGTTATTAAAATATCACACCACTCAGGTTCTTCATTATACTTCTTTGTTACTGCAGCAGAGACTACTGTGAAGAACTGTCTGCATTGCACAGTCTGGACCACAGCAACCTGTTGGTCCAGAGTTGCCCAGAGAAACTCTTCTGTACAAGAGATACAGCCTCCCACTTAATGATTTGCTTCATGGGCAGTTGGTACGAAGAGGAAACATTTGCTTTTTTGACTCATTTTAGTTTCTCGCAATAAATAGAGTAATAAACTGACATGCCAAGAGTCTAAACTGAGAAAGCGCCTGTAGTAGCCTCTATTTCCACAAATATTTATCTCCCCAAATTTAAACATAAGCCATTTAATTGCTAATGAACCATTTGATATTAATTTGGTTCAAGTAGTAAAATAAAAATATATTGAGTAACTGGCTGTGTTGTTCATGGGTCCCAATTAGCAGTACTGCTTGACTTGGCTTTTATCCTCAGCACTGTATCACCCAGTTTTAAAGAATCCTAAACACTTAAATGAGAATGAAGAGAGAGAGTGGAATTTAAAATCTTTTAGATAGATCCAACAATTTAATATTGCCTTTGCTTCCCAGAAGCAGTATTATCCAAGCTGATGAAGAAACAAGTCCTACCATTAGTTCACAAAATCTGATGTGAGCTCCACTGAAGTTGAAGTCAAATTCTTTGTATTTTCCTGCACACCATTGATAAAGTCTTTCTTAGACAACAAATGGAAGAGTTTTGCCTTTTAACTGCGCATTGCAAAGTGCTCATATTGGTCTTGATTAACCTCTGTCTTGGGCTATTAGAAATATCTGTCTGACCCTGACAAATCCCCAAACACCTCACTTCTATCCATCCTTTTTCACAGATAACTTTCCTGGCTCATTGCTCCAGCCAAATGACTCCACTGATCTCAGCTGTTCACTGGCTGCTCTTCCCTCTTGCTTCAAATACAAACTGAGATGTTGATCCCTGACTCCTCTCTGATACCAACACAGGCTTGGCTGCTGCTGTGTCATACCTCTCAGTTCTGAACTGCATTTCATGGTCCTAATGAACTGAAAGAATTTCCCTCTCAAATTCTAAAAGAAGACCTTATTTCTCTCTTTCAAGCCCTCCCTTAAAGGTCATCTCTGCTGCAACTCCTACAGAGAAAAAAAACCTCAAACACCTTGGTCAAGAAACCAAAGTGCCAGGACCGTGCTTGTGATCCTCAAGACAACCTTGTATTTCTCTCAGTTTTTGTGAGTGTCACCCGTATTTTCTCAGCTTTTACTTCAGCAGTAAATTCTCTGGCACCATTACCAGGTTTCTTTCTCTGTTAAGTGCCAATCCCAATGAGCTGAGAGTCCTGGCCAGCACTGCTGTGCAGATGGGACTGCGAGTCTCAGTTTGGCAGCCACAGCAAAATAAAGAGATCATTTCAGACTGGATCAACTTAATGCTTTCTCCTTCATATTCTCATGGGTTCATGCAGGGCTCACAAGAGAGGTCAGCAGAGGAGGAGTGCTACATGTGAATCAGGAGCAAGCCTTTATAACATCTATAAAATTTCTCGGTTGATGTTTAGCAAATTATCTTCTGCACACTGTTGACAGGATCTCAGGATAATCTTGGTGGGAAGGGGCCCAGGAGGGCTCAGGTCCAACCTCCACCCCAGACAGGGCTGGTTCCAGGGTCTGACCCATCTGCTTGGGGATTTACCTGAGCAAGTCTTGAAATCTCTGAGGATGGACATGGCACAGCCTCCCTGGAAAGCCTATCCCTCTGCTTCTCTGCCCTCAGTAATGGTAAATCCACAGATGGTTTGCTCAGGGAGATGCAGATTCACTGCCTGAGAGGCTGCACTGATTTCTAACAGAAAGCTACTTGGTAAAAAAAAGACAGAAGAGAAAAAAAAAAAGCAGTTTGCTCAGTACAACTTTGGAATTCCTTAGATAAATGAAGAGCATTATATCATGATTTGAGTATTACCTGTGATGTTTAGTTCTCTCATGATAGTTTAGAAACAGATTTATTTATTCAAATAAGATTATAAAAATATATGTGCCACCACAAAGCATCAGAGTAAGCCCAGGGCAGGATCCTGCTCTCATCTCCTGATCACCCTTTCCTACTTCTATACCTTTTCTTTGGGTCTGCTTTGGTCAGAAGCTCTTCAAAGCCATCCTGGATGAAATCTTGGCCTGACAGGAGATGGAAAATCTCCCATTGGCTGTTATGAGGTACAGATCCTGCATCATTTTTGCTTTGTCATGTAAATTGCTAAGGCTCCCCAAGGTGTATAGGTTTTTACTTTGTCACCCGCAGGAACTGGGTCTCATATAAAAGAAATTACAGGCACAGTAACCTGCCTGACCTGAAAAATGAGCAACAAGAAGTAATTTCGTTGTGATATGTAAGGGGTTTCACATATTCCCTTTGGCCATAGTGCCTCCTCCCAATTCAAGTAGATTAATTCCCAGATACAAACTTACAAAGGGCTTTTTTTTCCCACTTCTGGATGTCTCGTTGCCTGATTTACTAAGAAAACCATGACCTTAATAAATAATTCAAAAGGAAAAAACTAACCAGGAGATGGCAAAAGTTTATCTGTTGCTAGGAAAGGTGGTGTTTCTGAAGAGGTCACATTCATGGCAGGTCTCTATTCAATTAAAATTTAAACAGGTCAGGGAGGTCGATGGCTACGATTATGTGCTAGAATTTGGGGAGACACAACAGTGATTAAGGGTAAGGCAAAAGCTATTCCCATCTCTAAACTGTAGGTGACTGCATTTTAATTTTTTCCTCATGATAAAAATAAAGCATAAGAAATAAGTCTTCTGCAGAAATGAAGGCAGAAGGATTTATTAGCTTAAGAAACTATGTTTGTGATTCCACCTTAAAATTTTGCTGCTCTTAAAAAAAGAGAATTAATGAAACAGCAGGCAAGGAAGGAAGTTATATTTCACAGAAGGTGGTCCACAGATAGGCAACACAGGCTTGGTAAGGAAGGAAACTTTTATTCTAGAGGTGTGCTGGCCATCTTCATAGGTATGTGCATTTTTAATGTGCATTTTCTATGGGACACAGTTCATGCCAGATTGGACCTCTCAAGAGTAAAATATATATTAGAGGGCTAACATGTGAGATAAATATTTATATATTTATCAGACAAGCTCTGAAAACTTGAGGTTAATTAAATATTTGAAGCTAAAGGATGGTCAGATCTGTGACATGGTGGTATGTCTTCCATTGACTCATGAAGGGAAATGCTTGAATACAAAACAAACAAGCAAAAAAATCCTTAGCACTCTTATTAACACTTCTTATCACTAGAGATTTTGCCATTGTCTGCTCTTGTAACAGTTATTTCATTTAAGTGGTCCTCGCTCAGTTGCTGTTGGTATTGAGGAGGTCGTTCCATAAACTTCTAGATGGTTCTGCTCGGCTGTGACAATTCTGAGCTGATTTAAGCAGTCTGTCAAAACAGAGCTTTGCCATCTCCAAACTCAAGTACAAAGCAATGCGAAGTAGGGATAACCAGACCCACATTTTTCCCAGGCAAAGTGATCTAAATTATTTTAATAACACTGAAACCTGCTCTTCTTACTACAGAGGGGCAGGTCACTGAAGACAGGACACCTCTCTGCTGCAGAAATCCAGAGAAGGACCTTATTCCTATCACAGTGGGACAAATTCCCTCCTTGCTGACAGCTCCCATGCTGTGGGTGTTGGGCTATGCCACACAGGCTCTGTGCCACAGCCCCAAGTGTCACAGGACCGTGAAAGGCATCGAAAGCACAGAATAAAAGACAACAGTAGCTGGATTACGTCCCCGTCCAGCTGTCGGAGATGCTGAAGCGGACAATTGCCTTCTGGTTCTTCTTAAGGCTTTTTCACGTTTTAAGTGCTTCCCTGATAGCTTGGTACACAATTATAGGTGGATTAGAGAAAGTGGTAATAGGGTATTCTTGGTCTAATCTGCTTTCAATTGTTAATATTAATTAGAGTACTTCCTCTTCATTATACAATAAACATGAAACACTTCTTAAAAAAGAGCTTTCTAGCTCACTAGCTACTTACTGCTGCCTTTTTTTTTTTCCCCTCTTCATAAATTTTATTTATTTATTTTAAAAGAACCATGCTAACTACCAGGAGGCCTGGGAGAACAACCCCAGCAGAAACTACAGTGAGAGCATGGTGTATATTACATCTAGGTGAGGATGACCTCGTTGCTGACCTCAGCTCATTCAGAACTGGCTGCAACACTTTTCTCCTTGCACTGGTTTTCCCCAAATACAACTGTCACAGAGTCACAGAATTGTTTTGGATGGAAGAGACCTTCAAGATAATCAAGCCCAAGTATGAACCCAGCACTGTTGGGTCACCAGCACACAGGTCACCACTAAAGCAGGTCCCTCAGCACCACATCTCCACGGCTTGGAAACCCCATTCAGGGATGGGGACTCCACCACTGGCCTGGGCAGCCTGTTTTAAAGAGGTGATGTGAGTTATGAGCGGATGCCACAGAGTGGATTGCTTTGGTAGATGGTTTCATAGGTGAATTTACAACCTTTTACTGCGAAGTAAATGCTGGGCTGACATTTATTACACACTCAGCCATGATTTGCAAGCGGGATTTTCCACCTTGCTTAGGGAAGAACACACAATATGAACGAGATTTCAGAAGATGTTTGTTTGCAGATGCTCAGACTGATAGCATAGAATCTAGAAATAAATAATTTAAAGAACAATCTAATAACCCCCCTCAACTATTAGGAGCATATATGTAAGAAAAGACAATGTTAGCCAGCCTCAGTCAAGTATTAAATCAGAGAGATTATTCTTGTAGGTTGGATTAACTCTGGTTTAACTCACTAGTTGAAAAAAACAAACAACAGTGGATCTTTTAGTAAAATAATTCAGACTATAAGATGTCTCAGTAACCTGGGTGGCTGGATTAATGCAGGAATAGCAGCAACCTCCATGCAACCCACCACTGTGTGCCAACCACACACAGGCATGAAGATTTCTGAGGTTACTTTGGGACATTTTGTTCACTGGAGGGGAAAGAAATGGAGAAGAGACATCAAGAAAAAGCATCAAAAAGGCTTTACCCAGGGCCACAGAAGAGCTGTGGAGCTACCCAAAAATAAAGCCAAGAATACATCCCGGGTACTGACCATGGAGTGGAGGGGAATTGGTGTGGTGAGTGAGGATATGGTCTCCCACAGCATGAGCCCTGCTGTGCTCAAGGCAAATGGGAATGTGAACGTGCCCTTCAACAAACAGGGGCTCATCAGAGGACCACTCCATCACCACTTTCTCTTCCTACTGGAAACAACCTGCAGGACATCAAATATTGGCTCAGTGCTCCGGACAGGAGGGACAACACGGGTACTAGACAGTGCCATACCTTTAACTCACAGAGTGCATTATCTGTGATTGCTTCTCAGAGAAGAACTTTTTCAGTTTCCAGTGCCCTAGGTAGGGGAGGAAAAATGAATGTTATTACAGATTCAAAAATAGCTGGGGTCACCAGATACGTAAGAAAAGAAAGGGAAAGCAAATGATAAATTCACAACAGGCAGCATAGGCTAAAGGGGTAGGGCAGAAGTACCAACATGGAGTTTATAGTAGTATAATTTAGATTCATAAAGTTAGAGCTGTGTTACATAACTAATTTAGCTACATACAAATAAACATATACAAATAAACTATGAAAAGCAAGGAAAACAATCATGAAAAGATCTTTGCAAACAGTCTGGATGTTGGTTCCCAAAATGAGGGGGGAGCATAAATGCTTCAAAGTAAATCAGAACAAAACCACTCCATTTCCCTCCTCAATTCAGCTTCAGGTTCTGCCTCAACTTTCGCTTTTTCAGAGGAATCCTGTTAATCCAGAAAATTGTTTTGCTCGGGATATAAAGACATAGAGCACAGTGAGAATCCTACGTGGAGCCTCAAACTGTGTTGACACCTGGAGCGCTGGATCACACCCAGCTCAGTGCAGCAGCAGATCAAAATCTGAACTTCCTCAGCATCGCCTTACAGAGGGGGGATGCTATTACAGGAGCTGTGTCAGAGCTCCGATTTGCTTTTATCTAGTGCTGTATTTCAAGCTCCTTCTCCTGATAACAGTATCTCAAGGATTCGGACTATTAAAGTTATCTAAAAGTGATAATGGTTTTCTCTACGGGGAGTATGTGATACACTTCCCTTCCTTCTCTCTTCTCCTACTACTTTCCTCTTTGTTGATACCTCTCCATCCATCTCTGCAGCTCTACCTCCAGTAACCTCTTTCTGCACATCTTAATTTTTAAAGGCACCCATCTTTGTCCATTAGTTTGCTTCCGTCTGCAGCATGACCTCATTTCACTGTAGGGCTGCCATAAAATCATCTACTATTGCATGTTTGTGGTCCAAACACCTGCTGTGTGTTCCCATCCCAGCAAATCTGCATTTTGCTTCGCTTCTCTTATTCTCTCCCTCCCCTGCTTTGCATGCTGACACTTTTTTTCCTAATTATTTTATTTATGCATATACCTTTTCCACTCAGTGCTCCCAGCTTTACGCTAGCTCTGTCACACATGCACTGCTTCAAGCTTCATTCTAAATGTACCTAAGGAGAGCTTGACTTTTTGCCCACCTGGGGATGTAAATAAGGTGGCAGGATGTGTTACCCCCTTCATGAATACAGAGCCTGGTTTTAATTTAGTATCACTAATATGAGTCACCTCATTGCAAAATTAAATGAGGACAGTTGGCCACTTTTGAAGGATAATTTCAGAAACAAAATGATGCAGAATTACCTGTGCTTATGCTTTGTCATGGGAGGGTGCTGTAGGGGACAGCTGAGAAGTGCTCCAGGTTCAAAACTGGACACCTGTGAACACCATCTACATTCTGGCTGGCATCTCTTTGGCCCCACCACACTTATTGCCAGTACTCAAAGAAAATAAAATCTGACAAAACTTATATGAAAAATCCCAACCCCTCATGCCCTGTCTCACCGTGTGTGTCAGAGCCCATTTCTCCTTCTAGGTTGTAGTTCCACAGCTACATCCTTTATGGTCCAGGGAAAGCTGAAATTGGTCACAAATCTGTCTGGGTGCTGGTGCAACACCTCCCCTGGAGTGTGGAGATGCTGATCCCAGCAGCTGTCTGGACTTGTCCTTCACCAGAAGGCTCTTGTAAAGGCCTCGATAAGTAAATTCCTCCCTAATAAGCAGGGAATTAATCCCTGGTGTGCCACCCTCTCGGGCACAGGTGAGTGCCAGCTCAGCAGGAACCAGGAGGACGTGCTCTTACACAGAGCTGCTGCAGCCTGATATAAAAGCCACTGGAGAACTCTGTGCCTCGAATGTTCTTGTAAAGCTAAGGCAAGCTGTGTGTTTTCAGCCTTGATTTATCTGCAGGCCACTCTAAATTAATTAGGCCAAGGAGCCCTCACTTCACCTTTCCACCAGCTGCAGGACAGAGATGCCTGCTGTTCAACACCACGGCTCTGATCCCTCCTGCCTGCAGCATCTGTCCTCCTCACTCACTCAGGACCTGAGGGGCAAAATCTGCATCTCCCCAGCACAATCCTTTAATTGTGCTTCTTGCAATAGTGGGGTTCTCTCTGGATCAAAATCTCCAGCCACCCCACCTGGCTATTGCCCATCTCTCACAGCCCAAAGGGAGCAAGAACAGTTGTGGTTTCTTCTGTCCTTCTTGTACCTCTTGGGTGGCAGCTGAACAGCCTAAGTTTCCTAAGCTTTTTCCCAGAGGAAGTCTCTCTTGATTCTCCAGGCCCATTTCTGAGCTGCCTCTGCTTTTGGAGGAGAAGGAGGCTGCAAGGAGCAGCATTAGCCTAGGGGCAAGGTGTCTTCTTCAGAGGGAAGAAAGCCTGCAAGCAGATCTTGTGAACTTACCAATTTTAACTTCCTTGGAAGAGTTCTTAGGACCAGAGTGTGGAGAGAAACCCAGATGAGGTAGAAGAAGATCGGGAGATTATGCATCACTCCAAACAGCCTTATTATCCCACATAGCCAAAGGCAGAGAGGAGAAGCCTCTGAGCAAGATGACAAAAGAACCTCAACCCCACCACNAAAAGTGAGATGAAGAGACAGCTAGAGTTCAAATGAGCTCAGCCCTCACATGCTGATAATGTGTCTGCACTCTGGGTTACTCTTGAATGTCAAAAGAAAGACTGAATCTGAGCTTAATAATTTCCCCGGAGCGCCATTGTCCTGCAAAGCCGGTTTGCCTTCCAGTGCTCGGCGGCTGCCAAGGGAGAAGTGAGGGAACTGAACCACTTTATTTATTGAGTTGGTTGTTGTAACAATTTAAACTAAGCTCAGCATCGCTGGCTGCTCCTTTCAGGTCAATTCCTGGAATTAGGAGGTTTTCCTTTAGATCTGCATTCCAGAGTCTCTCTGCTTTCATACCACAGTTTGTCCCGGCTTCAAATACATCTTCTAACCTGAGAAAGGATTACTCCATCTTTGATATCCCAATTAAAATGGATCAGGAGGGGGAAGTAACGATTGATCCCTCAGCCATTGTGCTGATCTGCTGAAAGCACTGACTTATGCCCATGAGAAAAACCACTGAATCACAGGGATCAATAAACAGAGCTGTAGCAGTGCAACTGCTGTGGGCTCTGCTCTTAGACTTGTGCTGGCAATTACAGAAACTGGGTTGGCTTTACAACTGCTTCAATAAATGCCCTATAACCTTAATTCTTCCTATGCAAAAAAACCCCAAACTTAACTGTCCTTTGAATTACCAAATTGTAGTGTGCTTCCTTCTGTCTTCCTAAAGCAAAGAAACCCCACCTTGATGCTTTTCCCAAATGCTCATAGTTCTGTGTTACACTCATTCTAAGCTGACAGCTATTAAGATAGCTGTTCTTTTATCTACAAAGTTGGATGTGCTAGGTAGAGAAGGTTTGTAAACGAATAAATGACTCAACTTTTTGCTTTCGGATGCTGCGGGCAGGCAATTAAACATGATTGAACTTCACAGGTTAGTAGTTGGGAAGTCGTTAATGTCGATGATCACGACTGCAAAATACTTGATGAATTATAAAAAAGGCCAGAGGCCAGATCACTATGGATTTTATGCCTCTAATGGCACTTAAAAAAATGCCTACAGGAGAAGATACCGTGGTCTTAGCTGTGACCTAACTAAAAGGGGCCTCAAGACTGAAGGGTAAAGGCAGGTAGAGGAGGTTTGGCGTTACTCTTGGGTATGTCCTGCTCTGGAGAGCGAACACATCCTCAGACTTCCCTCATCTATGTTTTTCCCAGCTGCAAAATGTGAGTACTACAATGATGTTAGTAATTGCAATGTGTGCTGACTGTAAGGCAAAACAGAGAGAGACAAAGTAGCTTATTCACTCTACAATCAGCTTTGCAAGTCAATATTTACATCTCCTTGCAAGAGTCAGCGCCAAATATTCGGGATTAGTGTTTCATTGGTAAATATCAAAACCAAATATTTGGCTAAAACAACCAGACATCCCAAATATTTGGTAAAACCCATTTCTACTGCTTGCACAGCAGAAAATAGTTATTTTTTTAAAAATCACCTCTAATTTTCCATATGTTATTTTGACATGAAAATCCAAATTATCACTATATTTTTTTTGACTGAAACTGGTGCTTCATTTCCTCCAAATTTGCAACCTACTCCAGCTTTTTCAACACTGCATTATTTCTTGAAATCAGATATTCACCCAATAAATTATATCAGCTCTTCTTCTCTGGAGGGATTTTACCTGTTGACTTTAGAATACAAGGAAAACTGAATATGAGGTAAATTGGGGTCCATCAAATCACTGAGGAAAATCTATTCATCCGATAACCCTCCCCTGCTTTGGTTTTTTTCATTGTTCTTTCATCTTTTTTTCATTATTTTTTCGGCCTTTTTTTCATCTTGCTTATAACTTCCATTCATTTACCCAAAGAAAACATTGCCAAGAAAGCTTTCACCCCCAAAACTTAAGAGAACCGTTGGATATTTTTCCTTGTAAACTTCCCCTACCTGGAGCTCATGGAAATGGGTTCTGTTGATTTTTCCTGTGACAGAAGATTATGTGGTTTTAATGGTGTATTAGTAATCTGGCCACATTAAACACCATTTAAAACCTATTTCAAATTGGTATCGACTGTGTTGAAATGGAACTATCTAGATATCCCTGTGCTGGGAAATATGGATGAATATTGTCTTTTCATCAGAGGCAGAATATTCAAGCTGATAGAAAAAGCCCTGGAAAACATTATCTATACAAAGGAGCTGAAAATAGACTAGTTGCTGTATTAACAACAACAAAAATGGCTTCTAAGTAATTATCAAATATGACCACGTGATGAAATACCATTTTGTTCCATGGCTGTTTCAATCAATACACTATTTATTTTCAAATAACCAGGCACTAAGGATCATTTGGACATATATCCCATAAATACACATTACTTCATTATCGACTCTTTCTGTCCATTGCTGCATTATTAACATCTCACTAAAACAAGCAATCAAGCAGTAAACAATGGGAATTTAGAGCAATGAGCAGTCGTGAGGACTCTTAAACAGCAATTGCTCCCCCCAAATATTTTTGGAGGGCTGACTGGTTATTACTGGGATTATGCCCTCAGGAATTAGTTTTCCCGGGGACATTCTTTATAGATAGGTAAATGTAACCAGTAAGCCAGTGAAGTGGGAAGAAAGACAATATTTGCAATGAGCTGCATCAGGGAATGTACACAAGACAGTTAAATTGTACTTTCTATCCATGGATCCAATCACTTGCACATGCATGAGAATGCTGAATTTCTATTCCAAAACAAACCCACTCTATTGTTCTAATCCTATGAATCCAATTTCTGCTGTTGCTCTGTAGCCTGTTAAAGAAAACCAAGCAGCCAACCAAACCCTGAAAGCAGAATTGTTCCCTCTCTGGTTTTGGTGGAGTGCTGAGGGCTGTGCTCTGCCAAACAGGCAGTGGCGTCTTCATGCAACTCGTGCAGAAAAATTATCCTCCTCTGGTATTGTGGGATGACTGATGACTTTCTCATAAAAGATGATCTACTCAGGGGCAATGTCGAAGGCTGCGGTGGCAAGTTGCCAAGAGCTTGAGGGCTGCACCTAATTTGCATGCAAATTCACATCGGTTTTAAAGCCATAAAGAAGTGCAGTGGTAGTACTTGAATATGTCTTGATAGGTTTAAAAGTGTGTTGTGTGATCACTAGCTATAAAAACCTGGATGTGACCAGCTTTATTGCCTTCCACGCAGTCTGAGGCTGTGCCTTGAACCCTCTGATCTTAGCAGCAGATGCTCAGCATCCCTCAGGACCAAGAGCTGTAAAATCCTGTTTCTGCCATCTACATTTTAACTCTACTTGACATTATTTCACTGCCCCATCATTAAAGCCAGAAGCCTTGTTCATCTGCAGACCTGCTGATGTCTGTGCCCAGAGTGGAGTACACTGGAGGAGCTGCTGATGCACACACCTACCCCTGGCTGTTCTCTGCACCTGGGCTCTCCTCTTCCTCCCCTTCAGGGTGTGCTAAGCCCAAAGCAGCCTCACTGATGTGATACTGATAAAATTACATAGGTAGGGAGAACTGTACTAAGCTGCTGAGCTTGCAAAATACACTCCCATGGGTATCACTGATAGCAGGTAAGAATATCATGAGCATATATATTGCAGACACCGGCTCGGTGACGCGGCTCTGGGAGGATCGAGTCCGTTTTGCATAAACCCAGTATGAATTGCAACAAGTTAGGGGAGCAGGTGGAGGGGAGCATGCTAAGTGGAAAATTACTGCAGGAGGAAAAAGATTGAGAGGGCAGAGGCAGGCCCGTGTGCCAGCTGGTTTGCAGAGGGAGTAAAGAAGAAGGATGAATTCAAGTCTTTGGATTTTAGATTCGCCCCGAGAAAGGGGATAATGCAGAAGATTCCTGGCAGTGGCTGGTTGCCTGAGGCCAGAGTGGACATCTGACCACAGAAGCTGCAGTCAAGGTGATCTTCTGGGTAGCTGCCATGTTCACTTTATTTCCAAACCTTGCATTTATGCTCCTTCTGTCAATAAAAATCCCTGCATGAAGAGATAAGCTGAAGCCCGGTGTCTCATTAAGCCTGAGAATTCAACCCTCTGCTTCAAGCCCTGTCCTCCTACGCTACTTTATATCATTAAGAAATATTGCCCAAGCTGATCCATTAAATCCTTGTATTAGCCAGTACAATTAAACCTAATGCAGAGGAATAAAATGGGAGCTAGCAGGACTTCTCCGTGGCGTGAGTGCCAGCTCTGGAGCTGCGTGGCATCGGGGCGATGTCAAATGGCCCGTCACCTCCCCTCCCTAGGGCCCTAAACGGTGCAGTTGGGTAGGTGAGGTATCTCAGAAGAGCATGCAATGCAGCTGTACAGCACAACCCTGTATCAATAGTTTGTTAAATGAGGTGAATGAGGAAAACGTGCCGGCAAACCCAGCACCCTGGTATTTGTGACATCCCCCTGTAGTTAATGCACTGAAAAGTGCACCAGCAACAAGTTTGAAACAGTTCAAAACCCTCAATCATCCTATTTTAAATTGCTTAAGAAAATGCCCAGAGTTTCTCCAGATGACTTGTGGAATATCTTGAAGTGAGAACATAAATCCCGATGCTGTCATTCTTTTCCTCCAAGGAGTTTATTTAATAAAGCATCCAAACTAAAAAATCAGGCTGTTGTGCTTCTAGGATTTTACTTCTCTGGCAGATGTAAACTTTGTGACTTCTGAGTTTCAAAACAACATCCTAAACATGTCAACCATTAGCAGGGATACTTAACGAGATTTGCAGATAACCCCTTAACAGACTATGTAGCGATTAAGTTAATTTAAATGATTCATCTCCACTGCAGCCTGTTAGACTCGTACATAACAGTCATTTGCATAGCAATAAAAATCTCGATCTATCCACACAGGACAGTTTTATAAAGGTATTTCCAACCTTAATGATGTCTGCTTTCATTTGTTTGCTTGGAACTTTCTTTTGACTACTCCTCCTGATAAACTAAAGAGAAGAGATCTCACAGAGAAGCATCCACTTCTGCAGTGCCTCAAATGAGTCACTTATCAACAGCATTACAAGCCTGGCTGTGAAGAGCTCTTCCAGCTGAGGCTTCAGGGTGAATTTTACTTATGTGGCATTACTGAAATTGGGATGTGGCCAGGGTATTAACATTCACACTCCACTTTCACACATGCATGCACACATACACACACGGAAGAGCCACAGGAACTCTAATGAGCCCAGTTCCAATGACTGTCAGCCTGCATTAGCCCAGGAGTTAAGCTCCAGTCTTGCCTCCGTTGAAGCAAATTGCTAAACTTGTTCCAACTCTAAAAGGTGCAAGATCAGATCCTTACATCTGAAATAAATCAAAGGGAAAAGCTCTGCCAAGCGAATCGTTGGCAAGTTTGTATTTTCTGGAAGATCTTATTCCCTGCCGCATGGAGCCACTCGGCCAAGTCGGCCGCAGCAGGAGGCGATACCGCAGGATTGTGTAACCTGCAAACCCCCCCTGCTCCCCCCAACCCAAACAATTAATGACTAATTGAAATTACTTCTCCTGAACTGACCTAGAGCCATATGGATTAAACCAGATTTCTGAATGCTAATTACACTACATCATTTCCCCAATTATTTCAAAAATTGGATTATGTACTGAGAGATGGGATGTTTGAAGCAGCCGCTAATGAGCAAATCATGCATAAAAACTTGTTTGTTATGTTGGTGATTGAACACAACAAGGTTGCAGGCATGATATGTGTCCAAATAAACAAGAGAAACCAGAGAGATTCTGAGAGTAGCACCAAGCTGTAATTTAGGTAGCTTCAAAAGCTGTGTAAAAGCCAAAGAAGGTTTGAGAGTATTTTAACATGTTTGTTTCTCTGCAACGGTTCTAGGAGACCAACCACCTGGCTGGGAGCAGAAGTAAAGATCACAAGGAAAAAAGAAATGCTTGAAATGCCCCAGGTCAGGTCAATGGGGGTCTGAGCAAGCTGCTCTGGTTGCAGATGTCCCTGCTCAGTGCAGGGGGGGTTGGACCAGATGACCTTGAAAGGTCCCTTACCACCCAAACCAGACTGTGATGCTGTGAAATTCAGGTGAGGGATGGAGAGAGGAGCAGAGCAGAGAAGCAGGAGGTACCAGAGGATGCCTGTGTGCTGTGAAGTGCAGAAGGAAGTAGCAGTAGCTCATGAATCAGTTTCATCAAGCCACAGAGGTGCAGAAACCTCATGCTACATTACTGACACCATCCAGCTTGGCTGTGAGGCATCCAGGACATGTTGCTATAGCATACAGTGAATGTGTTGCTCTGAAAGTGCTGCTCAATGGGACTTTCTTTCTCTCATTTTCAGTAATGGCTAATGCTATTGCTGGGTTATTGAGGGTTCCAGGGTATTTTCCTAAGGAATTACTATGTTATTAAGTAACTCAGTTGCTTATAATCTATTTTCAGAAGATGCTGAGGAGCTGAAAAATGGAAACCTGATTATCAAAGGGACTCCAATATTGCATTTTTCTAAATGTTTCCCCCAGCTTTCTGATGGAATCAAGAATAAGACAGCAATTTAATCACTACAAACAATCTCTATATTGCAGGAGCTAAAACTCTGGAGTTCCTTCCTTAAATATTATAAAAACTACTTTTTGTCACTTTGGATGTTTCTGGCTGAACAGTTTTGCTGTGATTCTAGAACAGTTTGGGAAAATACTCCAAACATCTTTCCCATCCCTGAACAGAAATCTAGATCTGTCTATCAATCCCTCTGCCTGTCTGTGTACTCACCTACTTATCTTCAAGTGCCCATCATGCTGCATGGAAAGAGTTCTAGCTAATTATCCTGCTTTAACCTCTGCTTTGTGCTAAACACCACACAACCAGTCACCTACTGCTTCTTCCCCCTCCACATGCCCTACTGTGGGATGGGAAGGAGAATTAGGAGGAAGAAAGAAGGTGAGACCCCAGGCATTGAGATAAGGACAGTTTACTAGGACACAAAGAGAGAAAAAAACACCAATACTAATGATAGCACTAACAAACCAAAGGACAAAACAAGTAACACAAACTTGGAAGGCTCTACCTGTGCCCAAAACATCACTTTCTCTGTTCCAGACACCCTGAAGCAAGTTGAAAAGAGAAAGCTTTATCCTGGCCCAGCCTTCCCTTATGCAGAGGCACAACATCAGTGTGGTATCAACCCTCCCCTTGGCTGGTTTGGGTTTTATTCTGGCTGTGGCACTTCCCAGCTGACTGGGCCAGCAGCTGGTGGTGATAATTAAACTGAACCCAGGACACTAATTTGTCCCAGAGACTTATAATAAAACTTCACAGCCAATGTCAGTGGTGTATATTTTTCTCCCCTCATACAATTAAGACATTTACTGCTTAAAGTAAAAGCCCAACAAAACCCAATCCTTCTATGCAGTATGTAAAGAACAAGGTTTCTAGACTTCTTGTCCCCAGCAGTATCACTTCTAACAGATATTCTGAGCTTTTTGCATCATTTGAAATAAACTGTTGTGGGGTTGGTTTTGGTTTTGTTGTTTGTTTTTTTTTTTAAAAAAAAAAGACTTTCAAAAACTCTGGATATTTTTCCTCCCTGGATTCATAAAGCCAATGAGTTCTGCCCCATCTTTTCCTCATTCACAAGTCTCTTTACCATTTTCAAGTTCTATATTGCCCACAATTTTTTTAAAATCTCTTATAATTACTGAGATCATTCTTTTCTGTTGTAACAATTCCCTTATAACTTTGAAACTTAAATTAACTTTCTCTTCCAATATCAAAAAAAGGGATATAGTAAAAAGAGAATGAAATTTTAATGCACTTTGTAGAAACAATCAAAGTCTTTGAGTCAGTCTTCCATTTATACTATTTAAACTATTTTCTCTGGTAAGCCCAAAGACAAGACTTCCATAGCAACAGAAACAAGAGCTATGATGCAATGGATGCTAATAAAATTGCTATAAGAAAAGAGTACCAGTGGTAGATTATTTATATTTCAGTTATTTGAATGAGGTACAGTTAACCTCAATGAAAAAAAAAAAAGAATCCAATGTTTTTCTTCAGCCCAGCTATCAATCAAAACTCAAATAGCATATTCTGTTGATTGCTCTCTTCAAAGTATTCTCCCTGTTTTATGTGGAGTGCAAGGGTAGAGAACAATTCTTAATTTTTTTTTTTGGTTGGTTTGGTTTTTTTTATTATTATTATGATTTTAAACTTGAGATACAAAGTTCAGTTTCCTCCTCATAAAATCCTGACACCACTAAAACAGGAAAAGGAAAGTCAAAGAGCTTTCTGCCATTAACATCAGTGGCTAAGATTTGACCTAGAAGATGCATTTCTTTCATCACCTTTTCTTCTGTGCTCTGGGTAAGAACAAGGTGAGTGCCCAGGAATACATCCAGAAAGCAGCATCACTTGACCAGATTTCATCCTAAAGGTATTAAAGGAAATCCTTTTACTTGGCACCGATGGCACAGAGGACTGCAGTGACCCACAAAGAAAACTTATGGGCAAAACCAGAGCACTTAGCAGTTCAGTGATTCCATCTTCAAACAGCTAAACCCTGCTGGCGTGGGCAGAGTGAGAGCTCCGAGAGACGAGCAGAGCTTGGAAAGGCTGACAAATTTATCTGTTCCTCTTACCCACCCGGCTGCCAAGACAGCTCAACTCCTCCTCACCCCCACCCCAGGCTGCTATCCTGATCCAGTGAGTGTCAGAGCTGCTGCAACCAGACCAGCCACAACCAGTCCAACCCCCTGCAGGGAGCAGGGCCATCTGCAACCAGAGCAGGGTGCTCAGAGCCCCGGCCACCTCCCCTGGGATGGTGCCAGGGATGGGTCTTCTTTGGACAAGAGCAAAGCAGTTCCAAGAATTAAATACTTCCAGTAAAAGTTTTTTTGTGGTCTTTTTTTTTCTCTGTAGATATCGTCCCCATTTCTCACTGATCATTTCAATTTGCATAGTTTCAGATCAGATGATCAGCAGGTCTTCAGGAGTCTAAAGGCTACTGCAGGAATGGGAGGAAATAGTCTGCCTGAACTGTTTCAGCCCTAACCTGGGTTCAAGGTTCCAATGGTAGGCTGAGAAACAAGACATCACTTTCTTCTTGAAAAGATGTGCACTGCTTTCATAAAAGAAAGAAGTTCTTCACTGTGAGGGTGGTGAGGCACTGAAACAGGCTGCCCAGAGAAGTTATGGACACCCCATCCCTGGAAGTGCTCCAGGTCACATTGCCCAAGGCTTTGAGCAACCTAGGCAAGTGGGAGGTGTCCCTGCCCATGGCAGAGGAGTTGGAACAAGATGATCTTTAAGGTACCTTCCAACCCAAAGCATTCTATGATTCAATTCAGAGTTTGGATTTTTCTTTTTTTTTTTTTTTCCTTTGCTGCCTTCTGAGTCACTAAAAGAACCCTGCTGAAGTAGCCATTGGATTAATTGTACAGATGCCTTTTCTTGCTTTTTATTCATGTGATCTGTGGATGACTGCAGACAGTAAGGTAACACTAAAGAAAGCAGATGTCTTTTCTTGCTTGTACCTGCCCAAATGCATTGATACAGAGTCATCTTTTGAGTTTTATTAAAGCAATGTTGCCCAGAGGCTTCAGTGTTAGAAATTTCACTCAAGCATCACCAACATTAGGTGGTCCCTAGACCATCAACATGAGAGCTGTCAGGGAAAGAGCTGCAACAGGGATTGCACTGGAAAATCCCCACCAGCCCCATGTTCTCCCACAGGATTTAGTTTTACCTGTTCTGGTGACTTTCATGTAGCTCATTTCTGAGGAGCTCTTGGAGAAATATTAGCTTAAGAAGGTGATAGTTTCAGTGAAATCATTTTGCATCCACTTAAAGGTTTGTCTCCATGTCTGGTTTTGTTTTCTTTCTTTTTTTCACCTTCCTTCACTCTAGAATTCCCCCTCTTTGCTTCTTTACTTTTAAAATGATAAATAATTGTATATGAAAACCCTCCCAATGCAATTTTGGTTTTTACATTTTATCTTCTGGCTAACACAGTATCACTTTTCTTGCCTTTCTGGTAAAGCTTAAATAATTCCACTGTTTGAGGCATTCACTGCTCCTGGGACTCTTGAGAAGGAAAAATCCCCACAGAAAAGCTATTGCTACCTGCAGTTCCTTCCCTGCTTGTAACCTCTCTGCCCCGAATTTGCTCACTCTTCTACCTATTGAATCAGAACTTGGCAAAATCAGGTTGAGCAGACCTGAAGGCATTGGAGCACAGACCCTACAAAAGCACCGGCTCCCCGGTCAGCAGCAGGGTAGAGATTTCTGTTCTGACAAGAAGTTGCATAACTCTCATCTGTTGTGTTTGTTTTTCCATCTCCCTTGGAGGCTTAGTTAGGGCATATCGAGAGAGATGTCATGCAGAGAGCAGGACAGATTAGTTTCAGAGCATAACAAGGATTGCTTGCAACAACCACCTTGCCATCCCATCAGGGAAGTCATTGCCTGTCATTTGGACCTGTTGAGAAGTTCTCAAGTCTTCAACAGTTTGAGATGACCATTTCAGTGAAGAGAATCTGAGTCCTGGCTAGGAATCTTTTTATACAACATCTGAACCTTTCCTTTAACCTAATAGCAAAGCATGAGCATGCGTTGGAAAGCTTGGCCCACACAGGGGACATTGGTCTCATTGAAGGGATGGTGTTGGATTTGCAATGGCTTTAGGCTGCTATGCTGAATGGATGTGACTAGTCCTAGACTTCCACTCGTGTCACCATATTTTTGCTACAGTTATTTTTTTTAAGTGGTTTGTAAGAAAAGATTGTCATCAATATTTAATTTTCCCCCCCACCATAAAAAATTTCATTGTGCATTATGGTGATTTGAAATGAATCTAGTCAGAAATCTCCCACTAGTCCCAAACGTCAGCGACAGTACCTCAAGTGACAAGATTTTTCCTTGCCTTGTTTCGCTTGTAACTGCTTTATCACTTAAAAATGTTCTGTTTAGAAATCCAGATTTACCTTATGCCTTGTCATTGCCATTACATTCTGCTCTCTATGTGTAAACAGAGTGTACTTCAAAGAGCATGTATCGTTATTAATAGTTAATAGAGAAATGGAAACAAAAGCTCCACAAGCTGGTCTCGGAGCTAGGAAACAATTCACCACATTTTATGGCACAGGCTTTCATTTCTGTTAGCTATCTTTCCAAGAGGAGATGACTTGCAGGGACATAAAACCACCCCCCTGTTTTTACTCTTACTGGATATGTCATCTTCAAATAATGAGTATCAGGATGAAAACAAGTCCAAGAAGTATCCTGGAGCATTTTCACCCTCTCTCGCCAAGGACAGTGGTTTTGCTTGATTAAGGGTTACAGAATCACACTCCCAGTAAGTGGTTTGCTGAGGAACTGAATGTGTGATATGCTCCTTCTCCTCTCCCCTCAGCTAACTCTGCCACAAAATGAATCTGGGATATTGATGACTTCAAAGTCATGTAAAAACTAAGTTAAAGAGCCATGATCAACCAACACTTCAATACTCCATGACAGAGAAAGACTGTTAGAGGGAGAAGAATGATTCCAAGTCCATGGCATTGTCCTACAAGGTGCCATGAAGCTCACTGGGTCGGGTACCCACAGCACACAAGGCAGCAGCAGGGGAGAGGTGAAACACTCTTTATTCACAGTTTTGTTAATAGAGTGATTAGCTCAGCAGGAGATACTGCGTTTCATTTATAACCCAGCTCACCGAGTCAACTCTTGACTCAGCCAGCCCCCCTGAGTCACAGGGCTTCTGCAGCTGCCCTGAATTTCAGCAGCTCCTTGAGGCCCCGCTGGGAACGGGTCCCCCAGTGCTGGGCAGTATGCAAACATTTGGAGAAAGCACATTTCTGAGGCTGAATTTTCTAGTGAGCTTCATGCAGGCTCTCATTGCTATTCAGCAAATACAGCAAATGAGGAAGGTGTCTGTTATCTGGTTGGGACTCAAGCAGAAGTCCTTGATCAAAGGACAAATACCTTTATATTTAGTGATTCCCTAATCATTCTCTTGAAAAGGTTTAACACCAGCTGGTGTCTTCAGTGATGGGATATTTATTTAGCTGTCTATATTACTCTCTTCACATTAATGATGTGCTATTTTGCCTTCTACTTAATTAAGGCTATCTTCAAAGAGACCCTTTTATAAACAAATTAGGGTTATCTGGCTCAGAATATAAAATGAAGCACTGTTTGATCAATACAATTGATTGAGGAGATCTAAACCCATCTCTGGGATACTTTATTTTTGTCTTGGAAACTTTAGAACGCTGTGCTTAAGGAGAGACTGGAGCACGTGATGGCCTCAGCCTCCTACACCTTTAGCTAGACCCTTTTGGAGGGGGGAAAATAGCACTAAAAAAACCCTTCAAATGGAGTTGTTGCCTTTAAATGTGAAAGGGAGGTGGCTAACCTGTCATGCTATTAGAAACATTAAGGATCATGAAGAAGATGATGCTGATGAAGACACCTGCTCATGTACTTTTAGCTTCCACAAGATGCTGATTGGCAGATAAGAGAAGACATAGAAGCTTTCATCCACCCACCCAGTCACATGTCTGTCCATCCATCCATCCATCCATCTGTCCTTGCACTCATCCATCCATCCTTGCACTCATCCATCCACTCATCCATCCCTCCCTCCCTCCTTGAACACCAAGCTGTGTGCTGACTGAGCTGGAAAGAACTTTAATCTGTCTTGTAAAGAGAACAGGAAATTCAGATGGAGCACGTTAGCATGGGATGACCTCTGCAGAGTTAGATGCAATGCATTAAATTATCAAATTAATTTACTTTTCTTATACAGAATGCAGTCTTGGAGATGTGAATCATTACAAATAATGTTCAGACTGTAGTAGATGAATGAAAAGAAATTTTACATATGTCCTCCAGGACACAACTTTTCACTTTGTTGTACACCTGAACTTTTTATCTGTGTATGAACTTCCTAACCAGGGAATCTGCATTTCTGCATACAACTTTTATGTTCATTTTGTGATGCAGACTTCTAGAAAAATAGCCTAATTACGCTGCAGACCTACAAGTAAAGTGAGCTTAAAGAAGGAGCTGAAAACTGCCAAAAGAAGTGTTCTCAGATGCAACGAAACCACATATTTGTCCCACTAATTCAGTATTTCCACAGAACCCATGACAGTAACAATTTCATGATAGCTGTCCACCAGCTCAACAGTAAATTCTCTTATTCTGGAAAACAAGAAATAAAGATAGTTACTCATGCCTGCTCCTGAGTAGGCTTAGAAAAATATAATCTTGTCTGTACATCACTAGTCTCTTGCTCCTCATTTATTTCAGGAGGAGAAGCATATTTTGCAAAGGCAAAATCAGAGTTTACAGATCTAGTTCCTGCTTTTCCAGCACCTGGGTATAATTGAGGATTCTGTGTTCAGGCTGCACTGGGATTCATTTCCATCCTGTGACAGCAATCACTCCAATATGATATTGATAACATACATTTTTGGATAGCTAATTTAGTTTGAAATTATCTGGGCCAATATATCAAGCTGATAATTGATCTCCAGCTTTGTTCTGCAGCATTAATTGAGTTTTAGAAAAGCTTACAACTCAATTTATATTAGTTAATGCAAATCTGCACCTAGAACAACACAACTCAGATATTTATCACTCTGCTGCGATTCCCTTTTCATCCGTCAGCAACCCATATTTACATCTGGTTCAAGTTTTTCTAATCTGAAATAAATCAGCATGAAAAGGCATTTGATTTCTCATTTAGATTCTCAATTGCCTTTTATTACAAAGATAATATCCCTTGTCTGATTTTAAATGGTAGAAATGTTAGGTTAAAAATAAGGAATAAAAATGCTGTTACTTTTTCCAACTAACTCAAATTTTATTTGCCATCCAAAAAAAGGAAAATCAAATTGGGGTTCTTTTCTGCAGATGAGATAAGGCAACATTATTTAAATAAAGCATAGCACTCATATGTAAATTCAGCTTTCAGCATTCACCTAAAACGCTACTATTTTATTTTAACCTATGGGGGCCAGTCTGAAAATCAAGATTTAGGAAGATGCTGCTGCTACCCTGCGACAAATTGCTCTACACACGCTGGCTTTTCCAACAGCCAGACCCAAACCATGCCCATTATTCCCCTCAACTTGACACAGCATCCTCATTTCACATCGGCAAGAGCCTTCACAGCAATAAACTGACAGCTGCCTGACATCTCTCACGGGCAAAGCTCCCTCTCCTGTAAACACCCTGTGTCCAGGCTACATCTGGGTTTGGACAGCACCAAGCTCTGTGCAAAAACTCTGTCCTGGTTTGTGTTTCAGCCAGACTGGCTGTAGCCATGACTGATTTCTTTGCTCTAAGAGCAAGGAGTTCAAAGGCATTTATAAGCTAATGTAGAAAGCTCCTCACTGTCAGGACCTGACTGGCTTTGCTCTTGCACAGCTCTTCAGGTGCGTGTAGAGAACAAACCAACATGGTCAAGTCAAATCAGTTACAGCAGCAGCAGGTTTATAATCTTTTCACAAAATGCAAAAGACAGCTGTGTTCAGGGGGATGAAGAACCTGCCCATGGATCCCTGCCATACAGAGGACTTTGGTTACATTGGGTTGTGGTTTTGAATTTAAAGAGAGCTTCCATTTGCTTTAAGCAGTGCCCAGATCTGGAGGTAACCCCCACCAGCTCCAGCTCCACCTGTGTTCTGTGTTCTTTAGCTCTGAAAATGATGAGGGGACTGAAGCATCTCAGAACCCCAAAGCAGGAGTCTCTGAGGACAGGTCTCATGTGTGGAGAGCATCACTGGTGACATTGTGGAGAACCTTCCTCTTTGTGGACCTTGATGGAGGTTCTCCTCTTCATGTGCTCTCCCGCAGTGAGGCAACACCTGGAGTATTGTGTCCAGTTCTGTGCTCCCCAGTTCAAGAGAGACAATGGGAACTATGGGAAAGAGTCCAGCAGAGTGCTACAAAGTTGATGAGGTGACTACAGCATCTCTGTGCCAAGGAAAGGCTGAGAGCCCTGGGGCTGTTTGGCCTGGAGAAGAGAAGCCTGAGAGGAGAGCTGAGCAACATCTAAAGAATGGGGGTCAAGAGGATGAGGCCAGACTCTTGTCAGTGGTGCTCAGCCACAGGACAAGGGACAACAAGCACAAACTGGAACCCAGGAGGTTTCATCTGAGTGGGAGGAGAAGCTTCTTTGCTGTGAGGGTGTGGGAGCCTGTGCCAGGCTGCCCAGAGAGGTTGTGGAGTCTCCTGCTCTGGAGAGATTCCCAACCCCCCTGCACCCTGCACTGCTGGGCCCCCTGCTCTGAGTGACCCTGCTGGGTGGAGCAGGGGGGTGGCACCAGATGATCTCCAGAGGGCCCTTCCAACCCCCACCATTATGGGACCTGTGATTCTGCAAAAAGCACCCACAGTGGCTTTGTGTGCGTGCACACGTGGGGTGTGTTTGGGAGAGGTGCTGCCGTCTCCTGGCACAGTACATGGCACCTCTTTCCCTGCAAAGTCTTTTATGCTGCTACAGAGTCACAGCTACAAAATGTCCCTCCATTTTCCCACCATCTCCTTTGCAGAGTCACCATTTTCTGAATTTTGTTTCAGAGCTTTTAAATTCATCCAAGTCTAAGCTGGTCACAATGACCTTTCAGCACAGCGTGCAAAAACTCAGAATCAACTCTTTTCTCTCCCAGCCCCCATTTTTACCTAGCCTTGCACATTTCACAACCACTCATTTAAATACTTTGCAGTATTTCTCCAATAACAGATCTGCAGTGGGGGGAAGAAAATATTTACACATTATTCTTTTGCTGTAGGCAACATAGATTTTCTTCAACCTGTATCTGCTATAATTTGATATCTAGCACTATACAAGGGAGGAAAAAAAAAAAATCAGTTTGTAAAACCTGGGCTCTCTTCATTTTTCATTAAAGGATTTTATGTACATTGTGTTATGCCAATGAGGTGCGATTTGTCACATAGTTAATGGGGCAGGATACTACTAATTAACCAGATGAGATACAAGACAGTAGATCCACCTTTATCAGGAACAGAGCAAATGGCTGTAAAACATTCCCCAAAGTGTTCAGTTCTGGGATAAGCCTCTGCCAAGCACTGGCTGTGAAACTGTAGCCAGAAATAGTCACCAAAGAGGTGCAAAGAGTTAAAGGATGTTTTCTGAAGAAATTGGTGAGGTTTTGCCATGTAGGCCTTGCCTTTTTCTGTTCTACTTGACCTTTTCTGAACAGTTCAGTGGGGTTTTTTACAGCCCACTCATTCAAAACCCCATGCAGATTCTGCACTGTATTGATTTTGTTCATTGTAGAAAACGCTGACTGACAAAACAGAATAAAACTACTCCTCCTAGCTTTGTACAACTTCCCCTGGTTCATGGAGGTCAGAGGAAAATGCCATACCCCACCTTCCAAATGAGTGGTTGCTTGGGAACTGGAGAATCATTTTCAGATTGTTATATACATCATGAGCTCCTGTTCAAAACAGCTCCACAGTTCTAATGACTGGCACCACCAGCAAATGCAGGGTTTGGTCATCGATTTTTGTTTCCTCCTCCCTGGGATAATTTTAGTCCGGATGTCAGAGGCGTATCTTCAGCGTGCCTCTTCACTCTGACTGTCTGCTTGTCTTCACAGATCAATTAGCAACACCAAATCTCCATTCAGGAATGTAGGACTGCCTGCAAAGCATTGGAATTAATGGGTCTTTGGGGTGGGTTTTTTTTGTATTCAACTTGTGGAGCAGGTGAGAAAATGGGTACTTGATACAGCACTTGGTTTAGTCTTCAGGAGCCAAGCTGCAATTTTGATAGCCTATCTGGAATTTGGGTTGGATATTTTTTTCCCTGAATTAGTTTAGCCACAGTGAGAGTACAATTCCCATTTCTGTAGTTGAATTTATTTATTTTTTTTTTTAGTATGCAGTTTTAAAACTGGGAATAAGACAACTAATACCAAAAATTTCACTCTAGCTTCCTCTGGCT
The DNA here is from genome assembly GCA_013399075.1 of Chloroceryle aenea. Classification (NCBI taxonomy): domain Eukaryota; kingdom Metazoa; phylum Chordata; class Aves; order Coraciiformes; family Cerylidae; genus Chloroceryle; species Chloroceryle aenea. The sequence goes on along the minus strand of VWZY01013496.1, from coordinate 100,991 downwards.
ATAAAATCTAAGGCAGAGGAACCTCTTTGAAGCAGTGAAGGATTTCAGCACAGCATGAAACACACAACGTGCCAAGGGAGATCATGCAACGCATCCTCAGCTCCTCCCAAACTGTGGGGCAGAAGGAAGAGCCCAAGCTATACATGCGTGAGCGAGTTTGGCATGAAAGGACATGTTGCACCAAAAGAATCAGCAAAGAGATGATCCTTGCCCTTTCCTCCTCCTCCTAAACTATACTTCTCCTCCTTATTTTATAACCCAAAATATTCTCAGGCGCTGTTTGCATGGAAGACTATAAACTGTTGTTCTATTCTTTAGCTTTTATTGACAATTTTATCCCTCTGGAACAAAGGCTTAACTTATTTTTTTTTTCCTATTAATAGGCACATTTTTACAGTGCTCGCACAACTGTGGAAAATGGGCACCACAGCATTAATTTTATTTTTTGTGTGTCTCCTTACTCAATTATTGCCATACAAGATCATCTATTTTAGAAATGTCTTTCAAAGTAGGTCAGGACAGAACTATCTAAGCAAGTAAGTCTGTGCTTACCTTTCCAAAAATAAGTGGTATACCCTGATTTGAGGGAGGTTCCAGGTTTCTGAAGACCTCCTTGGCCATACCATGGCATTTAGAAGAGTATTAATTAGGAGTGCAAAACTAATTACCAGCAGATGCCTGCTCTGGAGCTGTAGGTGCAGCTGACAGATGGGCAGTAGTATAGCAGCAGTCATGATGGTAAAGGTGATAAAGTGTGTCAGACTATTTTGTTCTATTTCTGATTTCCCTCATTTGGAATTATTTTGGATTCTCTGGAGAGATTCCCAACCCACCTGGACCCTGTGCTGCTGGGCCCCCTGCTCTGGGTGACCCTGCTGGATGGAGCAGGGGGGTGGCACCACCAGAGCATCTCCAGAGGGCCCTGCCATCCCCCACCACTCTATGATCTGCTCAAATACTCCAGCAGATATGCCAGGTTTGACTTTTAGGGGAGCTTCATCTCCTTCCTTGCCCAGGACATTCCCAGTGGTGTTCATGAAACCACCAAGGGGGATGCTGGAAGATTTCAAGGAGATATTGAATGAGGTTGGGGGTTTTGGGGGTTGGTATTTTTTTTCTTTTTAAACTTCAGAGTGTCATTGGGTATTTTAAGATCTCCACAGATCTGAGCCTTAGTGTCTCTCTGCTTCAGTTCCTGGCCTGTAAAATAGATTAATCACATTTACTCATCTCACAGGAGCATTGTGAAAATGCATCCATAAAGAGCCTGTCAGCTGTTCGTATATCATTTAACAGGGAAATATTGGTACCTAAAATAAACATCTGAAAGCTTGCCTGTCCAGGGCAGAGAAATACAAAGAATATTTTTTCATTCTAGCAGCTAGCAAGTAATTTGGAGAGTGAGTAATTCGTCCCTTCAGAGACAAGCACCAAACACATCCACTGAGCTGTAGATTTAACAGAAAACGTGTAGCTATCAAATGTTCTACCAAGTCAGGGGGCCCACAGGCTGATCTTGCTCATTAATCCTGAATTTGGCATAAAAGGGATCAGAAAATAGGATGGGTTTTAAATTGGGTTCCTTTTTTTTCCTCTTTTTTTCCTCTGATTCCTTTCAAGTCCATCTTTTCCCATTAGTGAGTCTTTAAAGCATCTCTGGCCAGGCAGAACTGGGAATTAATCCCCCAGATAATGCAGTTTTCTGGCACAGACCTGGTGTTGCCAAGTCTCACTGTTGCAGATGTATTCTGGACACTGCTCTCCTAAATGTAACTGCATTCTGTCCTTTGCTTTGCTGCTCTTGCTCCCATCACCCCACCCACCCTTTTTAATTCTTTTTTTTAATCCTTTTAGGATGGAAGTCCCACCCAAGCCCCCAAAGTCCTGCATTCACTTCCAAATTTTTCAAGCAAATGCATCCTACACACTCAAATCCAGGAAATAATGATTATAGCATCATTTAAGACACATAGGTATACATAAGATTACCTTAATCCCATGATTTTTGAGCAAGTAACTTTCTTTGTTGACCTGATCAGGATTTTAATAGAATTACTGCTCTCATCCTGCATATTGGCTGCAGCTTTACTGCAAATGGAGGAAAGACAAGGAACTTATTCATCTGTAGAACAGCACTGCAGAGACAAATAGATCAGTGTTGTGCTTTAACCTCTGCTGGCAGCTAAACACCATGCAGCTGCCCACCCACCACTTCCCCTCCCTGTGGGATGGGAAAGAGAATTAGGAGGAAGAAAAAAGGTGAGACCACAGGGGTTGAAATAAAGACAGTTCAATAAAACAACACAGAGAGAGAAGAAACCAACAGCACTAATAAAGTGATACACAAAGTGAGAAATAGAATCCAGGAAGGCTCTACCTGCACCTGAGACACCAACTTTCCCTGTTCTGGTCATACTGTAGCTACCTACTGAAGCAAGTCAAAACCAGGCACCCATCCTAGGCCAGCTTTCCCCTATATAGGGACATGACATCAGTATGGTCTCAAATATCCCACTGGCTGGTTTAGTTGTTTATCCCAGCCATGGCCCCTCCCAGCTGCACCCCCTCCATGGTGCTTGGGCCAGCAGCTGCTGGTGATAATGAACCTGAACCCAACCCAGAACAATCAGATCAAGTCTCTGTCTATAGTTCTGCAAACATAAAATCAGAATTTTGTGTGTCTATCAATTTACAGAGTTTTTTTTGGGAAGTGTGTTAGGGGTTTTTAAGTGCTAGAGCAATGCAAAGGACTTTAAGGACTTGGAAGTCCGATCGAGGCTTAATTAGGCTGAAATTGCTCATCATGTCTGCATGAGGACTAAGCCAATGACACCCTGATGTGGCTTTTAAGAGGCTCCTTTAAAGCAGCATTAACTAATGTGTTTGTGTTTCTAGCTTATTTTGAACATCAGCAATACCTTGACTTTTCAATACTCTAAAGACTTGTGGAAAAGCCAGTTACTCTTTTGCTCCCTCCCCAGCTTCTCTATTCCTTTTCAATTCCTCCTGGCCAGAATGAAAGCAGGAATCCAGAGAAGAAGTCTAGGTTTGGGGGTGTTTTGTAGCAAAGTCCTTCTCTATCTCATCAAGAGAAATACTCACTGCAAAGTACAGCTGGTTCAGTCCTCCAGCTGTTTTACTTAGAACACTTGTGTAAGGAGACTTACAGGCTGCCCAGAGAGGCTGTGGAGTCTCCTGCTCTGGAGAGATTCCCAACCCCCCTGGACCCTGCGCTGCTGGGCCCCCTGCTCTGGGTGCCCCTGCTGGGTGGAGCAGGGAGGTGGCACCAGAGCATCTCCAGAGGGCCCTTCCAAACCCACACCAGTCTGGGATTCTGTAACTCAGCAAACTCCCACTCTCCTCTCATCCACTGGCCCACACGTGCCAACCTCATCCGACAGGAGAGGCTAAAGCAAGAGGAAATTCCTCAGTTTACCAAAGTTATTCTATTCCCACTGACATTAATCCCATCAGCACTTCCCCTGCTACTCAGACATATCCGACCGGTGAAGCAAAGCAATGATCCCAGCCACAGGGGAGTGCACGCACCCACCAGCCAGTCTAGCCCCCATACCAAGAACCCACGGGCAGGTTATGCCATCACTCTGCCAGCAGCACCTCTGTGGGCAGCTCATCCTGCCAAGGTGATTGAAACCTGCAGTTGGAGCTGCAGACAAATGGAGCTTGCCGGGCGAGCAGGGTATTGACTGCAGCGAGCTCACTGCCCTTCAGGACAGCAGGTGGGCTGAGGTTTGAAAAGCTCTCTGACCTGATAATTAACCCAAGCAAGGAACAGAACATGTCACAAAATACAGCTTTTTCCTCCTTTTTTTTTTTTTCACCAGAAGGTCTTTTTCTAACCTTGACTTTAAAGAAGAATATAAACGTAAACCTCCAGGTTTCCTTAGGATATGGTTCTTTCAAAATAAAAATCTAAAGCTCCTCACCTTTAGAGTTCAGCATCCCTTTTTTTTTGGCTGCCAAATGAGGAAAAGGAGCATTTTTGCACAGAAAGAGCATACCCATAATTTCAATTCCATTTATCGGCAAATGTTCTGTAGCAAGAATAGTGGGACTCAATGATCTTAAAGGTCTTTTCTGACTTAAATGATTCTGTGATTCTATTCTAAGACATGCCTATATTGCTTTGTGGCCCTATCAGACAAGATATTAGCAGAAACCACTGCTACAGAGGTACTTGTGAAAAGCTTCCAGCAATCCTCTTTTTGCCAGCATTTCAGAAGTGGGGATTGTCCGTTCACGGAGTGTCCAATTGAGGGACTCACAGAGTCCTTCTGTGTCTGAAAAATAACCTCGCCGGGTGTTTGAAACTGTGATAAGTATCCAAAATAATTTACCTTCCCAGAGTTTAGACATTCAGCATGAATTCCTATCATCCAGAAAAGGTAAAATAACTTTTCAGTAATTCCGGGGTCTGGTGAGTTAGGGTTGATTTCCTTCTGTATAGTGCACTAGCCACGGGTCTTCTATCCTGACCATTTTATGCCACGATTAAAAGGACTGGAAACCTTTAATTCTTTGACATTGAGAAGAAAATTTATGACAAGACTGAAGAATAAAGAAAGTTCATTTGTACATTATGGAGCAAGTCCCCTCTCCAGCAGGAGCCTTGCTTGCTTTCGAAGAGACACAGAAAGGTCTTTGAACGCCTGTCATCTTTCAGAAGAACAGCATCAATATGCAGGAAGGTTAATGCCTCACAAAGGACTAGGAATCTGCATATTACATTTATCAAAAGATGTGTAAATGAGCCATATAGGAGGCGATGACAATGCCTTGTATAATTTATTCCATGTACAATAAAAAGCTGATCAGATTTCATGCATGTTTACTTTTGGAAAGATAACTGCCTGAGTGTTTGAACTAGCTACGGAATACAAATACGGTTCAAAGTAATGTGTTTATCTCCCTGACATTTTAATCTCAAAAACTTTCTTATTCTTATTGTTTTGACAAAGCGGTTCTCTTTTGTGAGAATAATCTCTCCCAAACATGAGAGGACTTGCTTTGTTTGAGACATACAATACATCTGAAAGTTTATTAGATATGCAGAAGTGAAACAAAAGACCCATAGTAAAAGCATCTATATTTCTGATACTGTTTATTTTCTCTCTAGAACTTTGAAGGGTAGGAAAATTAATTAAATCTGAAGTGACATGTTGAAGCTTTAGAAAACCTTGTTTCATAAATAAGTGACAACGTGCAGAGCCTCACGCTGCAATCCTTTGCTCTTGGTGCAAGGTCCTTCCCAAGTAATAGGCTGTAAAGTCAGGCCCTTCTCCATCCATTTCCTTCTCCATGGTGGTAAATAGCTGTGAGTGTAAACTTTCTCACATTCATCATCTTATCTAAGTAGGATCTAAACCAAAAATGCAATTTAAGGTCTTTATAATTCAGGATTTCACGGTGCTGTGGCATCAGCTAGAGTGTCTGAAGCTTCTACTAGTTTCTAAACATTTCTGTGTTCAACAGATGGACAATTTCCCCTACAATTATGAATTTACCCTTATCTTTACCTTCTACTTGGTAGTTGTTACGTCTTTGTTCTTCAGTGTGTAGCAGGTGCAGATGAAACTTTTTTTTTAGTATTCCCTTTTCAGTTTTCCAGAAAAATGGGTTCTCACCATATGAGCATCTTCAGATTCTGCACAAGAGGATCATTCCTTGGGCACAGATTCAGCATCTCTTGAAGACTCTTCCCTGCAACGGACGCAGCAGTTTCCTGAATCCTTCCTGCTGGAGGGAATGCTGTTGCTGTCGGGAAGCCCAGCAGAGGAACAGACCCCTCTTTGTTTTCAGTTCAGGTGCTGAAAGCCTTTTGGAGCTGCTGTTAAACTCTCTTGTTTAACCTTCCCACCCAATTACTTTCAAACTGTGAGATCAAGTTTTCAAGCCTGCTGTATCTGAAGCCCCAGGGGGGATATTTTGGCATGCAAAAACCTCATCCCTGGCATGCTGCTGCTCTCCCAAGTCCTTGAGAGCATCGCCTGGCCTGTGTCTCACCCCTTCTTTGTGGTGCTGCTCCAGTGTCCCATGGTTATCAGGTATCTCCCACCACTCCAGTTTCAAAGGCACGACCTTCTTTCACACCGGGTAAGACACTCTGAGATGAAGTAACCAATTGCAGAGCAAGTAGCTCTGTTTTTCAGCCTCAGAACTCTGGTTTTAAATAATTCTTAAATGTCTTTTAGAAAGTCTCCAGAGCACCAGAGTTTTGCAAAACTCTGCAAAAGCTTTTTCCCTTAACATGACTGATAAGTGAGCACGCATATAATAGATGCAGTGTCCTTACAGTTAGAAAAGATAAGACATGCTCTTGAGTAAGAAATAACTTCCCACACAGAGTACATTTTGTAAAGTTATTCTTTAATAAAAGAGCTTCATGTGTAACAAGGCTGCAATAATGAATTCTGTATATTCTTGTACGTTTTCAGCTGAATTCTTACAAATCCATACAACTCTGTTAGTAGATATTTACCATAAAGTATTCTGATTTACAAGAACAAAATATTTTGGTTGTTTTTTCTGTAATTTACATTATCAGTGATAGTTCATCACCTTTAAGAGGCTGTGTCTTTAGTGTTGCACCAAAGCAACCAGCTACAGATTTGCTGGATCTAGAGCACCAAGCCCATATGGATTGTATAGGCAAAGATGGGTCACGGTGAAAAAAACCTTGGTTGATGCCACGTGCTGATGAAGTTGGTTAGTGGAGCTGGAGGAAATGGGATTTTGCTGCCTGCTGTAGGACATAAACTCCCCCACGCCACACAGAAGTGTCACTGGGGCTGAATTCCAGGATCCAAGCTGTTGGGTCTCCAGGGGAGAATTCAGTGCCAAATCCAGGAAGATGCACTTAAGCAGGTGAAATAAAAATAAGGAAACACCATTTCAAGTGCCTGGAATAAAAAAAAAAAACAAAAAACAAAAAGAAAAACAAAAGCTCAACTCCCCCCCAAACAAAAAGGCAGTTCTTGCATTGCAGCACATCCAGTGAAAGTCAGGGGTTGCCCATTGCTGCCTTCGTTAGGTGGAACTGCCTAATGAAGGTACAAGGAGCATTTCTTCATCAGTTCACAAATGCTCCCAATTCAAATGTGTCCAGTTTCATATTGTCACGTGGCTTGAAAAAATGTCAATCACTCATGTCAAAAATGTCTATGCTGCGACAAGAATACACCAGAAATATTTCATTTTTAAAATAAATCCAATTTTTTTTTCATAGAGGCAGACTTCATGAGGAGGAGAATGACCCTAACTAGCAACCATCAGAAACCACATAGAGTAAATGCTGTCTCAGGAGACAAATTTATTTCTCATCCAAATTTAGATGGGTATTAAGGTTTGTGGCTTCCTCCTCCACACAAACTTAGAGCTTCCAGCTAACGCATGAGAGATTACATAGAACATGGATTATATACGTTAAAAAATAAAATCCCATTGAAGCAGGATCCCTGAAACACTTGCCTTTTATGTGAGAAAAAAAAAAACCCAACCCTGCTACAAGAGTGTTTTATTCTGGGAGACCAATTGCCTCTGTGTGAGTCATCAGAGGAGTTGAAGTCAGCGAAAACATTTGTGATAATACAATGAAGCAGCAGAACGAGTTTTCCCACAATGAATGTATTCAAAAAAGGCCTCTATACTTACACCCAGCACACTCTGGCTGTATTCACAGGACGCTGCAAGAATTCACGCCGGCGTGTGTCTTGCTTGGAGATAAATGTTGGGCTATTTCAGGCTCTTTTCCGTGCTAAAATTGAAAATGGACTGGGAAAACCAAACAAACACATGAAAAACACAACCTGGCAGCACCAAGTCATCCGAATGGAGAAAGGCACTGATGCTGTTCTGCAAAGCCATGAAGTTGATGGTGTCAAACCCCTGGGATTTCTGGGCTGGAGCCACTCACAAGGGCAGAGAGGTCTGCCCCGCGGCACAGCAGAGGGTCATCTGGTGTTCAGTCAGTTTGGGGGGACAGTAGCTTTGGTGCACCTGAGGAAATCTGCTCTTTCTGTCAAAAATTGTAATTTAGAAATATAATTTCTGCCATGGCACTGTACTTGTATCTGATAGGAAATACATTCCCTGCTCCTGAGCTGCCCTTGGACTGCAGTTGGTGTACTGATTTATTTCAGAAGGGTGTTCAGGGAATGGAAGGAGTTTTCCTGCCCCTTGAGAGCTGACCATTCCCTTACCCCCTGCTTTTTACACACTCAATTACCAGGGCTGGCTACTACACATGAAACTTTCCCCTCCACGCTGACAGAAAGGCTTTCCCTGAGAGCTGTGAAATGCAGCATTTTGTTCTGCTCTAATTATGGCCTGGATCTTGGGAGGTGTTTCCGAGCTACGTCCTTATGTTCTACTGTCTGAAGAAACCAGCCAATTGCTAATGTTGGACAAAGAGCAGGGAGAAGACATGAAATCTATCATTTGTTTTGCTTCTTAAATGAAGAGACACATTGCTCTGCTGCAGCATAGCCGTGTGCGAGGGGCAATGGCATTGCAACAGCAGCTTCAGGGGAAAGAGAAGGTTGGTTCCTAGCAATCATCATATATCTCTCATGGAGAGCTCTGGGTAGGGTACAGGGTAAGACAGGATCACTTTTTCCTCTGCTTTTGTCCCTGAGCAAACGTCTGGTCTGACGGTGAGGGTGATGAAGCGCTGGACCAGGCTGCCCAGAGAGGTTGTGGAGTCTCCTTCTCTGGAGACTTTCCAAGCCCACCTGGATCTGTTCCTGTGTGAACTGCCCTGTGTTACCTGCTCTGGCAGGGGGGTTGGACTTGATGATCTCCAGAGGTCCCTTCCAGCCCCTGCCATTCTATGATCTATGACTGCATCAGCAGCCTGATACTACTCAGCAACATGTGGTGTGTCCATCCGTGAATGGCCAGGGAAGGCCACTGATTTATTTTCTAGTCCTCCTACACCTGCACTGGATCAGAAAAACTGTGTGGTCTTCCAAACTGTTCCCCAGTCCTCCCCGTGCAAGAACATACTCAGAAATTTATCTTTTGGTGTATAATCAATGTATATAAGCTCCAGTGACTAGGGATTAATCTAGTCTTTTGTAATGCAATAGAACCTGCAGTATTTAATATGTATTTAAGCATTTAAATAGCAAATTATTTTTCAAAAAAGCAAAATAACTACAAGTGCTCTATGCCAGGTATTTATGCCACTGAATTCTTAATCTATTTTATAATGAGATTAACATTCACTGCTATGAAAGATCTTCCACTGCAGGTTAGGCAGCATTTCTGTGCTTATCTGCAGGGGGCCGTGCGGATCCAATAAAGCATTAAGTGGCAGGAAAACAGATGACTCTGAATTCATGAAGTGGTAACTTGGTTTCTTTTGAAATGCTGATGATGTGCAGATTTTAACTTCCAGGTACTTCATGGGCATAGTCAAGTATGTGGCTTCATCCAGTTTGTCACCTTCTCAGAAGCAGAGTCTCTAAGGCAGAAAATACAACTAGTAGTGAGTGCTTTTTAAGAAGCCAAGGTCTCCTTCAGCTGTACTGATTTAATTGCTGCATCAGTCAAAAGTCTCTTCCAGCCTCCCCAAACCCACTGGGAAATGATGGTTTCTTGGTGGATCATAATGGGATTCGGCACCTCCTGACCCCACGGTGCTCAAAAGTGAGTTTTGTTCCCCAAAACCAAGAGAGATGGGGAGAAGGGATAGATAATAATATCCGTGAGAGGGCACGAACTAACTCCTCCTTGGCTTGTTGCTGTCTCCTCCTGACTGAAATCCTGATGCCCCATCTCAGGAAAAGGAAAACGGCTTCTTGCCAGATGAATCAATTGCGAATGGTTTCAGTGACTATGACTGTCACAAAAGGAGAGTCACTTCCATGTTTTCCCTCTTGTGTTTGCCTTTTAAAGAACAGAAATCTTAAAAGTTCTAGCGCTTTGAGCATATTGAATAGAAAAAGTGGAGATTTTATCCTCTGGAGAGGATCAGCCGTAAACACTAAAACTACTGAGCACTCTAAAACAAAAGAGATAAGAAGAGCTTCACTCTTGCTGCTCTCACGTTAAGCTTCAAGTGAATTTAGCAACAGACATTATCGTACTTAGGAGCTTTTCTGTCCAATCTTTTTGCCTGAAAATACTTTCCTTCCATCAGTCTGACAAGCATCTTCCTTGAAAGGCTCTGCAAATCACTTGGAATCTCTGAAAAAAATAATAATAAAAAAAATCCTGTTAGAATCTCAGAAGTTTACTCTTCCTCGAACAATTTTGAGTGTGTTACGAATCCCAGTATGCAAAAATGACTCTGTGTTTTCCCTCGGTGAACAAAGGCAGCTCTGTCACGGGGGAAAGAGCGAGTGGTGCAGATGGGGTGGCAGAGGACCCCCGTTCCTTCACAGAAAGTGGGGTTGGTCTCATAGTTCATGTTGTTCTGCTCCCAGTCCCTGGGAAAACAACGGCTGCAGATGCAGCTACAGCTGCTCTTGACTTGCTGTTGTTTGCCCTGAATTAATATCATGGTGTAGAGTTTTTAGATTTGGACTTGGGGGCTGATGAAATGTGGTGGGAGGGGCAAAGTCAGGCCTTCGAGCTTCCCCTTCGTCAAACAACTTTGTCTAATTACCCGAGTTGCCCCATAAAAGTGGCTTATTGAATCTCAGATCTGGTCCTTTGCATGCTTTCAAACCAAAATTGGTTCTCAGTTTGGCCTCAAAAGTATTTAGTTGCTGTTAATGAATCAAAAATCCTTTAAAAACCCACTATATTTTCTGTACATTTAATCAAACTTTTGGGGGGAACTCTTTATTACTGCTCATGGGTTTAATACTGTAAACTGCTTTCACCATTTTTGAGCTGGGTGGGTTTACAATGTGCATATAGAGCCTGAAAATGTCAGTGACCTCAGGTCTATAGGGTCTTTTCTGCTAAAAATACAACTGGAAATAGTGAGCTGCACTACAGCAGGTGAGACATTAAGTTAGAGCAAGTAAGGGCAGAAGACAGAATCCCATCACCTGCAGATCTTCACAAATTCCACCTGCAAAGGAAGGAGTAGTCATTGAAATTGAAATCCTACAATCAAATGTAGAAAACTGATGGATCTGATAGGGCAGAAACCACAGGCAGAATCACAGAATCCCAGCATGGTAGGGGTTGGCAGGGCCCTCTGGAGATGCTCTGGTGCCACCCCCTGCTCCATCCAGCAGGGTCACCCAGAGCAGGCGGCCCAGCAGCGCAGGGTCCAGGGGGGTTGGGAATCTCTCCAGAGCAGGAGACTCCACAGCCTCTCTGGGCAGCCTGGCACAGGCTCCCACACCCTCACAGCAAGGAATTTTTTCCTCCTGTTCAGATGGAACCCCCTGGGTACCATTTTGTGCTCGTTGCCACTTGTTCTGTCACTGGGCACCACTGACAGGAGTCTGGCCTCATCCTCTTGACCTCTACCCTTTTGCTATTGATCAGCATTGATCAGATCCTCTCTCAGTCTTCTCTCCTCCAGACTAAACCATCCCAGAGCTCTCAGTCTCTCCTCATAAGAGACAATGCAGCCAAAGAGGTGAAGTAAGAATTGCAGCCCTGATCTGTTCATCAAGTGTGATCTGTTCATCAAGTGTGATCTGTTCATCAGGTGTGATCTGTTCATCAAGTGTGATCTGTTCATCAGGTGTGATCTGTTCATCAAGTGTGATCTGTTCATCAGGTGTGATCTGTCCATCAGTTGTGATCTGTTCATGCACGCCCTCTGCATCCATTTCAGCTGTTTGCAAAAAGAATATACATCCATTTGAAATTTTCACTGCGTATTATTGCACCTTCTGCAGTACCAGTAATTTCAGTGACCTTTCAGCTGACATGCCATTTTAGAAAGGGCTGCTGTCTTTGGGTGTAGACACTTCACTTACTGCAACAGTGATTTAATTTAAAATTACCGTGGTATTGTGCGTGGAGTAACATTAATCACAATGACTTTATTTGTTATAAACCAGGATAGGGTGATTAAATTCACCTCCATTTCATTGTAATTTTCAAGTGAAACATTGAGAATTGTTTTTATTTATGGTGCTGGGTGTTGACCTGTGTTGTAAAGGTATATGTCACATATTTGGGTAAGAAGAGAAGGAATCCTAATATACATGGCCATTAGGAAATGTATCCTGTCATTTCCATGCCATTTCCTTGCTATTTGCAGCCTATTCTGACCATCACAAGGGTTTGTGCAGGGTATGTTTTAGTCATTGTCATCACAGAGGTTTATTCCTTTCTACGTCCAATTTGCAGGGAAAGATGACACAAGCACTTCCCAAAAAAATATCCTTTTGGCTTTTCATTGACAATACAGAAATCGCCTGCTCTGACTCCATGTTTGCATATGCAATGGTGCTGTACCTGGGTTAGAGCAGAACTGAACTGATGTGGGGATGTTCCTGACATCGGGGTAGGGAGAAGTGGCTCTGCTGTTATTAGGAAAGTCTAGATAAAATATTGTGCAGCTGGCATCGTGTTTAAGTTGTTCTTAAACCCCTGCTTTTTTAAACAGGCTATCCACGTAACCTTTAAAGCAAAACAAGTTGTAAAGAGCAGCAGGATGAAAAGTGCTAGAAGTAAATAATGCTAAGAAGAATATGTTGCTCTGTCCTAGACTACCTTAAGTGACTTGATTGATGTGACAAAAGTGAGCGCTGGACAAGATAATACAAATGTAGAGCTTAAACCTATTAATCAGATTAAAAAAACAACATGAAAAGCAGCACAGGTTCATAGACTGAAAGAAAAAGACATAAAAAGCAGCTAGAGTTGGTTGTCCTGGCAGGAAATTGGACAATAATAATGGGCAGTTACTGAAGACTGAATTATTGAAGAACAGAGAGCAGCGGATCGATGCTGATCGCAGAAGGCTCTTGTAAAGGCAGTGCTAGGGACCTGAGTGGTACATACCTTTTCCAGTTAGGGACAGTGCTGGCCCCTGGGTAAGTAACCTATTTTCCCCATGCAGAATTATAATTCAGGGCTTCAACTTGTGCTGTTTTACCAAGTTTTACCCTGAAAGAGCATCTCTCAGGGTTATAATGCCCACGGAGCATCACACCGTATTTCAAAGCCAGTATATCCAGCTGCAGCAAGCCACAGGACCTGAAATGTCCTTCCTGAGGGATTCTTTCTGTCCATTACTTGGCCCAATTTCCCCTTCTGAGAGACGGAAAAATGAGGGAGCTATTATGTGTAGAGTTTTGCTCCATCAGAGACTCCAGAATTGGCCAAAACACCCCCATCCTGTTCACATCCAGGGTCATTACCTGAAGGGGGCTCGTGGACTGGATCTGCAGGTTAAAGGGGTGTGATCAGAGAGGCCATGGAGCATCACAGGACTCTTGTTGCCATGAGCAGGAAGTCACAGAGTTTCCTCTCAACAACTTTGATCTGCCTGATAGCAATCATGCTTCAGAAGCCTTCCATGTCTCCATGGTCCATGTTGCAAAATACAAAGATGTCTTTGCAACCACACTCCAACCTGAGTAGGTTCACACGTCTAACAAGTGTTGCACCATCAGCACCTTTCCAATGAGCCAGCCCTGCTGCAGTTCATGTGCTTAGCAGCCAGAATAAATGTTGTGCATCAGTGGAGTGTTCCTCCAAGGGCAAGGGTCAGAAGTTTGTGTTGCTCTGGGTCACAGCTCCTCAGGTCCCTAAACCCTGGAGGAAAGAGGGCAGTTAGTTTGAAACCATCTCTGCTTTTCAGGCATATCTGTTTCTTGACTTTAATTTGCTCTGGATCAGACTCTTGGCTCTCCTCTGATTTAAGCTATTTCTTAGGTACGTGTTGTGTAGCATATGTACCAGAATTCCAAAAAGCCTTCTTTGTCTGTTCCCTAAACTCAAACCAGTGTTTGTAACTTAGAGAAATAATTAGGTAAATAGTTTGCTAAATTCAGCCCCAGCATGTTAATATGTAGTTCTGTTTTTTCCAGTCCCCCTTTATGCCTTGCTCAAAGTTCGAATTGTTGAAAATTCTTTGAAATGATGAATAAAATACAATTATTTTTTCAAGTCATGCATAGCTGGAGTTTATTTCTCTTTGCCTAAGATTCTGTTCAGGCTGAGTTTAATAAGATTTAATGACGACACTCCCAGGGATGGAAAGAACACTTGGAAATACATTAGACAGCTGTAAACAGAATCCTATGTCAAAATAGCTGTGGCAGGAAGAAAAAGCAGCATCCTCTGGGCCATTCCCAGGATCTTTGCTCTACTCTTTCTCCCACCGTGTGCAGCAACAGTGCCATGGCCATGTATTCTCGTGTCATTTGAAATAGGACCTCTCTGGTCTTTCTCTTGGTTGTGCTCTCATTCTAAAGAAAAATTAACTAGCAGTTGACATCAGTGCTATTAAGAGTCATGTCTCCCTATGTGTTATGACCTCGAGGCAGAAAATATTTAAGCACCAAACAAATTACTGAAGATTATTTACATGTGGAAAATTTACCCCATTCTCCAACAGCATAAAAAAAGTCTTGAAAATCCTGCATTTTAATAGATATGAAGGATCCTTATCTGGCTTGCTTTTTTCATTACTCATAAAGCCTGTCAAATGTAAGAATAATGTGTGAACATAATTGTGACACAACAGCACACAGGCAGGTTAAGCAGATTGTCCTGAGCTCCGCTTTTATTTAGACAGAAATAAAACTTCAACATAATCCTCTGCATCACACTGAACGTAGTTTTCTTTTGGATAACAGATCATAAAAATAAAGATTTATCAATATACGGTGAGATACACCTCACTGAAGCAGGTATGGATTTAGACATTAGGATCAATGGGCAATCAAAAGGAAGATCAGCATTTAAAGAGCATTAAAATGTCTCTGTTATATTCAGAATGGCAGGGGAAAAAAGCAGATAAAGGCTCAGGAAACTGGTGGAGCTTTGCTCTCATTATAACTACAGCTTCTACATTTGCTTGAAGAGAATGAGGATATCTGGAAGCATGAACATAAAATCATAGAATCACAGAATGTTAGGGGTTGGAAGGGACCTCCAAAGATCAGCGAGTCCAACCCCCCTGCCAGAGCAGGACAGAGCTGGAGCAGGTCACTCAGAGATGCATCCAGACAGGTCTCTGGAGAAGGAGACTCCACAACCTCTCTGGGCAGTCTACTCCAATGCTCTACAACTCTTACAGTGAAGTTCTTCACTGGTAAACTATATGATCAAAAGCTAGGAGTTCTTTTTCAGCTGTAACAAATGACTAGGTTTATTCTAGGATCTTGTCCAAAGGAGAACTTTCACACTGCTTTGAAGGGATTTTACAGCCAGTAGCACTGGGCCAAGGTGCAAGCTTACAGCAATTCAATATGCATTTATTATCAGCCAGTAAACAACAAAGTGAGATATTGCAAGAGGAATAATTGTGCAACCCTGATATGGCCATGCCTGCTTTCCACAGATCCACATTCTGGCGTTCAGAAGCACTTTATGTCCTTACTGAGCTGCTGCCTACAGATGTGTACTTATGTGGTGGAGATGATTAAATTTAATTTTCCAAGGCCATTTAATATGTGCAATCTATTGTTGACAAAACTTCCCCTTTTTTCTATTAAGCACTCCCATAATTAACTTAAAATAGTTCCTCACACATCCCTATCACTTTGAAACTTGGTCATGATTTGAATCTACTCAATATTTAAGACCTGAATCAGAGGATAATAACTGAAGCAGTAAAAAACCAGAAGCTTTCCTATTGATCTGCTGGAGATAAAAAAAGTAAGAGTATTGCACCCAAAAGAGGAAAGCATGCATATACATCTCAATCCCAGCTTATACCAGTTTCTTTAAACATAATGTGCTTTCTGAGAAAATGATTTTTGCAAGTAGCTCTGATAATACATAACTCATCTTTCTCTACAAGCATATTCTATTCCCTTAACTTCCTTTGAAAGTATTCCATGCATCAAAACAAGTACTGAAAATACTTAAATAGCACTAAGGATCCCAATAGTGACTTTGGAGTATACTCCTGTTTTTCTTGGCACTGTACTTCCCTGATTGCAACAGGCTTTGTACAGACAGGAGTGGTATTTGACTGTGACCTCCCCTCAAAATAATAGCAAGAGTAATTATGTACTAATCCTAATCGTAATTAGAATCATAACTGACTATATGCCAGCTGCTGTCTCACCTAGGGCTTGGGTTCACTTTATTACCTACTTCACAGTTACCAAAGAAATAATAATGCTTTTTCTGGAGAAATAATCACAGAGTTCAGCCTTTCTTAAGGGTCTGAAATGGATTTATTTACAATCCAGTTATTCCATTTCTTCTATCGGTAGAGATTTCATTTCTCAGCTGTGCCCATCACCTAGCAGCAGTAGATAAGGGGGTCCCTCTGACAGAGCTCATGTAATGGAGAAGGACCGAGGTCTGTGATAGTGGCACTAAGTAATTCCACGGTGAAGGGACGTTGCTCATCTGCCAGCAGCTCGGAGAGAGTGGCAATCAATCCACAGGAAGGGCTGTGATGTAAATCACTTCTATTTTGGAAATGTTATGTTTGGTGGCTTCTTGGGTTTTTTTTTCATGCTCTATACAGAATTATAAAAGCTCATTATGGAAATGAAAAATTAACACCCACTTAATTAGGTGCTTTTTTGAATTAAGCTATACACCATCAGGCACAGCTCACAACACACAAAGTACCATCAGCAGCTTTTTGGTATCCTTGCCCAGAAATGGCAATCAGAGCTGTGCCATAAATATCTTGTCTTGTCACTTCCCTACAACTGCAGTGTGAAAAATAGGGGAGCCCAGCAGAGGTGCAAAGCAGGAACAACAGACCTGCACTGGTATGCTCAACCCGGGCTTGGAAAGTTGGAAAACATTTACACACAAGTGCAATCTGGGGTTTTTTGGAACCTCTTAGTGAAAATGTGTCGTGGTTGTAAGGGCCACCTGATTATTCACCTCGTTTTCCTTTGTGTCTTATTTCACCTACAGCATTTTCTTAATAATCTCTAATAATAATTGACTCTAACCTTTACTTAGTGCCAAAAATAGACTTTTCTGCAATCCTCTTATTTTAACATTTCTGTCTCTGTCATGCCTCATAAAAGCATACCTTACTCAAAATGAACATATGTTCTCATCTACCCATAAAGAGAGGTTTTCAGGAAAGAGGAGAAATTGAACTTAACTATATAAACTAGAGAAATTCAGTCTCCTAGACAAGCTCATAGCCAGTCATGCATTCCAAATCTTCATGGGTCGTTTAATAATTAACTTGATTCTAAAAAGCTGGTTGATGTTGTTACATCAAGAACTTTTGCTTATTATAGAAGTTTAGTGTATTTATTTAGCAGTGTTTTAGCAGATTAAGACACAATCTGTACTTTTCATTCTTCCCTGTGTAAAGAAAAATGTTCACATGCTTCAAATCCCTCACAATCAAATTGTTTCGAAGGCAGAATTAAAGCTCCAACACCAGGATCCCTGTTGCCATGCACCATGTATGGTCATTTCTGCTTGGGCAGAAGAATGCAAACGTGGCTCTGAAAGCTTTGGTTTGAATCCATCACAAGCTCAGGCTGCATTGATTGGGGTAATAGAAGAAAGGGAATATAATGAAGACTAATGAAGAATGAGCTCATTTATAAACTTAAGCCCGTTGTACTTATAAGTTAAGAAGGTGTGATCATCCATCATGCCAAAGATGTTATTTACTGTAACTCAGGGGAGCTCCTGTAGATGAAGAACAAGTCCTGCCCCAGTAATTATGCTATATTTGGAGAGAAACAAGCAGTAGAATGATCAAGAATGATGTCTTACACCAGTGTCCACCACTATGGGTCCAGTGCAGGGCCACTAAGATGATTAAGGGTCTGCAGCACCCACCGTATGAGGAAAGGCTGAGAGAGCTGGGTCTGTTTAGCCTGGAGAAGAGGAGGATGGGTGTCAGGAAGATGGGGCCAGGTTCTTCTCAGTGGTATCTAGTGACAAAACTAGGGGCAATGGCCATAAACTGGAAAAGAGTGTATGTTCCTCAACATGAGGAAATGCTGCTTCCCTGTGAGGGTAGCAGAGCCCTGGAACAGGCTGCCCAGATTGGTGGTGGAATCTCTGTCTCTGGAGACCTTCAAAAGCCACCTGGAATTATTCCTGGGTGATCCTGCTCTGGTGGGGGGGTTGGACTAGGTGATCCTTAGAGGTCCCTTCCAACCCCTCCCATTCCATGATTCTGTGATTATACCTGCAACACCAACCCATGACAGGGACCTCCACCCAGGAGCAACCCCTGCAGACCTGGGGGACAAACCAGCCACGCTGTAGAGCCCTCATTTTACATTGCCATCATCTCAATGTCACCAGAATGCAATATTTTTTCTCCAAAATCTATTTTTTTTCTTCAGCTAACACTTTCCTGGTCCTGCAGAACAGATAAATTTTAACCTCTGAGGCTTGGTCTTTGAAACCTCATTTCTCTCTAATTATCTGTCCCATTGCCCAGATGATCTTTTTTTTTCCACTACTGTTTAATCTTTCTTATCTCTTCACACATTTGAATAGCAGGATTTTAGGGGAAAAAATGGTTTCCAGTTTTTCAGTTGAAAGAAAAAAAGAACCAAAAAGCCACAAGGAGGAGAATTTAACAAACAGGTATTGAAAAGAGCTAAACAACCAAGAATATTGAATGCTTTGTCTCCATTTCTGTTTTCCCTGTGTCCCTGAGATGGCCTCTCCTCTGGTGCACATTGGGAATGACCTGAAGTTCTCTGGTGAAACTTCTCCTACTGACCATGGCTGTGAATCTGCTTTAAATGATCACTCCCTTTTTATTATCATTTCTCCTGAGTCTTCTCCTCTCAAAACAACTAATATTAGTCCCTTGCTTAAGGAGATTTCTTTAATTTATGGATTTCTAGAAGTACTTATAAAAGAAATTTGTAACTAGAGTAAGAAGAGATTTGAAATGCAAGCATATTATTTCACTTTTTTTCTTTAAATAGGAACGTTCCCGTTTCTTAAAAAAAAACCCCACAACATTAAATATCTTCAAGGAAAAAGAACTCAGATAATATGTTAAGCTAACCGATTAATTACAGTTCAAACATTTATTTTAGGGTATAAACTATGCTTACAAGCAGCATGTGCTTAATCTGTGGCCTCCCTTGAAGGGAGGTTTCCACTCCCTCTAATAAGCACTCCTGTTGAAGATGAAAAGTGCTAATCAGAACTAGCTGAGGAAACAATTTGCCATTGTAAAAGCACATTTAAGGGAGATGTTAAGAGGCTGCTTTCCACAGTGAGCAAGGGACTCTCCTCTCTTACGTGGCTTGAGGTGCAGCACTTGGTGGACGTGGTAAAAAGCACCGTGCAGGGACTGGGCCAGGACTGAGCCCAGAAATTCCTGGCTTTTCCCCCACATCTATTTTTCCTGATCAAATGCCCTTCATCTTGAAAGAATCACATCTCAGTTTCCAATTTCCTATTTGTCCAAGTGTTTAATTCCCTTAAGTGCCCGGGAGTAGAAGGTAATATGCAAAATGTTGTTGCTGTGAACACTTCGGCGAGACATCTGCAGCTCCCACTTCAAACGCAGTGATGTACAACAAGGAGGTAGGTTTCAATTATTGCTGTCATATCAGCTTAGCTCCTGTCATCACTGGACTTTATTGGCATGGTCGACCATCTCTGCTCCTCTCCACTTGTCCATCTGGGTAAATATGCAATCATAAGATTTGTAGGTCAAATAATTCACAATTTTAAGTGTTTTTCTGGTTTTGCAAAAGAAGAGAAAATTTCCAGTTCTAACACACCTAAGAAGTACATTGGTCTGCATTATATGAAAACTTAATGGTTTAAATTCCATTTTTTTGCATATCTTTAATAAATTCTCCCTTGACAGGGGCTCCTAGCCAGAATGCAACAGGACCCTGTTCCCTTCCTCTGCAACCCGACAGTTCTGGCATCACCAGGTGACCATGACCCCCATTTGACATAGACTGCAGACACAGGTAATGTAAAAAGGGGTTGGAAAGACTTTTCTGTCAAAATCCACTGTGGAGTGTATGCTGTGGCTAAAGGCATGGCAGTGAAATGTGATTTGAAGGTGTCAGGCTTGATGTGAACTGATGGAATGAGTGTGTGCTTTCCCAGGAGAGCATGTCATAGCCATGGTTCAGGAAATGATGAGCTGTATTTTGAATTCTCATCCCTTCATTTAAATCAATGTGGAAAGGAAAGTAACCCCCTTCTGGAGATTATTCCCTTCCCAGAAGCTGTTTACATAAGAAAAATGCATCAGGAATCAAATTCCAGGGGAACTTTTTATTCTGATGGGGATTTTTCTTCTAGTTTAGTAAGCAGGCAAAAAAAAAATATATATATCTCATGCAGAAGTTATATAAATACTGGTCAAACCCAAGAAGGGATGCCTTCAAAAGCCCATAATTGAATCTCACACATAATTGCATGCTCACTGAACCTCGGGTTCATGTACTGCTGCCTGGCATCTGCAAAAGAGTTCAGCCTTTCTGAGTCTTGTCTGGGAAGCCCACAGCAGTCAAGCATCACACACACCAACCTAAGAACCTCTGCAAAGCAGCAAACAAAACCATTCCCAGATCTTCAAGGTCCAATCCAAGCCAAACCATCCCATGATTCTGTGCTTCTACAATTCTAGGATGATGATTCTGTGATCTGACACGTTGCTCTGGTTCCCCAATTTTTCTCTGGAGCACCACATCTGATTCTCACACCGACTCTGAAACCCATCCCAGGTCAGATTTTGTGCTACAGCACATAGTTTATTGGCCTTAGACATTCCTTATATATGCAACAGGAGGAAAAACTCTTGCACTGGCAATATCAGCTAATGTAGCAGGCTTGGGGCTTTCCTCCATGCAGTGGGTTTTGTCTGAAGCTCTGGAGTATTTAACCCCTGGGGAAAAAAAAAAATGAAAAAAGCAAAATTATTTCAGTTCTTTATTTGGATGGTGAAGAATATTCAGGTCTATTGGTATTTTAGTCAGTTATAGGCAGTTGCTTGTTTGCCAAGTCATGCGTGCATTCTTGTTTTACCCTAAAGCTGCCCTTTGATGGATTTCCCCAGCAATCACCTCACTCCCAGCAGTCAGCTCTCCATTCTGCAAATATTATTTACAGACCATTCAGGTGGCCAAGAAGGCCACCAGCATCCTGGCTGGTGTCAGCACCAGGGTGGCCGGCAGCACTAGGGTAGGGATTGTCCCTCTGGACTCAGCACTGGGGAGGCTGCACCTCAAATCCTGGGGTCAGTTCTGGGCCCCTCACTCCCAGCAGGAC